>CM048745.1:570868715-571468715 GCA_026315105.1 Locusta migratoria
TAAACTTACAAACTACTTATGAACTAACTAATTCTAAGAACGGCACAAATATCCATGCCCGAGGGGGGATTCGAACCCCCCGACCGTAGTGGCCGTGCAGACCGTGACTGTAGCGCCTCAGTCCCCTCGGCCACCGCGGCCAGCCCTATAATGTTCGAATACAGCATTAGTAGTGAGCTTCTTGATGCTGTCGCGTCGTTCAAATATCTAGGCGTAACATTGCAGAGCGATATGAAATGGAACGAGCATGTTGTGAGTAAGGCGGACAGCCGACTTTGGTTTATTGGGAGAATTTTGGGAAGATGTACTTCACCTGTAAAGGAGACCACGTATAAAAGCTTGTATGACCATGTCTTGAGTATTGCTCAAGTGTTTGGGACCCGCAGCAGATCAATTTAAAGGAAGACATAGAAGCGGTTCAGAGATGAGCAGCTAGATTTGTTACCGGTAGGTTCGATCAATGCGTGAGTGTCACGGAAATGCTCCGGCAACTCAATTGGGGATTGCTGGAAGAAGGATGACGTTCTTTTCGTGAATTTCTGTTAAGTAAATGTAGAGGGCTGGAATTTGAAACTGAGTGTAGTACGATCTTGCTGCCGCCTACTTACATTTCGCGTAAAGATCACAAAGACAAGATAAGAGAAATTAGGGCTCGTACGGAGGCATATAGGCATTCATTTTTTTTCCTCGTTCAATTTGGGAGTGGAATAGGAAAGGAAGTACAGTGTACCCTCCACCACGCACTTTACGGTGAATTGTGGAGTATGTATGTAGATGTAGATTTTATCTTTATCTCGAAATCTTCAGTGTTTCCACCATTAAGAGCACAGGGGGCATTAATGAATATTACTTATTCTTAAAATGTTGCAGTTTTTTATATCAGGTATGGTAATACGTTTTACTTAATTAGCTTTATTGCATTGGTATGAAAACACAAGAATATAAATTTAGAGACTGAAGGCAAGATTTCATGTCTACACAATACAGTTTTGAATTAACGATTAATGATAACTTCCATTAAATTGCCCGCAAAGTGACGCTTTAATGTTTAACCAAGATAACATTTTTACAGGGTGGCCACCGAACCTTGAAACCGGGAAAAAGCCTTGAATTTGAAAAAAACGGGGAAAACCGGGAAAAAAACCTTGAATTTCAGCCAGAAACCGGCTTTAAGAGTTAAATGATCGTTTGCGTGTATAGCCTATTGCTAAGATTAAACGACCAGTTCGAAATGTACTTGATATGTGTAAACAAGTAATTCCTTTAGTTTTAGTAAGAATAAACCTCAAAGTTTAATATTTAAAAGTAACAAAATGCCAGTCGTTTTAAAATTACGGTGACCTAAATGCTCAGATGGCTAGTGCCCGCGGGATAAATAATATTCATCGCTTCATTTTTGTGTACAAAACATTTTCAAATATATTTATGGGCGGTTTAACAAGTTTTGTAATTATAGGTTACGTATTCCGTTATCTATTTCTGTATTTATTTCGGTGTTCAACCACGCGACTCAATTCCTCGCGATGTACGTCGAAGAGACGCGATGTTATCATAAGGCGCGACTACGAAATCGCAGCTAGAATGAAAGGCGATATTTATTTGTACTACATTTTAGCAATTTCCGTAACTGACCCCCCCCCCCTTCCCCAGTGATACTCATCAACACAGATCTCATTTGTCTGATTCTCTGTTGAAAAATCTCTTCAAGGAAGTATTTGTTGATTTTAACTATGAACTCCGTAAAGGCCAATTCACACTGTCCGTCACGTCACGTCACGTCACCGTCCGTCAGAACATTCCGCAATGTATTTCTAATGGCGGCATTCACACTGTCCGTCACCGGACCGTCACGTCAACGTCCGTCAAGCTTTCTCGAGAAGAATGTTTTGACGGAACGGCCGTCTGCTAACATCGGAAGTTAACCTATTTTCGACACGCAAATTACATGTTGCAAACTACGAGTGCACTGTTTATATGCAAATGTGTCTTATTCATCTTTATTTTGTTGTTATACTTCGTTTTAGGGGTAAATCTCAAATGTTTCATGACGACTTAAATATTTTTGTCAATTGAGTGTCCCCCCTAAAATCGAGATCTGATATCTGAATCCAAAAAATGGTTTCTGTTACGCAACATTGTAACAGAAAAGACTAAAGCAAACGGTTTATTTGAATAAGATTGTAATTTGATTACGCATTTCTCATTAAATAACATTTTAAATGAAAAAGTCAGTTCTAATGAAACACAAAAATTCAGTTGTTTACGATGGTACTAACAATGTCAGCGGGCAAATCGTAATGGATAATGTAAACAGGCGCTATCCATGCTCTCATAAGTATTGTTTGATGTTTTCATATGTTTATTTTTTCGCTTGAAAATAGATGTCGATGTTTTGAAATGTTGTTTCAGTTACCAGTAAGTTGGCCTAAAACATACGCTGTAAAGTTTTCTTTGGCCGTCAATAACATTTAGCATTGTTGTTCCCTCGATTCTAGTGTTAAACTATGACTTTCTACATAACAGATCGCCACTCATAACTTTACTTTCAACATCGCGTATTGAGATGGGCGAAATGACGTGACGGACAGTGTGAATACAACTTGACGTGACGGTGCCGTGACGTGACGTTGACGTGACGGACAGTGTGAATTGGCCTTAAAAGTTGGTAATTTGGTATCGTGATGCTTCGATAGCATAGGCGTCGACTACGGGTATGCTCGGTCGCTCATGCATACCCCAAAATTTGAATGGGTATGCCAGGCATAACCCACTGAAAATTTTGATATAATTTTTTCTTTACATTACATTTCTTGCCTGTAATTAAAATCGACTCTCTCATCCCATTGATGGCAGGCTGGCTTTTGTAAGACATCGCTCTAAATAGATTTTAAACAGGTAACTGAATTCGTAAAATCCAAGTTCACATGTGAGTGAAGTGGCCGTTTTCTAAATAGTCCAAATGTTAATGGAATGCCACTTGTTAAGTCAATATTGTAAACTGAATGTGGCAACCTTTAATTGTATTAAATAACTAGAAATGAAGTGGGTTTGGTACGATACATTGAAAATGTTTACGCTACAAATTTAATTCCCGGTATCTTTTGAGATAACCTTTTGACAACCACATACGTTACCGGTGAGCCGATGTACTTGCTGCGAATACTGCCCTATTCCTTCTAGGTAAAACATTCTGTAAACAGACAGTCCTGATAACTTGCTAAGGTCTTTGTGTTTTAATCGGCAGCTCTACAAAATTCTCCAAACGCAACAGCTAGTAATAAATATTTTTCTGAATTTGAATTTTCAGGCTTCAGCAATTTCTCAACAATTGAAAGTAGTAGTCGGACCCTAGTTTCTGCTCTTTTTGAACTGTCTCACCTGCGCGTGGAATTAAGTCTTAACCCTTTCCCTCCCCTCATCTTTATCTGTCCGTATGGCCACAACCATTTGTTCAAAGATTGTAAATAACATTGCAGGGCTTCCAATAATCCATTGTGACTAGATTTTTTTTACCGTTACCTTGAGGAAACAAAAAGAATTAGGCTACAATGCATTATCAAAATATATATCGTTGCTTGATGTCTAAGTTGGAGTAAATGCAACAATACTTTCAAATAATTGTATCAAGGTAAAAGAAACAAAATAATTTAAAAACTTTATTACTAAATCACTGTCCGATATCTAAATTAGTAGTAAACAGTTTGGAAATGTTATTAGTTACGATAAAGGAAACATTTCTGCACACTGCCATCTGTAATCATCCCAAAGTTCCATCGAAAACTAAAAATAATCAAAAATTCTGTCAAATATACATTAATCCAATCATTATTTATAGATATATGCAAAGGAATATTTTGTTCATAAATCAATAAAATTTGGGGTTAAAAGGGTTAATGTCTTGCGTGTGAAAAATCATTAAAATGGATAAGTATATAGTGAAATACAAAAGGACTTAGAGTTATCGTGATGGTGACGGTGATATGGAATTGATAGCGTGTATGTTTTGTGTAAGTTTTAGCCTTTGCTTTGTATTTATTTATTTTTCTTTAGAAATACCTCGGTATGCCACTGAGCATACCCCAAGATTTTCAAAAGTCGGCGCCTATGTACGTTAGTAATAATTATAGACGATTCCTTTGACATCGGTAATATATAAGTAGAAAACACAGTCATGATGTACGTATTGTTGATAGCTGAACTGTTTCATGCGGGGCCGGCTAGCGCCAATGAGGAGTTGCGGTAACAATTACGATGATAATTAATTTACTTAGCGGACAAGGATACATCGAGAACCTGTCAATCATAGAACAGGAACACCATTAATTATTTATTTTATGGTCAACACAAAACATTATTACCCTCATTATATGTTAATGGGTTTTCAAAAAGCATACGTACACGCAACGTCACCTAGTGAGTGACTTTTTGACATGCTAATTGTCCTCCAAAAAAAAATGTAAGTCTGTAATACGATACACGGCTTTTGCAAAAAGGCAATTTCTTTCAGTTGTAATTTATTGGTTTAACAGCTGTCTTATAACAATACATTAAAAATATCATTAAATATATTTCGAGACTAACTCCATCTACATCTTTCTGAGATGGAACAGAGTGAAACAATCGTTGCAGAGAACAATATAGTGAATCCAAGTGTGAATCGACCTTACCTGTGCACAGATTAAGTAATTCAACGTGTTTTAGAGTGAAGTGTTTGTCCGTCATGTCAAAACAGAGTATAACTCGGTTTCAGAGCTCATACGAGACAGTGTATCCGTGGGTTACATGTGATCCCAAATCACAAACGAAAGCATTATGCTCTTGGTGCAACGCAAAGATAAATATTTCTTCAATGGGGAAGGGTGCTTTGAACAGACACGCAAGAAACCTATACTTTCCATAAACAAACGGAAGTCTGTTGCTTTCCACAATATATATTTCACTGTCTGTTTAGTACTACAAGAATTTAAAAAATGAAACAAATTCATTAAAACAAAATAATGTTTTCATTAAAACCCGCTGTTGAGTGTTATTTTACCAGATGACACTAGAATGCAAATACCACACAGCTGTTGCTCCAGATATGATTTTGCATTCTCGATTTCATCTCCTCGAAGTTCAAGAACTCGCCAACAACATTGTGCATTATTACGCATGCTGGGTCATTAACATTCATTAATCTTTTAGCTAGGGTTTTCCCGGGCAAAACTTATATGACTGTATGGGCTTTGGAAACTGAAAACCATCATTGGGAACAATCTAAATGAAAACTTGAAACAGGTGAAAATGTTTCTCATATCCTGAAGGTAAAGTAAATCATAATATATGTATTGAGTTCTTGATCGCTAGTTCATGAGATGCGACTGTATTTTAATGTATTAGGAAGTCTAGTGTAAATGAACGGGCTATGTTGCAGAAACAAATGCAATTCACATTAAAACGTACAGTATCTTCCAACTACTTGAACTCAACTTGGTCCATTATACAGGGTGTAAGTCGACAAACCAGCAAACTCGGGAGAACAGTAGATATTAAAAAATGGTTTTCATCAGCATGTGCGGATAGCAGAGGCTTAGGAAATAATACTCAACCTGAACCGTTTCCACCGTTTGTGGGGGGTGGGGAATGTCAAGTGTAAAATTTCAAATAGGAACCCCGATGTTTTACTGCAGATTCGGATTCTAAGGAGTAAAAGTGCAGTTTATGCAGCAGCGGCTAGCCGTCGCGCTCGCTTGGTTAGGAATGGCAGAGCAGCCAGTCAGGAGTCACGATGCCGTGGCCAATAAGAAACAGCTTTACAATTGTCCAATGTAAACAAATCGAAGCGGTGTATGAAAAAGTTTTTGACGATCAACGAGTTACAGTTGCTATCAGTATGGATGCCACTTGATCACTGTTTCGAACATATCTTAAATAAAACATACTATACCTGCTCTGTGGTTGATAGGTTCTTATATGTACCCTTGTCTGGTCAGTAAAAGTAATTGCGGTAATTTCCAAGAATGCTTGCAATCGAGATAGCTCGGTCTGAGCATACAACTGTAAATCGATGGAGAGTTTCTGAACCGGAGATTCTGGTGTTACGCGCCCTCACATACTAAAAATAAAAACTTCTCGTTTAACCTAAACCTAACTTTCACTTAAGATGATCACTGATTCGTACAGATCATAAAATAAATAAAACATGCTATACCTGTTCTATGGTTGACTGCTGTGGTGTATTAATAATAGGTCACTTATGGGGGTAATACCACAATTATCTAAAAATCTTTATCTATAAATGTGACTGTCTGTTCGCTGTACGTTTATCACGTCTGAACCACAAGACATAAAGAGCTAAAAATTTGTACAGTTACTAATGTGTACACAGAGAAGGCTTTAGGCACGGTTTTATAGCGATCGGATAGCTACTTATCAATATATACTAATATGAATGTCTGTTTGGTGTACGCTTATCACGTCCGAACGACAAGACGCAGAGACTTAAATATTTGTACAGTTACTAATTTATACCTGAGGAAGGTTTTAGACATGTTTTTATAGCGATCTGATAGATATTTAGTAATTTGAAAAATATAAGGCGAAATGCGGAACAATAATTAATCTTTACAAATGGTTTTAGTGGTCGCGTTGTTGCTTGAGGGTTGATAATGATAATAGGGTGGAGTATATTGGGATGGAAAGTTATCGGTGCATATAAAATTCTCTCTCTCTCTCTCTCTGTGTGTGTGTGTGTCTGTCAATATTTCGCTTTGCAGCGAAAACTACAGAACGCAAACGAATGGTCTGTGTGTAATTGTTGTCCGAAGTCTCCCATTGTACACCATAGCAGTTCCATGCCGATATCTATACTGAAAGATAGCTCATCTGTCATAATCAAACAACACGCGATCTGAGCTGCGGGTTTAAGCTAGTCCCTTATAAATGGAAAATCAATTACAATCACACAAATGCCGAACCGAAATCGTCGAATAATCCTTGAAATTGACGCCAAATTTACTCGTCAGGGAACACGCAGTCTTATTGGCCGGCATAACTCGACTCCAGATTGGCTGTTTTGCCATTTCCAACCTAGCTTGAGCAACGGCTAACCGCTGCCGCATAAACTGCACGTTAACCCACATCATGTATGGTCTAGTGGATTTTTTAAAATTTCTCCTTTGTTTTTTGTTTGTTTGTTTTTTACGACAGATGGCGCTGTAATAGTAATACTTGTCAGACTGGTGAAGAAATGTACTAAACAGGAAATAAAATAAACGGCAGTCTTCCAAAGTGATACCTTAGTCCAGATTGCCCTTGTCTGAATACTAGTTATGAATTGCCGACAAAACATGTAATTGAACTAGCCGGGAAGAAATGTACATCTGGTTGGGATTAACCTTTTTCTTTCCTGGGCGGTACATTTCTTCAGCAGCATGGCAAATAATTCTTACCATCGCAGTGTTACATGTTGCCAATTGAAAGAAAAAAAATTCAACCAAACTACACATGATTTGGTCTGTAGAATCTGAATCTGCAATTGACAATGGGAGTTCCCATTTAAAATTTTACACTAGCCACCCACACCGCTCCCAAATGGTGGAGACAGTTAAAGTTTAGTATCATTTCCTAAGCCTCTGCCGGCCGTTCATAATGGTGAAAACCGTTGTTGAATATATACTGCCTTTTTTTTTTTTTTTTTTTTTTTTTTTTTTTTTGTCAACTTAAAATGTACTCCGGTACTATACATCGTGTCAGTGTCGAATCTGGGCCGGGGGGGGGGGGATGGGGGTCTATTGGGCTGCAGATCCCCCAAAACCATGAGGAAAACCTCATAATATGAGCTGGTTCTTTTTAAATCAGTTTGAGGCACAATGCCACAATTTTTATGAGCTCTGCCCCCGCCTCCCCAACACAAATCCTGGATTCGCCACTGCTTGGTGTATATTACAACGTGACATGGTTCAACTTGGACGAATGTTTTTTAAAAATATGTAAACTAGTTTCTTTACGGTGTAGTTATTTGCTAACCCCTTTGAGCAAAATTAAGTTTTGTGAAAAACGTGGAAAATAATTATTTTTAACCTGGAAAAAACCTTGAATTTGAAAATGAAGATTTGGTGGCCAACTTGTTTTAGTAATGGTTAATGATTAATGAAGTTAACTTTTTGGTTAAAGCTGTCCAACTCCGTCAAGTACCATAGTGGCAGTCACAGTTATCACTCGCCCTAACTGAAAAAAAAAAAAAAAATAATAATAATAATTTAGACATTACAAACAAAGATATTTAACAAAAACGTAACTGCTTGGAAATAGCTGTCAAAAAGTTGCAGCAGAGTTGTAGATGGCCACTCAAACTTTCCCTCAAATGCACAGGATCGACACCACACTCTCAAAATGACCATAAAATCTCTCTCTTAACACTTAGATATATATTCACTGTGCAAATAATGTAAACATACTACATCTCTGGAGAGCTGTCAAATAAATGTCAAAATCCGTAACTTCATAAACATCTCGTATGACAACATAATATTGTAAGTTACGTGATATTGATATTATATATATAAAAAAAGGAATCACGTCACAATAAGACTCGATTTTTTTTATATCAAATGTTTGTAGAGGTTAAGGGACTTAACTACGGGGTCATCAGTCCGTAAACTTACAAACGACTTATGAACTAGCTAATACTAAGGACGGCACAAATATCCATGCCTGAGGGGGGATTCGAATCCCCCCTCCCCCCCCCCCCCCCCCCGACCGGAATTTACAGCTTAACAATGTATGTATCATTTCATTTCCCTCTGTATAAAACAAGTACGTTGCATAGTACAAAATGTTATGAAAACATACATTTTGCAGTCGAAATAAGCTTATAGTGTAATTATAACGAACAGAGAATATACAGTAAAAATAAAAATAGAAAAAGAGATGACTTACCAAAAGGACCGGCTCGTCGAGAGAAACAAATAAAATCACACACAAACACACATACAAGCTTTCGCCACCACTGGCAGCTTCTTCAGGAAAAAGAGGAAAAAAGGGGAGGAAAAGGGAAGGATATGGGTTTTAAGGAAGTGGAAAAGGAGTCATTCCAATCCCAGGAGTGGAAGGACTTACCTTAGGGGAAACAAAGGAAGGTAAACAAATACACACACACTCAGACATATCGAAACGCAAGCACACCTAACAGAAGGAGAAAGTAAGAGGACAGAAAAGATTTCGAAAGGTAACAGAGTAATAACAAACGATCGTGATTGTTAGATTCAAATTGATGAAACGAAAATTATAGAGGGAAACCTTCCCGGTGGGATAAATAAAAATAAAAATAGAAAAAGAGATGACTTACCAAAAGGACCGGCTCGTCGAGAGAAACAAATAAAATCACACACAAACACACATACAAGCTTTCGCCACCACTGGCAGCTTCTTCAGGAAAAAGAGGAAAAAAGGGGAGGAAAAGGGAAGGATATGGGTTTTAAGGAAGTGGAAAAGGAGTCATTCCAATCCCAGGAGTGGAAGGACTTACCTTAGGGGAAAAAAAGGAAGGTAAACAAATACACACACACTCAGACATATCGAAACGCAAGCACACCTAAGGTGAAATTATATGATTCTTATTATTAATTATGATTTGTCAAAAGAACAAATGCACAAATTAAAGAAACCCTAAGGAAATATTACTGTATATTTCCACAGATAAGACGAGGTACAAATTTTCATCGAGATTTTATAGTTTAAGCATGTATCTGGCCTATAAGACAACCCCCAAGTTACCATATTTACCCGAATGCATGCTGCATTTTTTTTCCAGTTTTCGGGATCTAAAAATACGCCTTCGACATAGATTCAGTGACAAAGCTTCAGGAAGTTCCAAAAAAACCGTTAGAAGCTACCAAAATTAGTTTTCATGATTGGTACATCTGGATTTCATCCTTTGTTGCAGTGTTTGCACTTTGCAGTCTGCTTTTGAACTTTCGTACGTGTAGTGGTATGTTGTATCCGATCATGAAGAAGCATGTTGTTTTTTACAACGCAGAGCTGAAAAAAAGGAAGGAAAAAAAAAAAAAATTTCCTTCGCCGAGACGACGTGTAATTGCGCCGATGCACACAAAATTGCCCGAGAACAGAAGATAAAGGATTTCAAAGTAATTGTTGTGTATAGCTCCAAAATATTTTAACCCTTTCACTACTCCATAGGTAAATTTATACTCTAGTCGTTTCAGAGTGACTCTCGATATGTTGAGAAATTATTTTTGACAAGCGACATTGTAAAATCAAGCTGCATTGTAAATAATTAATTCTACTCCTGCTTTATGGCATATAGGTCATCGTATGTACCCTCGTCCACTCAATAAATTAATAAAGCATGTAAAGCAAATACTTTTAAAAAAATGCACAAAACTTAGTTTCCTAAATCTTTCCTCCAAGATGTAAATTTCATATCATTTCAGGCCGAGTTACTTCGAGTGTAGAAATCCTTTAAAATCACGACATATTCACAAAGACCATGACATTTGCCCGTTCGATAAGTTTCGTTTCGATACTTAACCGCTTTGATATAGTATATCTTTTGAAGGTCAAAGTCGCACTATGAAACACATCTGCGAAATTACCAATTTAAGACTAAATCTCAATCTAATTTTTTTGTACCGTCGGATAAGAGAACCTCGGTTTTTAGGGCTCTATTTTAATGATTCAGCCATCGTCTTATCTGCGGAAATATACAGTAATTAACAATACGTTCAGCCATATTTCATAAAGCAGCATACTGTTCTATTATTAATAATATATTAAACAACTATAAAAAATAGAAATTGGATGACTTACCCAAAGGACAGGCTGGTCGACAGACACAAATAAAATCACACACAAACACACATACAAGCTTTCGCAACCGCTGGTCGCTTCATCAGGAAAAGAGGAAGAAAGGAGAGGAGAAAGGGAAGGATATGGGGAAAAGGAGTCGTTCCAATCCCAGGAGTGGAAGGACTTACCTTAGGGGGGAAAAGGAAGGGATTGGAACGACTCTGTTTCCACTTCCTTAAACCCCATATCCTTCCCTTTTTCCTCTCCTTTCTTCCTCTTTTCCTGACGAAGTGACCAGCGGTTGCGAAAGCTTGTATGTGTGTTTGTGTGTGATTTTATTTGTGTCTGTCGACAAGCCTGTCCTTTGGGTAAGTCATCCGATTTCTATTTTTTATATTTGTTTATCTCACCAGGAAAGTTTCCTTCTATAATTTTCGTTTCTTTAATAATATATTAAAATAGATTTTGATGATAAAACAAATGGGTGTAGTTATTTCGCAGTCTTATTTTGTCCTGCGATAATGTTGTGGCCCACTGGAAATAAAACTTTTCAGAATTTGGCACGAGGAGGAAAAAGGTTGAGTATGGCTTCTGTAGGTGTTCGAAATGGTCACCATTAACATTTACACACAAAGGAAGCTGCCGTACTGCAGCACAAACTACTGACTGCAACGTGTTCAGTTGAATATCTGCACATGATGTACGATGGATTCTCCAAGTTCATACAATGTGCATGATAAACGACATCCTTTAGTGTTTCCCACAGGTAAAAGTCCAGAAGAGTTAAGTCTGGGGAACATGGTAGATACTCCACAGCATCTCTATAGCCTATCCATCTTCCTGGTAGATTTTCGTCGAGATAAGCCCTAACATGATTTTGGTAGTGGGCTGGGGCACCATCTTGTTGAAAGTAAACTCTTCCGTTTCATACAAGTCTCGGATCGCAGGTAAAATGGATATCTGAACCTTCTAAGGTACATCTCACTGGTAACTGTGCCGTCAAAGAAGAATGGCCCAATCAAACCCTGGTAAGACAACCCACACCACACATTTACACCTTGCAAATTCATGGCTTTGTCTACATGGATGTTCAGATTTTCGGCGGCTCAGTAGATGCAATTGTGGTGATTTTCCGTACCATTGAGTTTGAACTGTGCCTCATCAGACCACACAATCATCTCTGCAAACTCTTTATTGTTGTGCACAATGAGAGTAAACCACTTGCAGTACTCAATTCTACGATCTGGGTCATCCTCATCCATTGCGTGTAGTAATCATGGGATGTAGCACTTCCACTTTGCTGTCTTCAAAACTTGCGAAACACTTGAGCGACTCGCTTCAGTTTCATGGGCACACTGTCTCACCGTCTTCTGTGGTGAACGGGTGAATTGTTGTAACACACAATGGGAGTTAGCTGGACTTGTTACAGTTACAGGTCGTCGAGATTGTTGTCTGTGTATATCTTTAACATAGCCTTCGGCTTCAAATTTGTCTTGAATGCGACGAATCGTTGAACGTGTCAGTGGCTCTGTTTGATACTCATTTCGCCATTGCCGTTGAACCTCATTAATGTTTTCGTACTTAAAATACCAGTTCAAAACTGACTTCTTTCATTGAATGTAAGCCTTGTGCCAGCCATGTTTACTCGAGTAACTAGGTGCAACTAAGAACAAAACACTGACTATCTGGCAATTGTAATCTGACAAAACAAAACAACACAATTCAACACTTGTGTGGTGATTGCTGGAGCTACAAACTATTACACTACCAAAGATGAGACAACTCCGTCAATTAGTTTGTAATTTATGGACCTTTAAACAGAGAATAATTTTTTTTGACCCCTCTGTATTACTCAGGTTTTAATTTTTCAACATCAAACTTTGGGTTTCCATTAGGACTCATACAAAGGCATACAGGCATCCATATTTGCCTCATTAAATTTGGGTGTGGAACACAAGAGGAAATTTCTACTAGTGGATTGGGGATTATGTATTTTGGTGTAGAGGAAGCAGAACTGTCTGGAAATGCCATTTGGATGAGGAGTCGATCTTCATTGGGAAGGGGGGAAGGGGTGGTTTGTGCGGCCCATCACTTTGTGTTCTACAACCTTCTGTGAATGGTTCTGGACACACTCGCTGCACTGCCGAAACATTTCTTCCCACACAAGCCGCAAATTCCTGGATTCCCATTCTCTCATGTTGATCATGTGTCTTCTTTGAAACAACGATTTAATGGTATGGTTTATGAATGCAGCAAATCAAATCACACTAATCCATTACCTCTGGTGTATAGGAACAAGGACCCAAGGCACATTTTACTGATAGGCAGTTGCATTGTGATATAAGAGTTGACCTTGAATCCACAAGCCAATGTGGATCATATGCTAATTGTTTCTGCAGAACATACTAATGTTCATGTCCACGTGGATATGAACACCCTATCTCTGGTTTCTTGAGATGTTTTGCACCCCCTCCTCCACCCTTTCCACTGAACATGAGTGTATTTATTATATGGTAATTAACGAGTTTAATGAAAACTGCAGCATGTTACTATAAAGTAGCTTTCATCTAGTATGTATCAACAGGTTTAATATGACTGATTAGATCATTAAAACCTTATTCTTGAACACAGTTTTGTTAAGTTCAATAACTCATTACCCTTATTTTGCTCTTGTTAATGTTCATCTTATAACCACCATTCCATTCCATTGCTCTTCCAAGTCCTTTGCTCTTGCTGACAGAATTATGATGTCATTGGCAAACTGAAGAGTTTTTAATTTCTTCTCCTTGAACTTTAATCCCTTCTCCAAATTTCTCCTTGCTTTCCTGCACAGTCTGATAAATGTACAGACTGAATAACATTGAGGAAAGGCAAAACCCTGTCTTACTTCTTTCCAACAAATGCTTCCCTTTTTATGCCCTTCGACTACTGGTTTTTGAACTAGTTCTAAATAACCTTCTGTTCCCTGCCCCATTTAAAGAGTGAAAATAATAAAAAATACCAGCATATTCTCTAAAATGTGTAATAAACAAATAAGTATGCTAGCTGCATTGCCATGGAGACTCCTACTGGCAACTAGGTGAAGTGGCAACACTCTATTGTGCCAAGGTAAACTTTTGTTTCATTGCATAAGTTACCCAGATTTCTATTTTTATTTGTGTAGAAGATGTAGTCTTATGAAACCAGTTAAATCTTACGGAAATACCTTGTATTTGTTAAAAACAGAACTTCTGTTATTGTAAGAGTCATTTGAAACTAAAGTACAGTTCCTTAGAAACAAATACTGTTGAGTAGATTTAGCTAAAGGTTTACTCTGTGTGCTTATTATGTGGCATAAGATATCGAATTATGGTATATGTAAGCTGCAGAGACATATTGTGTGAAGAACAATGTTAACATTAAGTGTTTATATAGGATGCATATGAATTTTGTTCTCTGCTATTGTACTCCATATCCATAGCTAGGTTTCATAATAATTGAAACTAATTTCAATTAGACTAATATCACAACATATTTTTCTTTATTTTATTGTTTTGTATTCTAATTAGTGCAACATAGACACCTGTTTTTGTTACAGTTTTTACTTCTATATTGGAATGGTCATTGACTTAACAACTTCTTTCATTCAACAGAATCTGGAGATGTTGCTACGAAGGCAGAGGAAGGCCAAAATGTTTGGCGATGTCAAGGCTGGTAAACATCGCCTACTATATCGTACAGAACATGCTTTGGATGCAGAAACACAAAGACAAAAATCTATAAATACAGATCTCATATCTGTTGTTGAATCACTGTTATCAGATTTTCCTGCTCTTCATTATGATCTCACTAAAATACTTAACACACTTAGGGTACAGTCTTAAATCTTGTGTTTCAAGAGCTAGCATTTCTTAACCTTTGTTGTACAAAAGGACAGTATCACATTACATTAGTGCCATTAATTATCAGTAATTAACAATATTGGCACGAACTTTATTTATCCGTATGAAATAATCAATGTTTTCAACTATACAAGATTCACATCATAATGAATGCCAAACATATTGCTTCAAGTCCGCCATTTTACAACAGAATACCTCTTCTTCCCTGAAACAAGCAATTGGTGTAAAAGTGTCAACAAGGTTTCATAAGATACTTATAATAAAGATACAAAATACCAGAGAAAGAGGATTTTATCAAGCTTTATTGGAATATTCATTTTCACTGATTAACATTAAAATAATATATGTGAAACACTGTAAAATATTGCTTGTACTCACCAACACGAAGAAGTGTAACATTATTAAGCAATATATGAGTCCCCAAAGTTAAAACTTCACTTAAATTTGTACATCTTTGGTGATTCACATAGAAACCCCCTGCAGATATAATTCTTGCAGCATCATCTATAAAAATAAATAAGTAAAAGTAATTTAGCAAAATAAAACACACAAAGAACACAATTTAAGTTATGAAACAAGTAGTGCCAGATTTATGCATTGGCACATAATGTTTGTTTAGAGCTGTAATTGATTAATTAGTACCCATATAACATCTGACACGGAATAACCTACTTTCACACAGACAACCTGGATTTTTTTTCCCCTTTCAGGATGAATTAACAATAATGACTGAGAAACATGTCTTTTAAATATATTCATAAAATCTATTTCTTTGCTTAAAAATTATTATTGTCTCCTAATATTCATAATAATGTGCTAAAGCAGTGGTATGATGCCAATATACAGATCACGCACTGAAACTTGGCCCCTGAGAGGTGAATGTTGGGCGCTAAGACTTGCATTAAACTCCTAGCGCATTGGCTGTTAGAACAAGGCCCGCCTCTTTTCTCTTAGTGCTGCCAGCTTATGGCCTACAGCTTACAGGTTTTAAAAGAAACAACATGTGTACAGGGTTAAAGCATCACAGATGAAACATGAAATTATCACTTTAATGTTTGAGTAATAGAAAACTGGAACATATATCTACTAAATATTAATATTTTTTAGAGATTTATTAAGTGGGTGTAGCAATGCTTTCTGCCTATTTTTATTGCTGTAAATGAATAACAATCAGTTACATTTTTAATTCCTTTTGTCCTGTTTTTCCCACAGTTGCTATGTTATAATATTATAGTGTAGGTATTTCACTTCTCTGTCTATGCAACTGTTTTAATAAAATATGCTATTGCCACTGATGATGCCTTCCAAATAAAGGTGAAATGCATATGGCAATAGCATATTTTATTAAATCAGTTGCATAGACAGAGAAGTGAAATACCTACACTATAATAGAATAACAATCAGAATTAACATTCCTCACACCACTTTCAAGGACAGAATTCCTTTTTCTAAAGAAGTTGTCGGAGTATGTGGACTTATTTTAGCAAATGACAAAGTGGAATACAATAATCAATACCAAGCACAAATCAACAATACATTGACGATGTCTATGGTGTACAATGCTGTTATGAGGTAAGGGTGGTAGAGAGCATAAACATTCCGTAGACACACGAACTCAGCCGAATTCCGCCGATCACAGAGGGGCCACGAAAAAGTGTGTGATCTGTAGTACTGGGCAACATTCATACAAATATATTGTTAGAGTTCTCTGGTTGTATTATCTCTTCAATTGCACATATAGTCAAGAAAAGGAGATGGGGTTCAATTAACCTCAAAATTTCAGAACACTGTATACCAGTTTTCAACACCAGTGTTTTAGTTCCCTTCCTCACAATTCACATGAATATCTCTCCTGCTCACTGTCTGTTATTTCATTCCTCTTCTTCAACTGTTTTGTGTCATATGACTGTTGGAGTGTGGAGATTTTTTCTTCATTTTGTCAGTGATAACCACCGTTACTCACATTCTAGTAAGGAAAATTTATCATTTTCCTTAAACTACCAGCATGGGGGGGGGGGGGATATTAGGGTGTATGGAAGATGAAGACTGGTGAATCAGCAGAAGGGATGACATGACCACAAAACGATTAAAGAAGTAGGTCCAATAGGCTTACAGTGGAGAGAGGGGTGAGGACAGGGAGTAAATTTTGTCTATAGATAATTAAAGTGATAAAAAGCAAAATAATAAGTACACATGGAGCATCCTTTATTGTGTCTGTAGCTAAGTGAAGTTGTATGTCTTTGCGGTGAGTTGAAAACTATCCTCATTATTTGGTAGAAGGCAAAATAATTTGATATAATTTGTTTCATCCAAATAACAATGTTCAAATTAATGTAAATATATGGGTAACTTATAAGGTAATAATAATATGTAGATAGGGGACAACTCACCATAAAGACAAAAGTTGAGCCACCAACAGACACAAACAAAAAATAAGCAAACACACACACAATTCTAAATTTTCAACCGCAGCCTTCCTCAGAAAAGAACATTCATCCACACTATCACTCAGGCACACTCATCCACACACGTCAGCCATCTCTGGCCGCCCAACACAGTCTGTCTTCACGGCAAGCAGAAGGGATGGGAGGGGGGAGGTGGAAGGAGTGGAGAAGGAAAGGAAGGAGTGGAGAAGGAAAGGAAGGTGTGGAGTGGGAAGATAAGGGTAGGGATACAGCAAGCAGAAGCAATGTCAGGCGGGAAATGAGATGCAATATGAAAAATGGGGGTGTATGTATATATTTAAAAAATGTATATATTTTAAAATAAATAAATATTATAGAAGGAGACTTTCCTGGTGGGAAAAATATGTATAAAAATAAAGATTGTTTGACTTACCCAAAGCACAGGCTCGCCGATATGCACAAAAAACACAAATAAAAACACACACAAACATTCAAGCTTTTGCATTCGTTAGTCTTCAGGAAAAGACAAAGGAAGGAGAGGAGAAAGGAAAGGATACAGGTCTTAAAGCAGTGGAAGAGGAGTCATTCCAATCCCAGGAGTGGAAGGACTTACCCTAGGGGGAAAAAGGAAAGTAAAAAAAAATAGTCACATACATACAAACGCAAACACACCTACGCAGAAAATGTCTGCATGGCATGGGATTTGGAATAGGACCTCGTGAATTTGATGGGACCAAAGGAGTTGAGGTTGGAGAGGAAATTCTGGACTTCTTCTTCACTGTTAGAACAGATGATGAAGATGTCATCAATCAATCTGTACCAAACTTTGGGTTCACAGGCTTGGATATCCAGGAAGGTTTCCTCTAAGCGTCCCATAAATAAGTTTACGTACAAGGGGGCCATCCTGGTTCCCATGGCTGTTCCCTCTAGTTGTTGGTACGTCTGGCCCTCAAAGGTGAAGAAGTTGCGGGTTAGGATAAAGCTGGATAGGGTATTAAGGAAAGAGGTTTTAGGTAGGGAAGTGGGTGGTCGGTGTGAAAGGAAATACACAATCGCAGCGAGGTCCTGGGCATGTGGGATATTTGTGTATAAGAAAGTGGCATCAATGGTTACAAGGATGGTTTCTGGAGGTAACAGACTAGGTATTCAGACGATCGAGGAAATGGTTGGTGTCTTTGATGAAGGATGGGAGTCTGCACATGATGGGTTGAAGGTGTTCGTCTATATAGGCAGAGATTCGTTCTTTAGGGGCTTGGTAACCGGCCTCAATGGGGCGGCCGGGATGATTGGGTCTGTGAATCTTGGGAAGTAGGTAGAAGGGGGGGGGGGCGGGGTGCCAGTGGGGTCATGAGGTTAATGGAGTTAGGTGAAAGGTTTTCTAGGGGGCCTAAGGTTTTGAGGATTCCTTGAAGCTCTGCCTGGACACCAGGAATGGGATAGCCTTGACAGACCTTATATGTGGTAATATCTGAAAGCAGGCGCAGTCTCTCAGCCACATTCTCCCGCCGATCAAGTACCACGGTTGTGGATCCCTTGTCGGCTGGGAGAATGATGATGGAAGGGTCTGCCTTCAGATCACGGACAGCTCGGAATTCAGCTGCGGTAATGTTGGGAGTAGGATTAAAGTTTCTCAGAAAAGACTGAGAGGCAAGGTTGGAAGTAAGGAATTGCTGGAAGGTTTGTGTATACACAAATATCCCACATGCTCAGGGCCTCGCTGCGATGAAGTATTTCCTTTCACGCCGACCACCCACTTCCCTACCTAAAACCTCTTTCTTAATACTCTAGCCAGCTTCATCCTAACCCACAACTTCTTCGATTTTAAAGGCCATACATACCAACAACTAAAGGGAACAGCCATGGGAACCAGGATGGCCCCCTCGTACGCAAACTCATTTCTGGGACGCTTAGAGGAAGCTTTCCTGGATACCCAAGCATGTCAACCCAAAGTTTGGTACAGATTCATTGATGACATCTTTATGATTTGGACTCACAGTGAAGAAGAACTCCAGAATTTCCTCTTCAACCTCAACTCCTTTGGTCCCATCATATTCACCTGGTCCTATTCCAAATCCCATGCCACTTTCCTTGATGTCGACCTCCATCTGTCCAACGGCCAACTTCACACATCCGTCCACATCAAACCAACCAACAAACAACAGTACCTACACTATGACAGCTGCCATCCATTCCACATCAAACGTTCCCTTCCCTACAGCTTAGGTTTTCGTGGCAAACAAGTCTGTTCCAGTCCCAAATCTCTGAATCAGTACACCAACAACCTAATAACAGCTTTCACATACCGCAGCTATCCTCCTGATCTGATACAGAAGCAAATTACCAGAGCTACTTCCTCATTCCCTCAAATTCAGAACCTTCTACAGTAGAACCCCAGAAGTGCCCCTCTTGTCACCAGACACTTTCCGGGACTGGAGCAGACTCTGAATGTGGCTCTCCAGCAAGGATATGACTTCCTTAAATCCTGCCCCGAAATGTGATCCATCCTTCATGACAGTCTTCACACTCCACCGAGAGTGTCTTTCCACCGCCCACCTAACCTCCATAGCCTCCTAGTCCATCCCTTTGAAATCCCCAAACCACCTTCCCTACCCTCTGCTCCTACCCACGTAACCGCCCCATGCACCCTTTCACCACCACTTAGTCCAGTCCCCTAACCCGGAAGGTGTTCATGATCAAGGGCAGAGCCACTTGCGATAGCACCCATGTAATTTACCAACTGACATGCCTGCATTGTGAAGCGTTCTAGGTGGGAATGAGCAACAACAAACTGTCCATTCGTATTAATGGTCACAGGCAGACAGTGTTTGTTAGTAATGAGGATCACCCTGTGGCTGTGTATGTGTGGGTGTGTGTGTATTTGTTTACCTTCCTCCCCCCCCCCCCCCCCCCCAAGGTAAGTTCTTCCGGTCCCAGGATTGGAATGACCTATCATCCACTTCCTTACAACCCTCATCCTTTCTTTTTTCCCCTCCTTCCTTCCTCTTTTCCTGATGAAGCGGCCAACGGTTGTGAAAGCTTGAATGTTTGTTTGTATATTTTTTCATTTGTGTTATTTGTGTCTATCAGCGAGCCTGTGCTTTGGTTACGTCAAACAATCTTTATTTTTATACATAAATATATATCTATAATTATAAAATGTAAAGACAGGTGGACTTATCAGGTGAGATGGCACAGGTTCGTTGATACACACACACACACACACACACACAAAACTGAGCTCGCAACCTACGGTTGCTTCATCAGAAAGAGCAGGGAAGGAGGGGGAAAAGGAAAGGATATGGGTTTTCAGGGAGTGGGTAAGGAGTCATTCCAATCCCGGGAGAGGAAAGACTTAGCTTGGGGGAAAAAGGATAGGCCAACAAACACACACACCCACACATATAGACACGCACACACACCTAGGCAGACATATGCAAAATGCTAACAGGTTGGACAGAGATGCCAGCCGAGGCAGAGGCTCTGTCCAGAGATTGGAGGCAAAGATGTTGTAGAATGTTAGGCGGGAATTTCAAACTAATGAAGGTTGAGACCTGGTGGGCAATATGTTGAAGGGCAAGTTCCCATCTCCGAAGTTCTGAAAGGTTGGTGTCAGTGGGAAATATCCAGATAACCCAGATGGTGTAACACACTCTGCCAAGATGTGCTGGCCGTGCACCAAGGCGTGCTTAGTCACAGGGTGATCCTCATTACCAACAAACACTGTCTGTCTGAGTCCATTCATGCGAATGAACAATTTGTTGCTGGTCACTCCCACATATAACACTTCACAGTGCAGGCACGTTAGCTGGTAAATCACGTGGATGCTGTCGCAAGTGGCTCTGCCCTTAATTATGTACACCTTCCGGGTTACAGGACTGGAATAAGTGGTGGTGGGAGGATTCGTAGGGCAAGTTTCACACCGGGGGTGGTTACATGGGTAGGAGCCAGAGGGTAGGGAAGGTAGATTTTGGATTTCATAGGGATGGATTAGAAGGTTATGAAAGTTAGGTGGATGGTGGAAAGACACTCTCGGTGGAGTAGGAAGGATGTCATGAAGGATGAATCTCATTTCGGGACAGGATTTAAGGTAGTCGTATCCTTCCTGGAGAGCCACATTTAGAGTCCGCTCCAGTCATGGAAAGTATCCAGTGATTAAGAGGAGCACTTTTAGTGTCCCTCTGTGGGAGGTTCTGGGTGTGAGGGGAAGAGGAAGTGGCCCTGGCTATTTGTTTCTGTAGCAGAGCAGGAAGGTAGTTGCGGGATGTGAAGGCTGTCATCAGGTTTTTGGTGTATTGGTTCAGGGATTCAGGACTGGAGTAGACTCATTTGCCACGAAGACCTAAGCTGTAGGGAAGGGACCGTTTGATATGGAATAGATGGCAGCTGTCATAATAGGGGTACTGTTGTTTGTTGGTGGGTTTAATGTGGACGGATGTGTAGAGCTGGCCATTGGATAGATGGATGTCGACACCGAGGAAAGTGGCATGGGATTTGGAATAGGGCCAGGTAAATCTGATGTAACCAAAGGCGTTCAGGTTGGAGAGGACATTCTAGAGTTCTTCTTCACTGTGAGTCTAGATCATGAGGATATCATCAATCAATCTATTCTAAACTTTGGGTTGACAGGCTTGGATATCCAAGAAGGCTTCCTCTAAGCGTCCCATAAATAAGTTCTATAAAGTTGGCATCCTGGTTCCCATGGCTGTTGGTATGTCTGCCCCTCAAAAGTGCAGACGTTGTGGATTAGGATGAAGCTGGCTAGTGTAATAAGGCTAGAGATTTTAGGTAAGGTTGCAGGTGGGCGACCTCCCTTCCTAGTTTACCATTCATTTTGCTGCTGACTAAATATACAAAACAATACGTTTTTACTTCCGAACATTAACCTATAAGTGCTATTAAAATATATATATATATATATATATATATATATATATATATATATATAATATAAAAATTACATTTACCACTCTCAACACTGTCATCTTTTCTATAAAATCTACCGTTTATCCACATTTCAAAACTTCAGTCTCCATATCACCATATCACCTGGAAAACAATTATTTTTGGCATATCCTATCAACTTCGCGATTATTTGCTACTCCCATTTTTCCACATTTCCGATCATTTTTCATCAGCTTATCACGGTTCTTTATGCTATTATTACTTTGTTAAACCATTGTCCCCTCAAGATCGTAATTTGCAACCGCTTAACCAGTTCTCATAATACGCTTTCCTCGTATTTTCACTAGGTTTTCACGAACTTTTCCCGAATTTCTCCACCCCTAAAATTGTTTTCGACGCAAAAACAACTACCAACCCGAAAGGTTGTTGACTAAACTGTGCTGTCCACAGTATCCACTAGGTTTACCTTCAACAAACTCCCCTGAACAACTTTTTCTATTTCTTCTTTATTCATGACTCAATTCCTTTTGCTGTCAGTTCAATTTAACTCTCTTCATATACATATTTATTTTATTTTATTATTTTTATTTTTTAATTTTACTTCGTTCCTGGTATTTCTCACTTTTCATTTTTCCACATACTATGTCATCCTCACAACGACCCCATCACGTTTTATTTATATTACCTCCGGAAACATGCTTTCTCCCTAGCTAAATTATGTTCCCACATTTTATTCACTCAGGCTTGTCTGACATTTGGCATTACTCCCAAGGGCCTCACACTAAAAGTTCCCTTCTCTGGCTGTAACCCATCAGTTCATTCTGCCTTATTCCAATTCCAAACTGAACAATCCATTTCCCTCACCCGCCTTATCCTTAACCTATACCTCAATTCAGCCAATGAACACGCCTGTCAACTTCTATCCCTAATCAAAATCCTCAACCTTTCTTCTCCCACATCCACACCTGCAGTTCAGAACAGCCAATGAACACGCCTGTCAACTTCTATCCCTAATCAAAATCCTCAACCTTTCTTCTCCCACATCCACACCTGCAGTTCAGAACATCCTCCTTCAGGCAAATCACAAATTAGAACAACATGCCACACATCACCTCAAAAAGCTATCCAATCTCCTAGTTACCCACCTCCGGAAAGGCAATAAACTCTCCCTCAACAACATCTCCCACAAACCTCAACCTCCTCTCATTGCACACAAACCCAGTCTCTTCCATCTGCTCAATCTCCCACTTCCCCAGCTCGCCCCCCCCCCCCCCCCCCCAAAAAAAAAAAAAAAAACTTCAATATGCTAATCCACACAATCCGAAACCACAACATTCCAATTCAGTAATCAACCTCTCTTCTAAACCTCTCTCCCAGTCTGAAACCTCTGACCTTTCCAAAGGCCTCACCTTTAGCCCTAGTCCCAAATTCAACCAAACAGCCCTAGTCAAATATCTACTGTCCTATACTAGTAGACTTTGCTGGAGATATCACTTTGACAAGAAAAATAATCCTAATCCTGCTCCTAACGATTGATCTCCCCAAGACACCATCCAAATTGAACCCTGCCTAGAACAGTTCTGTCCTCCGTCATAGCGAGACCCACCTCCTCTTCCTCAAAATCATCCTTTTCAAACCTTCCAGGAATTTCTCACTTCCAGCCTTGCCTCTCAATCTTTCTTGAAAAACCTGAATCAAACTCCCAACATCACCACAGCTGAAGCCCAAGCTATCCATGATCTGAAGGCTGACTGGTCCATTGTCATTCTCCCGGCCGACAAGGGATCCACAATCGTGTTACTTGACCGGCGGGAGTATGCAGATGAGGGACTGCGTCAGCTTTCTGAAAGTACCATATACAAAGTTTGTCAAGACAATCCCATTCCTGATGTCCAGGCTGAGCTTCAAGGATTCCTAAGAGCCTCAGGCCCCCTACAAAACCTTTCACCTGACTCCATTAACCTCATGACCCCAACAACATCCCACATCACCACCTTCTACCTACTTCCCAAGATTCACAAACCCAAACATCCTGGCAGCCCCATTGTGGCCGGTTACCAAGCCACTACGGAACGAATGTCAGCCTACACAGACCAACACCTTCAGTCCATTATGTGCAGTCTCCATCCTTCATCAAAGACACCAACAACTTCCTCGATCACCTGAAATCCTTACCCAGCCTGTTACCTCCGGAAACCATCCTTGTACCCACTGATGCCACTTCCCTATACACAAATATCCCGCATGCCCAGGGCCTCACTGCGACGGAGTATTTCCTTTGACACCGACCACCTGCAACCCTACCTAAAACCTCCTTCCTTATTACCCTAGCCAGCTGTATCCTAACCCACAACGTCTGCACTTTTGAGGTGCAGACATACCAACAACTAAAGGGAACAGCATGGGAACCAGGATGAACCCCTCATATGCCAACTTATTTATGGGACACTTAGAGGAAGCCTTCTTGGATACCCAAGCCTGTCAACCCAAAGTTTGGTATAGATTTATTGATGACATCTTCATGATCTAGACTCACAATGAAGAAGAAGTCCTCCAGAATTTCCTCCCAACCTCAACTTCTTTGGTACCATCAGATTCACCTGGTCCTATTCCAAATCCTAGGCCTTCTTCCTCGATGTCGACCTCCATCTATCCAATGGCCAGCTCCACACATTCGTCTACATTAAACCCACCGACAAAGAACATTACCTCCATTATGACAGGTGCCATCCATTCCACATCAAACGTTCCTTTCCCTACAGTTTATGTCTTCATGGCAAACGAGTCTGCTCCAGTCCCAAATCCCTGAACCAGTACACCAATAACCTGACTACAGCCTTCACATCCCGCAACTACCCTCCTGTTCTGCTACAGAAACAAATAGCCAGGGCCACTTCCTCTTCCCCTCACACCCAGAACCTCCCACAGATGGACACTAAAAGCGCCCCTCTTTTCACTGGATACTTTCCAGGACTAGAGTGGACTCTAAATGTGGCTGTCCAGCAAGGATACGACTTCCTTAAATCCTGTCCCGAAATGAGATCCATCCTTCATGACATTCTTCCTACTCCACCGAGAGTGTCTTTCTGCTGTCCACCTATCCTTCGTAACCTCCTAGTCTATCCCTATGAAATCCCAAAACCACTTTCCCTACCCTCCGGCTCCTACCCAAGTAACTGCCCCCAGTGTGAAACCTGCCCTACGAATCCTCCCACCACCACTTATTCCAGTCCTGTAACCTGGAAGATGTACACAATTAAGGGCAGAGCCACTTGCGACAGCATCCACATGATTTACCAGCTAACATGCCTGCACTGTGAAGTGTTATATGTGGGAATGACCAGCAACAAACTGTCCATTCACATGAACGGTCACAGGCAGACAGTGTTTGTTGGTAATGAGGATCACCCTGTGGCTAAACACGCCTTGGTGCACGGCCAGTACACCTTGGCACAGTGTTACACTGTCCGGGTTATCTAGATACTTCCCACCGACACCAATCTTTCAGAACTCTGGAGATGGGAACTTGCCCTTCAGCATATTCTCTCTTCCCGTTGCCCACCTGGTCTCAATCTCCACTAAATTCAAATTCCTGTTCACCATCTTGAACATCTCTGCCTCAGTTCTGTGGACAGAGGCTCTGCCTCAAGTGGTATCTCTGTCCAACTTCTTTGCTTTCTACAGTATGTCTGCCTAGGTCTGTTTGCATTTGTGTATATGTGTGGGTGTGTGTTTTTTTTCCTATCCTTTTTCCCCCAAGTTAAGTCTTTCCTCTCCCGGGATTGGAATGACTCTTTACCTACTCCCTTAAAACCCTCATCCTTTCCTTTTCCCCCTCCTTCCCTGCTCTTTCTGATGAAGCAACCTTAGGTTGCAAAAGCTCAGTTTGTGTGTGTGTGTGTGTGTGTGTGTGTGTGTGCGTGTGTGTGTGCGCGCAGCGCGCGCGCATGTGTGTGTGTGTGTGTGTGTTTTCATTTTTATTTGTGTAAGAACGAACTGGTGCCTTCTCGCCTGGTAAGTCCAACTTTCTTTACGTTTTATATAATAAACAGGAAGCACACAGTGTGTAAGTGGGGCATGAATCGGAAGGAAATGTAGGATGTGAGGGGTAGGGGGACTGTGGGGCATGGAATATACAATGTTAGGTTATCTGAGGTTGAGGCAAGAATGATTGCAGGTCTGTAGGATGTGCTGTAGGGATAACTCCCATCTCCGCAGTGCAGAAAAGCTGGTGGAAGAGGGGAGAATCCAGATGGCTCGGGTGGTGAAGCAGCTGTTAAAGTCCAAGGTGATGTGCTCTGCTGCATGCTGCGCCACAGGATAGTCCACATTGCTCTTGGCCACAGTTTGATAGTGGCCATTGATCCTGATGTAGAGCTGGTTAGATGTCATTCCAATGTAGCATGCAGAGCAGTGATAGTAGCAGAGTTGGTTTTTTTAATATTACATGGCTGCTTTTACAGGTGGTCCGGCCTCTGATGGGATAGGTCAAACCTGTGATGGGACTGGAATACGAAGTGCTGGTTGGATGGATTGGGCAGTTTTTGCATCGGGGTCTTCCACAGGGATATGATCCCTGTGGTAAGGGGTTGGGATTAGGAGTGGCATAGGGATGGACTAGGATGTTGTGGAGGTTGGGAGGGCGAAGGAACACCACTTTAGGGGGGATTGGGAGGATCTTAGGTAGGATGTCTCTCATTTCAGGGCACGTTGACAGATAATCAAAGCCCTGACATAGGATATGGTTCAGTTGTTCCAGTCCAGGATGGTACTGGATGACAAGGGGGGCACTTCTTTGTGACTGGTTAGTAGGGTGGGAGGGAGGGCTGTTGGTGTGTGAAGATATGGCACAGGAAATCTCTTTATGCACTAGGTCTGCTGGGTAATTTCTGTCTGTGAAGGCCTTTGTGAGGTTTTCAGCATACTGGTTAAGGGAGTTCTAATCACTGCAGATATGCCTTCCACAGGTGGTGAGGCTGTATGAGAGGGATTTTTTGATGTGGAAAGGATGGCAACTGTCAAAGTGAAGGTACTCTTGAGAGTTGGTGTGTTTGATGGGAACAGAGGTGTGGATGGAGCTGTCAGAGAGATGTAGATTAACATCAAGGATGGTGGCATTTCGGGTTGAGGGATGAAGACAGGATGTGCTGGCCTTGAGTCCAGATCATGAAAATGTCATCAATGAACCTGAACCAGACCAGAGGTTTGCGGATTTGGGAGGCTAGGAAGGTTTTCTCTAGGTTGGCATAGGAAGGTGTCATACAGGTGCCCATAGCAGTGCCGCAGATCTGTTTGTATACTTTTCCCTCAAAGGAAAAGTAGTAGTTGTGAGGATATAGTTGGCAAGGGCTATGAAGAAGAAGGTATTGGGTTTGGAGTCTGAAAGCTGTTGCAAAAGGTGATGCTCAAGTGCGGCAAGACCATGGGTGTGAGGGATATTTATGTACAGGGAGGTGGCATCAACAGTGACGAGTAAGGATCCAGGAGGTAGAGGAGTGGGGACGGAGGAGAGTCGAGGAAGGAAGTGGTTGGTATGTTTGATGTAGGAGGGTAGATTCCGGACAATAGGTTGGAGGTGTTGATTAATGAAGGCAGAGATTCTTTCATTGGGAGCACAGTAACCAGCCACAAATGGGTCTCCCAGATTATTAGGTTTGTGGATTTTAGGAAGCATATAGAAGGTAGGTTTAGACTTTTATATAAATGAAGACACGGGAATTATAAAAAGACGTCATCTAATCCAAAAGACACATCAATCCTATGTAGGTCTGCTTCAGTGTTCCTGGAATAAGGTCACAAACCACCACAATAAAGGAAAGGGCCTCAGTTGGAAATGAGGAGTTGTGCATGATTGACAGTTCAGGAGTGTTCAGTTAGTTTGGAAATTACTACTCAATTTTGCAGGAAGATGCTGTCTATTAAAAGGAGGACATGGTAAATGTTGATAGAGTTTAATGTAAAAAGTGTCAGAAAAGTGATGTAAAAGGAATTCTTCATATAAGGTGTTACTTCTGGCAACATGAAAAGTGCACTAAAGTATACTTACAATTTATTAGTGCCAATACTGGTAGTGCCTGATCTGTTTAAATGACAAAAACACAACTGTCTTCCACTGTGAGCTCAAAGCATGAAATTGAAGTACTATTTAATTACACTGACACTTCAAAAGGCAAATTATCAGTGCCGTAGCAAAGAAATTGTGATCAGAATGACAATTCCCCCCCCCCCCCCCCCGAATTTTAGCTCGGGTAATGGACAAAAGTTACAGAAAAAATAGGTAGTGGTACATCTGTTAACTCAAACAAAGAAGGAAGAGTCTGATTTAACATCCTTTTGACAATATGATCATGAGAGACAGAGCACAAACCCTGATTTTTTTTCCTGAGAAGCACCAGACCATGGACTTATCACCCAAAAAACACTTCTAGAAATGGGCCTGCCAAATTGACATTGGCGTGTTCTTAGGGCAAGGTTTCCAGAAGCCTAGCAACAATCAAGTGTTATAGCTCTTGGCAATGCTAGGCCAGTGGGCATGTCTGCAGACAAGGTTTTAATGAGAGAAGTGCATCTAACAAAAAGGCTGTAAAAACTCCCACCGCAAACTCTAGAGAATTACTAAGAGGGGAATTGCATCTAAGACTAAGAGTGATGGCATAAAGCAAAATGAATTGCAGAGTAAAGAACATTGTAGGTGAGACCCTGAGAGTGAGAAGACCATCCTTGTTTCACAAGGCACATAACCTACCAAGTGGTCAGCCGCTGCAGCTTTGGATTCTATCAACTGAAAACCATCAACTACTTGGCAGTAGGCATCATCCAAATGAAAACACAAGAGTTTCTCCCAATCGTACTTGGGGTCAGGGATGGTTGGGTACCTGAGATAAGCATCTGTCTTAGTGAGGTGCCTCATGGGGCAGAAATGACTGTCATAGTTGTATCTGGAAAATTGCCAGCCCCCGTACTATATGTCCACAATAAATTAATGATTCGCACAATGAATACTGGGAGCAGACTTGACAGCGCTTTATAGCTGCCATGGGGAGAGGAGAGATGGAGGGGAGGCAGAGTTGGCTGTTTGTAACAGTGCTGGCACATCACCCATCTAATACGAAATCAGAGGCGGCACTTATGCAAATACTGTTTACTTGAATGACACTAGGAAATGCCTAAAGAGTTAACTTTAATGGCCGAGAATTGTACCTACAGCTACAGTATTATATATATGCACATCAAAAATAGTGACAAATGGTAACAGCTTAATGTCAAACTTACAACACTATGAATCACTGACTTCCATTTTCTCTTGGGGAAGGGTGGATTTCCAGGAGATCCCTGTGACAGTCCAGAGACTACCTCTTGGCTTATTTTATTATGTCAACACACACACACACACACACACACACACACACACACACACACACACACACAAATGCACACGCGTACCCAAAGAATACTGCAATATGCTACCTTTCTTCTATAAGGCAGCAGCTTACCTCCACAGGCTCTTCACCATGGAATCCTCTCTGATTTCACCAACTTCAAGAATACTCTCTGCAAGTTATTGGAAACAATGTACTGCATGAATCTTTGTGCCAGATCAAAACCGTGTGCTAGATTGGTTTTACAGGTTTGAGTCTCTGTCTGGAACCCAGTTTTAATGCATCACGACATTTAAATCAGCACACTGACAGTTTAACTAAAACATGGAGAGTTTGTGTGTTTTCACTAATGGTGTGAAATGCCAGTGTCTGAAAGAATAGCATTAAGACAAACAGACTGAATCAAATTGATATTGTTACTCTTTGTACAACATGTGAGAAACATTTGAAATTACCATACAAAATCTGCAGAAAGTTTCTTTTTAAGTGGAATCATTCTTTTCGGATAATTCCTTATTGCCATCCATATGAATTCATCTGCATCCATTTCTTCAGGCTAACATTTATTTTAAAAGTTAGTGTTTCATAATGATACCTCTTGTTAGTAAGAATGCAATAGATGACAGCTGCTTTCACATGCAGGAATTACAATATAAAATTCCACTTTTCTATCATATATCACAACTTGTAATGTTATGACTGAGTATCTCTTCTTCCGAGGACACTACAAAATATATATTACTTATATTAGGTCCTTATATCTTGCTTGGTATTGTCTGTTATTGGGTTTGCTCCTAGGAGAATGAGGCCCAGCTAGTCTGTTCCTCAATCTAGAAGCTTTTTCTTGATTTTACAGGCATCAGACACTCATATCAAAAGTTGTTCAGGACGAGGGAGTAGTACAAAATGCTTTTTCAATATTCTACTAAATAATTAAAGTCATGAATCATTAACAAATGACAGTACTAATTTATTGTACTGCAGAATACAATCCCATAATCAACGACTTACGATTATACAGAGACTTATATTACAAAATATGTTCAGTGCCAGTCTCTATTAGTGCCTCTCTCTCACACATTACAATAATGTCAATGACCGAAGTTGCACATTCTTCTGTCTCTAACTTTTTAGCATGGAACACTTATGAAGCCAAGGAATCCATGCTCTCATCTCTGTGCCACTTATTCATCGTAGGTTGGTAAACCTGCGTAATCAATCCTCTGACCATAGTAGGTGTCACGAGGTACTCTCACCTAGGAAGAAAGAAAACCCTAGGCAGAATTTTGTCTTCTGCTATTCTAAATCTCTTAAATTAATAAATATGGTTGTCTTGAGTCAGTAAACAGGAATGTAGTGTCACTTGTTACACTACATACCCCCCACCTTAGACTCAAGACACCATATAACAAACTCATGTCTTACTGTTATACTTTTAACATTTCATTTTAGTAGAGACAATTATCATGTCTCCTTTTAGAGAATTATTTTCTCAACTCAAATCTTAAATATTATAATACAATTTTTTATATTTGTTTGAGTAATCTTTATAGTAGTTTGTATAACAGGTTTAATTTTTCTCTCTTTTACCTATCATATACTTTTCAGTTAGTTTTGTTACATAATAAATGGTTGAATGGAATACTCATGAAACTAAAGAATGGTAGGAGAATGATCTTAGAAGTAATCTTTTTTACATTCTCTAATTTATCATTGCCACACCTATTTCTACAACACAACTAGGTTGAAGTTAATAAGAGCCATTCTAAATTTGAATGAATTTTCATATTAATTAGGGAGCATAACAATCTTTAACTACAAAAATGAGGATGCACCTTCCTTACTTGACTGAGCCTCAAAGCTGGGAAGTGAAAGATAAGTGATTTCAATTGACTTAACAAGTAAGGGAAATTCACATTATCGATCCCTTTTGTAGGCTTAATACCAACAAAAAATGTTTGGTGACAATAAGGATTAGGTCCTTTCTATATAGGTACCTCAATCCAATCAAGTTCTTTCATTAGGTACTTGACCATTTCAGCACTAGCCTCTTTAATAGGTCTACTCTCTCTCACCAAAACATTGCACCTACTAAGGACGACTTTCATTACTGCCTTCCTTTTCTCTGGTGAAAAACCACTTCTCACTCCTCACTACTTGAGGTCTACTTTCAAATATTTTATGAGCATACACTCAATTTACAATCAGTGATCCCCCGTTTTATCCCCCCCTCTAAGATGTGTGTATTGACGAATAAAATATTTCATTCATATAATTGCTCTTAATAAAGAGGGGGGGGGGGGGAAATATTATGACTCGTATCTCCTATGTAAGCTGGGTTAAATTGCTAACAAATGAAAGAGAAAAATTAGAAGAGAGGGAAAAAAAAAAAAAAAAAAAAAACCCTTACTACCCTAAATACAAAATACACTCAAACTAAACATAACCCAAATTAACTGTAAGTGTGTTTATATACCTTGTATCGTTGTAATTATGTTTAAAAGTATTTGTGTCTGAATAAATGTGTGTGTGTATGTGATGTTAAGTTCACGTCAGTCTCGGATTTACTAAGAGTAGTATACTGTCTGAGATACAGATGGCTTCAATATGATGCACCTATGTTTGTATATGCACCTCAGTGTAAATAAACTACCTTGATAAGAATGTGAGAAGGCTGGACGACGCAATGTCGTTTTGTGTTATGGAAAGAGGAAAGATAGCATGGTACCTCACATGAAGGAAGTAAGAAAGGAAAGAGAAGATGGGACATTTGCCGAAGAAGGAAAGATGATAGATTAGAAAGACTGGAAACCCCTTCCCACCCCCAAGGAAACCAAGAGTCTTCATCTTACTTACCATGTCGCCAGAGGATTTTCGTGAGCTGATGTTCGCTGACCTCCTGCACCAACGGCGATCTATGGCTTTCAGATTCGGAACTCCCCTGAAAGGTAGCTTCAAATACCCCTTATTGCAAATCCACAACCTGTCTACTCTTAGCGACGTGTCTCTGCGCAGCGTAAATGTGTCTGCAATTGTGTGAGTGTATCTATATGTGTGTGTAAGTGTACCTAACTTCCTATCCGTAACAAAAGATAAAAAACCCATCCATGGCTTATATCTTTTTGGAAAAAAAAAAAAAAAAAAAAAAAAAAAAAAAAAAAAAAAAAAAAAAAAAAAAAAAAAAAAAAAAAAAAAGTAATCATACCAATCCCCTTACAAAATATATAAAATTCACTGTCATCTGTATGACAAGGATAAAAATCTTTTCTCCATCGTAGGATAAGATTGAAAATAAGTCATAGCCTATCATTTGATTAGACACATTTTCGCTTATTATTTACTATTTAATTCAATAAGATTATTGTCCACTACCGAGTATAATTATGTAACCTTCTAGATTACATAATCTCAAAATTAATAATTTATCATTATTTGTATAAATGTCAAAGCCGACTATTTAAGTACCACTAGGTTAAATTTTACTTGTGTGTTACAAATATTTTTTAACACACAAATATAGTATCATTACATTACAATGTTAACTAAGTAGTCCAATACATATATATATAAAATGTGTCTAAGAAGTTTTAGACATGTAATTACAGACTTATTTTTCAAGTGTTAAATTTCACTTTTTGATTGGTAGGTTTAAGTTGGCAACACTATTTCTTAAAGTGAATCTCGTGCCTACTTCAACTGCTCATTCATATTTATTAAAATCAAATAAAGAATAAGTAAGAGTGAAGTTTGAAAGAATAGGAAAAGAGGGAAGGATCTGCCCTTTACAGAAAACAAAAACAGAAGAAAAAGGACAAATAACTGACTCCTGGTGGTCGTCACTCCACCTAATTACCAAAGAACGCTAATCAGTCTGAGGGGTTTTGTATGGTTTTAATGTGTCCACATTATATAAACCAATACTTACATTTGTATTAGGATCTTCTAAGTACGCTGCTTTTGTATGTGGTATTCCAGAAATAATATATGGACCACACCATCTATGAAAGAATTTACTAATTTGCTTCTTTACCACCAAACTTAGTTGGAAATTTCTAATCCAAACTAAGTCACTAATTCTATAGGTTGGCACTTCAGTATTTTTATTAGCACGTTTGAGTCTACTTTGGGATGCTGTATGTAAAGCTTTTCCTACTTCTTTTTGAATTAGAATTGGATCTTGTTTATCTCTAGGAGGCCACGCAAAGTAGCGTAGTAATGGTTCTCCTATAAATTTCCTATTTAAAACTTCCATGGGTGTCAAACCCGTAGATATATGTGGAAGTTCATTCAGAATCGTTTGAAATTCCGAGATTAAAGTAGCCCAAGCCAAATGTTTTTGTGAACAATATGTTCGACATAATCTAGATAGTTCTTTCTCTGATGGATTGGATTGAGGATTATACTTGGAAATTGTTACATGTTTAATATTATTCCAAGCTAGAAATTCAGTAAATTTAGCACTAATAAATTGTGGACCATTGTCCGTCAAAATTCTTTTGGGTCTCCCTATGTCCTTAAAATATTCCTCCACACAATGAATAATTGTATCTGAGGGCGGTTTTTTCACTGGATGCAATTTTACGTATTTTGACCAACATTCTATTGCCACAAATATGAAATCAACCCCTCCCCTACTGGTCAGTAATAGACCATACAAATCGCATGCAGTAATGGCATGCAAATGTTTTGGGATAATAGGGTATAGGGTAAATTTAGAATGCTGGGATTTGTCTTTTACTCTTTGACATAATTCACATGAATGTAAAATTTTCACAACTTTCCTACTTAAGTTCTTAAAGTAATAGAACCTGGTCATATGCTTAATGCATTTGCAAATTCCGAAGTGGCCATACCCTTCATGTATATATATAATATCAAATCTTCCTGTATATTTTCAGGTATACATAACTTGCAATTATTTTTGTTAGGATCTTTATGCCAGAACAATGCCCCATCTATAATTTTAAAATTCATTTCATTACCTCTGATGGACTCCATAAATTTGTCTTTGAACAATTTGACATCCTTAATTGTAACCCTTATGTCTCTAGCCAACTTTCGGACTCTATTATCCTGATAGCTAACCTTTAAAAAGTTTATTCCAAAAAGAATACCTTTTCCTTGCCTTGTAGGCAAGTTGTTTAAACCTACCGGAAGACGCAACAAAGTGTCCGATACAATATATTTTGATCCTTTTATATATTCTATTTCAAGATGGAAATTTTGCAAGTACAACACCCATCTCATTAGACGACTGTGCAACAAACGACTTTACATAAAAAAGACAAAGTTTGATGGTCTGTACACACCAAAGCCTTAGAATTCCAAATTAAGTTCTGGAATTTTTCAAAGCTCCACACTATTGCCCATAATTCCTTTTCTGTGGTCGTATAATTCATCTCATGCTGATTCAGACACCTACTTGCAAAAGCATTTGTCCATCGGCCCCCCTCCTCAGGATCCCATGATCCCTGGAAGAGTTCAGCAGCAATCCCGTACGCTGATGCGTCAGTAACTAATTTAAAAGGTAGATCAAACTTAGGATGTTGCAGTATGGACGAATTTACTAATGCGGTCTTAATATCCTGGAAAGCCTTTGCTTTGTCTTCCTCCCATTTCCAAAACAAATTCTTTCTTAATAACCAAAGAAAATTAGGATTATTTAATACCTGACCATTGACATAATGCCTATAGAATCCCACTAAACTGAGAAAAGATTTTAGTTGTTTCACATTCTTTGGTTCAGGGCAATTTTCAATAGCTGAAATTCTTTCAGGAACTGGTCTTATTCCTTCAATACCCATATAATGTCCTAAAAATTTTACTTCTCTTCAGCCAAAATGTGACTTGTCTAGCTTTACTGTTATACCCTTCTCTACAAATTTAGCTAATGTTTTTTCCAAAATAATACAATGTTCTTTCCAAGAATTAGAGATGACTAAAATATCATCTACATATATAATTAGCTGAATTAATAATTCTCTACCAAGGGCTTGATCAAGGGCTCTAATAAACACTGAAACAGAACTATTCAAAGCAAATGGTAAAACTTTATATTGATACGCCTTTCCATCAAACAAAAATGCTGTACATTTTTGTGAGTCAGGATGAATCTTTACCTGGTTATAACCTGAAGTCAAATCCATAGAGCATTTTCAAACTTAGTCAAAAGATTGTCAATGCTTATAGGTCGAGCTCTTTCCGTCTCAATGTGCTTGTTCAGTGTGCAAGCATCTACCACTAATGGACTGTTTTAAATACTATCGCTTCTTTCAGTGATGTCATTGTCTAACATTTCACATATTTCCACCTGTATCTCCTTCCTTATATTCAAGGGAATCGGATACTGCTTACGAAAAAAAACTCAATCGTCCTTAATTTTAAATGAACACACATATCCACCCAATGTGCCAGGTTTATCAGAAAAAACTTGCTTATACTTCATAAGGATATTGTATAACTGACCTTTCTGATTTTTGCTTGTTAAATCTGACTCGAAAGTCTTTCATTATATATTTTTTTGTATATTTTGTCAAACAAATCTGGAGAGATTATAGATACATCGCTAACACTATCTACAAGAACACTGACAGGTGTTTCCTAAATATAGCCATGTATTAGAGGTTTCAGATGCTGACATTCTTTTTGAAGTGATTTTTCCAATAACCAATCTTTCGTAGGTATAGTATGCACAAAAATTATTTCTGAATATGATAGTGGATCCTTAATAAGGTTGATACATCCTGGAAATTGATCCTGATCCCAAGATGTTCTTAGTTTCCCTGCAACTCAACCATATTAACCTCAGATTGATGCACATTATGTGGATCTGTCTGAGTGGACATTTGTACTAAACCACTAGAGTTTCGCATACTATTCCTTTGATGTTGGTTATTGAAGAATTGCTTATTCTTGTGATAATGATTCTTATTATTCTTTTGGACATTCTGCTTATGTACTTGACATACATACACTCCCTTTGCTGTTTCTTTATTTAAAGATGTAGAACCTTTATTATTTTCATCCCTTGCTTTGTTCAAGACATCTACACCCTCAGCAGCTATTAATAATTCTGGAATGGTTTTCCAACATTTGCACCAAATTTCCCTTTGGGTGTAAAATGGAAGATGTCTAACTAGAATGTTAGACAAGTATTTTTCATCAGTTGGGTTGTCTACGAATTTTGCCTTTATTAAATGAGACTGTAAATACTGTTTAATGCTTCCACAATGCTTAGAATACAAAGGTGGATCTGACAACTCTACTTTTAATTTTTCTTGAGTATTTTCAGACTAGAATCTTTCTCTAATTTTTTTCGGAAATCTTCCCAAGAACTAAATTCATTAGAATGTGTGTTACCCCAGGACATTGCCTCACCTTCCAAGTAATCTAAAGTAATTTCTTGAATCATCCCACTTACTTGGCAAATATCTAGAGAACACTCTCAGAAAATAGTTTACCCAAACTTCTCCGTCAGGTTTGAATTTTGGGAAATGCTTTGAAATATTAACTCCCGAAGAAATAAATACATCTTGCCCATTTGCTACTATATGAATGTTACTATCGTTGCCTTGTACTTTCTACACTACTTCTTTAACTGAATTTTCTGTATTTGGCCACATTTTATCCAGTGACTGAGATGTTATCTCAGATCGTAAAATTTTGCTTTCTTCTCCTATCCATAAATCCCTTTTTTCCCCTAAACTTTTTATCTACCAGTTCCTCTAATATCATTTCCTACTTATTAGCCTCGCTCGCCAGCAAGGTAAAATTCTTACAACTATTACTCTTTTCTAATCTGGTCACTTTACCAACAGTTTCATTTAATGTTTTGGTAACATTTTCTATTTCAGATTTAGAACCAACTGCAAGAACTTCAAGTCTCAAATTGGTTGTAGCTAGCTTACTGTCTATCTCTTGTATTTTAGATAACATGGTTCTTTCGTTATCTGCAAATCTAGATGCTAAAGTCAAAATTTTCTACCATCACCTATTTTGCTAAATTTTCAGCTTGATCATGGAACAGAAAAACTTTGACTTAGTTGCCTTAACTTTTCCTCAAACCAATTATATTTCTTCTTACATTCTTTAACATGAGCTTCCAAACGGTTATCGAAATGATCAAGTTTTTCATGGGTCTTTTTAGATAATTTTGATAATTTTATTTCTATACTTGATTCTATATTATTCTCCAATTTTTGTAAATTCTTTTGTGTCTGTGAAGATAAAGTCTTCAATTTATCTTAAAGCTTCAATTTTAATTCCCTATTTGAATATAATAAATTTAACTCTAAACGAGCATAAGAATCTTTTACGTCTTTCTTGATCATTTCGATAGACCTTCTTTGTGACTCTAATGCTTTGCTTTGATTTTTGAGATTCTCAGAAATTGATTTGTTTTGATTTTCAAACTTCTGAGTTTGACTATCAATCTTATCTGAAAGGATTTTAAATTCCCTCAATAATTGTGCGAACGCCTCTTGATTCACAGACTCCATGTTTCGCGTCAGTACTATACACAGTTAACTAAACACACTAATCACTACCACTGGTATCTCACTCAATATCTACAAAACACCAAAATGACTGTTACTAGACCCGGGGTTTCTGCACACTGTGATGACGTGAAAGCTGGCTGCGATGCGTAGACCGGAACATCCGCACAGACTCCCGCATGACTCGCGTTGTGCCGTAAGCAACTCAGCAACTCCGCGTGAATCTCACTGTCGCCAATCACACTGTCTTTTTAATCGCCTCTTGTTGGATAGATAGGTTTCCCCCCCCCCCCCCCCCCCCAGTTGCTTCTTCTTTTTATAATGTATCGAGGATACCAATTTCTCCATCCATGCAAGTCACTGTATTCATTTGTTGTAATTGGTTGTCAAGGAGAAAATCCAAGTCCATCACTTTGGCATAAAATAATATTCTCATGCACTCTCTTTTCGTATCCTGCACATGCGTCGCCAAATTTTGTTGTGTTACGACTTCTGAGGACACTACAAAATATATATTCTTTATTTGCGTTCCTTATTTATTGCTTGGTATATGTCTGTTATTGGGTTTGTTCCTAGGAGAATGAGGCCCAGCTAGTCTGTTCCTCAACCTAGAAGCTACTTCTTGATTTTACAGGCATCAGACACTCATATCAAAAGTTGTTCAGGACGAGAGAGTAGCACAAAATGCTTTTTCAATATTTTACTAATCTTCTTCTAATGAATTAAAGTCGTGAATCATTAACAAATGACTGCACTATTTTATTGTACTGCAGAATACAATCCCATAATCAAAGACTTATGATTATACAGAGACTTATATTACAAAAAATGTTCAGTTCCAGTCTCTATTAGTGTCTCTCTCTCTCTCTCTCTCTCTCTCTCTCTCTCTCTCTCTCTCTCTCTCTCACACACACACACACACACACACACACACACATTACAATCATGGCAATAACAGAACTAGCACATTCTTCTGTCTCTCTCTGACTTTTTAGTATGGAACACTTATGAAGCCAAGGAATCCATTCTCTCATCTCTGTGCCACTTATTCATCACAGATTGGTAAACCTGTGTAATCACTCCTTTGACCATAATAAGTGTCACCAGGTACTCTCACCTAGGAAGACAGAAAACTGTAGGCAGAATTTTGTCCACTACTATTCTAAATCTCTTAAATTAATAAATATGGTTGTCTTGAGTTGGTAAGCAGGAATGTAGTGTCACTTGTTACACTACAAACTGTAGCGAAAATACTTATCTACAAATAATATTAATATTTTTGTAACTCTCAGTATATAGCCTACAGTACTTAGTGTACACATACTTCATCAGGCAGCTTAGCATTGGCACTACTCGCAGACAAATGAATAGCTTTCAACTAGTTTAGATTTTCTTTGCTTGTGGCACAACAAGTGCAATTGTCAAGTTATCGTGGATGAATAGTTCTGCAATCTGTGAGATGCATTATTAGAAACCCAGTTAATGTGCTAAAAATGAAATTAAGGGCTTTAGTCCATAACTGATTGGAATATGGTACCATACCAGAAAACATGAAATTTTATTACCATATGCAGAATGGCCATCACCTCCTTTGACCTCTGTTTAGTGGATCAGTGAGTTTTGGCAACAGATGCCAGCAGCTGCTCCAAGTCACCCTCATTCTGATGGACACAGAACACCAGTGCAGCAAGGTGTCTAGAGCCGAAATCTTTGGTTTGTTTGGATCAAAAATACCTAGACACAGTTCCAACCAGACATGTTGCTTCAGTCTTCAGCTTGGTCACATGCTATACACCTAAAGTAAGGGGAACCTTTGTATTAAAAGGAAGAGTGTGTGGAATGGTGAAGACATTGGTAATGAACCACTGGTAACATGCATTTTACCAAAAAGGCCTGCAGTTCATGCAACAAAAAGGGAAATTTGGACATACACAGATTGCATCACATACCCAATGCCTGGAGTGTTTGAAAGAGCTGGTGCTTGCTTGTAGTACTCCTTTGACAACAGTGTTATCCAGATAGTTGAAGCAGTGCAGAATATTGGACATTACACGTTCCAAGTAACTGAAAATAGTGGAGTCATATGTCACCCCAAATACCAAACATTGGAAATAATAAAGGCCAAATGGCTTACTGATGACCATGAGGTACTTGAACTCGTCATCCAAGGGTAGTTGGCGATATAACTTGGAAAGATCAAGTTCAGAGAAATACAACTTAATGTTAACTGTAAAGCCATGTTTATACTGAAGCGAACACAAGCGAACAAGCAGCAGCGAACGTGAATTCACTCTATACTTGTGGTGTTCAATCACACGAGGCTCACATTCGCAAGTGCACGCTTGATCCGCTGGGTGTCTGTTTCAGAGCGAACCATCAAAGGAAGTTCACGTTCTCTAGCTTCAGTGCTAGAACTGGGTATATTTATTCCTTAAAATAATTTGTCATAAGTAATATATCCCAACAAACAGCTCAGTTCATATCTAATAATGGAAAGTCCAGGTTGGAATAAATAATATAATGAGGACAGTTACAACTCACCGCAAAGACGTGGCGACGAGATGCGACAGGCACATACAAAAGACACACACATACAACACATTCTGTATGTGTGTGTCTTTTGTATGTGCCTGTCGCATCTCGTCGCCACGTCTTTGCGGTGAGTTGTAACTGTCCTCATTATATTATTCAGTTCATATCTACAATACTAGGAACAAAAATGATCTACATAAGGACTTAAAATCACATACCTTAGTTAAAAAAGGGGTCCAACTACTCAGGAACACACACATTTTCAATAATTTACCAACAACCATAAAAAATTTAGCTACAAATAAAGATCAGTTTAAGAGGAGCCTGAAAGACTTTCTAGTGGCCAACTCCTACTCCACTGATGAATTCTTAAACAGAAGCAAATGATGCATGTATCTGTATCCATACTATTATTATTACATTATCAGCATGTAAAAGTGTATGTACCTGTATTAGTAATATTATATTACCAACTTGTAAAAAAATATTGACATGTTCTACATCCACGAGGATCACCTCAACACGGATATAAGGAACGAACCAACTAATCTAATCTAGCTTCAGTGATATACTGAGTGCACTTGCCTTGTGACAGTGTTCTGTTTACTCATATGTTCACTCCAGTGTAAATGCTTATTTGCAAGTACAATCCAACACATGTGCGCACAGGCGAATTCCTAGTGAATGTGTATTCACCCATGTTTGCTTTGGTGTAAATGGGGCTTAAGAACAGGTGCAATTTACCAGAGAGTGCTCAAATGACAAGAGTTGTGCCTGATTCACTAGAGGAAATGGTAACCACAATTGCAAAAGAGGTAAGTCACTCCATCTCCACCTTAACTTGTGAACAAAGGGCAAGGGAGATCTGCCTAGCATGAAAAAAACTGAGGATATACTGATGGGTTCGATGTTATGTGGGCTTGAAAGTATGCGATACACCCTAGAACTTCTGCAAAGATATCCTACAATTTCTGAGCACAAAGATTTCAGTGACTAAAGGGGCCCCTGTAGAGACCAATTGTATTTAGAGTCCGTGTCTGAAATACCAAAGGACTGAAACTAGCATATTGAAAAAGATAATAAGTCATCATTTATATTTAGGTAACTTTGGCCATGAATTGTCCAAGCAGGGGAAATGTGCTGTTTACCGTGTCCCTGGAGGTTTCTGCGAACTGGCAACTGGTGAGAAGTCAATGTCTGAATATGTTTGGGCATTTACGCCTGGTGCAGCTGGTGAGAGTACCGAAACTGCAACACAAAGTTTGTAGCAATAATGATCTGCAACTGGGCCTAGCAATGACATTTCCTGACTATCCACATCCACTAATTCTGAGTCCTGTGCAGTTAAGTGACAGATGGTCATAACATGATTTTTTTTCCTAACATGACAGATGGTTCAATACTGGAGACCTCTAGTCTGTTATGCTGGGAGTAACATGACACACATGATGGCAACAGGAAGTGGTGGTTCACATGCTGTTAACACAACATACAGAAGTAGCAGCTTGCTCTATTGTGACATCATCCTCTCTGGACTCAGCACATGCAGTTGGGTCATGACATCATACCATGCTTCCAGTTGCTGACCAACATTTTATGAGACCTCATATGATTAGGAAAGTGACAAAACCTCTTTGAGGTCGGGTGTTTCTCCAATTGTTGGACTTGCTTTCCTGGAGCCTTTATGACCTTTTGACTTGTCTGTGACACATTCACACTAACAACTAAGGCTGGGGAATTTCATGGCCCAAGCTCATCAGGAATGATGGGGCAAAATTCAATATTCTGGCTGAAACGACATGTGTGCAATGGTGATAACAATGAACATAAGGTATTAAACAAAAAAAGAGGATTCCAGCAACAGTGTAACCAGATGCTTCAAGACCTGATACAAAGTGGGAGAAGTCCACAACAAAATCACTGGATGACATATCTGCATCCTCAGTGTGAAAGGAAATAAAATGCTGCCACAGGTGGTCTTATAACTCTCAAATTATCCATGCCTCATTGTACATTGGGAATAGAGTAAAAAATGGAGCTGGAGATGATTTTTTAAGATACGGAATAAGGTACTTCTGTTGCTGTGCCAACATCTGAATCAGAGCCTTCATGCTGAGATAAAATGGGAAAAGGAACTGCACAATGAAAAACACATGATGAGACAAAGCTACTCATCACCAATATTGATCTAACCCAACAACAGAACACAAACATGATGAATGACACAATAAACTTAATTTCCAGAACACTGAAGTACAAATGGACCATGGAGTGGCTCACAATAACGGTCAGGTAATAACATGTTTCGGTAAACACAGAACTGTCTGAGAGCCAGAGGATGTATGGGCATCCATGAGTGGCAGCCTCTAATGGTTGTATATCTTTCTCAATAAGGCAGAGCACCCAGTGGTGGGGAGAGGGTGATGGCATGGGTAAATCTATTCTGGGGATAGTGCCACAAACATACTTTATTCCTTTATTATACCTTCAGCATCTTGGGTAAGAGAATGTTAGGAAATCTATTGAATCAAACTTTATGATTATAATTCCCTAGACTTACAAACTACTTTAACTTACAATAAGGACAAGTGCATACCTGAGGGGGGGGGGGGGCCTCAAACCTCCAACAATATCGGCTGCCTAGTCCATACTATGACACCTTAGACCACACAACTGGGTAAGAGAGTTCTCATTATTGTAGATATACTGTACACAAGTGACCAGATTGTATGGGAAGAAATGACAGCTGTTGAAATGAAGGTGCTGTTGGTGATTGATGGGTTTGATATGGACAGGGGTGTGGGTGGAACCATCAGTGAGGTGGAGGATAATGTCTAGGAATGTGGCATGCCAGGTTGAGAAGGACCAGGTGAAGCAGAGAGGCATTGTCATTCTGAGGCAATAACGATATGGAGTTCTGGCTTCAAGTGAACCTGAACAGACAAGGAGTTTCAGGTTTTGAGAGGCTAGGAAGGCTTCATCTAGACAGCCCATAAATAGGTGTCAACAGGAGGGTACCATACAAGTGATTATGGGTGTGAAGCAGATTTGCTTGTGTAGCTTCCGTTCACAGGAAACGTAGTTATGATGGATAATGTTCGTCATAGACAAACATTATCCAACTACGGACCTCATGGCCATACAAATGAAGAAAAGTAGTGGTGTATTAGGATACATATGGTAAAGTGTATAAAGAAATGAAGTAGTGGATGGGAATCTACAGAATGTTGAGACAGGCAGCATTCGAGAGCAGCAAGTCCATGGTGTCAATAATGCCGACTAAGTATCTAGGAGATAAACACATTACACCATCCCTTCCTCCCAACTAATCTGCCAACACCCCCAATCATTCATCTACTCCCAATAACCAGCCACAAAGGATTGACCCTCTCCTCCAAATAACTCAATACCACCATTAAACGAAACAACTGTATCACATTCTTCATCAGGACTTTGATTTTCTATCATCATGTCTGAAATGAGAAACATCCTACTTAATATCTTTCCCATCACTCATAAAGTAGTGTTACATCACCCATCCAACCTCCACAACATTCTAATACTCCCTATGCCACTTCAAATCTCATCCCCTTGACACATGGTCAGCTTGCTGTGGAAGGATTTTATGAAAGAAGATCCACCCATCCAGCACTTCCTATTCCAGTCCTGTTACAGGATAGTCCTACCCCATCAGAGGCAAGATCATCTGTGAAACCAGCCTGCTGCTATTGCTGTACAGCTTTTCACACTGGTGTGCACTTCGGTTGCACAGTGGTAGAGTGTCAGACTACAAATCCAAAGGTCGCGGGTTCGATACCTGCCTTTCCACTTCTTTCATCTCTGGCAGTATTGCTCATGTGAAAAATAACGAGTAGCATTGTGGTTCGGAACCCATGTTACACCGTAGGTCCCCCTATAACTGGCTGGAAGTCAGTTCAAAGGAAGGCAACGGCATACCACCTCCAAACAGTACCATGCCTAGTAAAGCACTGTGGTGTTAAAACCAATCTTCAGATTGTTGACTGCTTTACCTTATGGGTAAACGTACTGTTTTTCCACTACTCTCTCCACTCTGCACCTCACATTTTTTAGCATTTAGTATTTAGTACCTACTTGCACTGTGAAGCTGTGCGGACATGTCTCTCCCCGTATCCTTTCTCTGCATTCTTCTCCATTGTCCTCCCCTTCTTTCCCCACTGAGAATATAGCATTCGATTGCACTTGTACAAGTGAAAAAAATCTACACTAGTTGAAAGCTATTCATTTGTCCCTGAGCGCTGTCAATGTTAAGCTGCTCGATGATGCATGTGCATGCGAAGTATTGCTATACACTGAAAGTTGAAAAAAGTATTAATAATATTTGTAAAGAATTATTGTTGCTACAGTCATGAATATATATATAATCTGAAGATTACTTACCAGGCGAAGGAGCACAGGAAGTGATAGTAACACAAATAAATTAATAAATTCACACACACACACACACACACACACACACACACACACAGTGTGAATTTATTTGTGTTACTATCACTTCCTGTGCTCCTTCGCCTGGTAAGTAATCTTCATCTATTATTTTATATATATTTTTCCTGATAGGAATTTCTCCTGTGTGTGTGTGTGTGAGAGAGAGAGAGAGAGAGAGAGAGAGAGAGAGAGAGAGAGAAGTGAAATTTTATACTGTGTTCTTAAATACGAGAGCAGCCACCATCTGTTGTATTCTTACTAACAATTGGACTAATATAGAAAATAAATATTAAGATGAAGAAATGGATGCAGAGGAATTCTTATGGATGTTATCAAGGGACACTAAGGAATGAAATGATTTCACATAAATCAAAACTTTCTGAGGATGGTGTTTGTTTTGGTTTTCAGTCTGGTTGATGCAGCTCTCCCTCCTACTCCATCTTGAGCAAGCCTCTTCATCTCCTCATACGAAGGGCACCAACATCATTCTGAATCTGCTTACTGTATTCATGTCTTGGTCTCCCACTGTGAGTTTTACCCCCACATTCTTCACTACAGTGTTAAATTCAAGATTCTTTGATATCTAACAATGTATCCTAACAATCAATCCTTTCATTTAGTCAAGGTATGCCAGAAATTCCTCTTCTCCCCCATTGTGTTCAGTAACCATCTCTTTCTGAGGGTTTCATATGCAAATTTTGAACATTTCTCACCTATAGTACAAATATTACATAACATTATAGAGAAATTGATGATAGCTATCTTATCAAAAGATGACATTTTAATTAACCTTCTATTTTTGCACAGATTTAGTACTTTTTTTTCCTTTTGCAAACTAACCTAATGCATTTACATTTACAGTGACATTAAAAATCAGATAAAACTTAAAGATGAATATAGCCTACTGTCATTCTACTTTTCCTTCTAGTGCAACAAATTAACTGGTAAATTAAATCAATTCCTCCTTGACTAGTAATGCCAATTATGCATGTTAAAAGAGTAGCAATTGTACTTTTCATTTGGTCTTTTTGTCTTAATGCTATTCTTTACGACACTGGCATTTCGCCTCAGAAGTGAACATTCACAGACGTCCGAGGTAAACTATCAATAATTGTCAATGTGGTGAATGCTAGATGTATTTTTTAATCTGCAGCTAAGAGTGCACTGATTTAAACTTCTTCCTGCATTAAAACTGTGTGCCAGATTGGGACTTGAAGCTACAAAACCACACAGCTTTGTTGCCTAAAAGTACCATACAGAAAATTGTTTCCAATAACTTGCAGAGAGTATTTCTTGAAGTTGGCGAAATCAGCAGGGGTTGACTTGGTGGGGGTGTTTGCATTACAAAGAATGTATTGAGTTAGCTGCCGCCTTAAAACAGAAATATAACATACTGCAATATTGTTTGCTTGTGTGTGTGCTGTGTTTACGAGTCATATTGATATAATAAAATACGTACTGTTTGCTTGTGTGTGTGCTGTGTTTGCGAGTCGTACTGACATAATAAAATGAGCCAAGGGGCAGTCTCTGGACCGTCATGGGATTCTCCTGGAACTCTATTCACTTCCAAGAGAAAAAGGAAACCAGTGATTCATAATGATGTAAATTTGACATTAATCTATTTCCATTTTTCATTATTTTTCAAATGTGCATATATAATACCACAGATTTACGTGAAACTCTTGGCATTAACATCAATAATTAGGTATTAACTAGTGTCATTTAAGTGAACAGTACTTGTGTGTGTGTCGCCTCATCTTTCATATTACGTGGGTGATGGGGCCAAAACTGCTAAGTGTTGCCATCGCTGTGTTCCCTTCACCCCTCTTCTTCCCGCGGCAGCTGTAAAGCACTGTTAAGGCCGCTCTCAGCATTCAACACTTGAAACATCAAGTTATTGTGGAGATAAAGTACTCATTGTAGGGCAGCAGTGGAGACATTGGAGATAGTGGTACTGTGTGCATAGCTTGTGCCTGTGTGATCGTATGAATGTGTGTGCACTCTCTTTTCTATTGAAAGCTGCAGCCAAAAATTTAAACTTTTGTGAATGCAAATATCTATTCTATGTGCTTCACTATGAAGCAGTAAAAATATCTACAGTGAGTTACAATGTATCCCTATTACTATCAATGTAACTGTTTTAAACAGTGGAAACAAAACTGTATTATTATTAAAATGTTGTTACTATCACCAGATTTCCTATGTTTAATGTGACATTTTATTTCAACTGTGACAAGTCCTCTACACTTGAAACAAATAATTACCTTTTATTACATTATAATATTAATAAGCATTATTCACAATGTGTATTAATAAAAAAGTAAACCTATATGTATTTGAATGCAATGTTAACATGCAATTTGTTGTAACAAAGTATCCCATTATAAAATTTATATATATTAATATCAAAGAATGGAAATACCTTAAAGTATTTAACAACATTTTGGAAAGGAAAGGTTGCTACTCCCATAGAGACACCCGATGAGCTGCAGAAAGCCACACATAACAGAATAAACAAAAATGAAGCTTTCAGCTGTCAAGCTTTCATATGCCACAGAGAAAGCAAGAGCGCGCACGCACGCACGCACGCCCACCCACACACACACACACACACACACACACTCTCTCTCTCTCTCGCACAACTGTCGTCTCTGGCTGGACTGTTTGGTAGTCCAGCTGGAGACATTGGTTGAGTTTTTGTTAACGTGTGTGTGTGTGTGTGTGTGTGTGTGTGTGTGTGTGTGTGTGTGTGGGCGCGCGTGCATCGGGGGGGGGGGGGGGTGTATGCACATTCTCTGTGGCAGATGAAGGCTTAACAGCTGAAAGCTTCATCTTCTTTATGTGTGCCTTTCTGTGGCTCATCGGGCATCTCTGTGGGAGGAGCAACATATCCTTTCCAAAATATTATATATTCATATTGCTATGGCCATGTCTTGTTCGAAACTGCCACCACTTGTCGGTCTACCAAACAGCGGCACTGCAAATGCAGGCTCTGCCACAAGCGCCATCTGGACGATCAGCGGACGTGCGACAGGCCAGACGAGACTGCCGGCAGTCTATGATGAGCTCTCCTGCTTACAAGTTGCTTATTCCTTTGTATATACAAGTCATCTTTGTCCAATAAATGTATTGAAGTTATAACACATATATGACACATATTTAAATATTAGGTATATAACATAATTATATTCCAGGGCAACATTGTGTCAGAATTATGGTTAGGAATATCACATTTTCTGTACAAGTACAAATGTAAATATTTCTTTGTTTACAGTTCACAGATTTTGTACACATTTCGACACAATGTTGCATTTGATTTAGCATATGTTTTTATTAGACCTTCTGCTATATTTGTAATATGTGTGTAATAAATGGGGAATACTATAAAAATGTAAATGTTCATTTGTGCAAAACTGTTAATCTGCAAAAGTTCTTAACCTTAGAATGGACGGGCGATAAAAAATAGCAAAAACTGATGCTGGGTCAGTTTATTTAAATTCTAGAATGAGTAAAAAATAAGCTCTCAACAAAAGTACCAAAAATACGTCTTTAAGTGTACCAACATTTCTTTAGAAATAATACTGTATTCCATCAAAAACCTGAAAACCTTATTATTCTGTATTTACAAATATTGTTGAACAAATATATCCTTTTTTAACTAATTTTATTTTCTTATATGTTTTGAATTTAGGATTATCAAGCACATTATTATACCATATTACATATTTAGTCCGTAGTATGATGAAATAAAAAATGATTGTCACTCATTAAAATATCCGTTGTTGCTCTGTATTTTCTGCAGTCTTCACACAGCATTACACAGTGGTACAGACACTTTCCACAACTTTTAGAAAACTATTTGTTTTATTGTCTTTGCATTTGGAACAATGACCTTGTTTGCTTTCTGGAATAACCTCATTCTCAATGGTAACCCCTGACAGTCGTGCTGCGAGCTGGCAACATTCCATGGCAGATTCTTCTGATTAGCTCTCTATGCCACATGTGCTTTTATTAGTTCCAAACCCAGTTTCTTGAGAAATAGCCTTCATGAAATATCTTGTCCAGTGTTTGTGTAGTACACTGCATATGCATGTATGCCAACTATGTTCAAAATGGTGTGAAACACACACAATGCCCAGTGTCTTGTTTGCCTTCCACATCCACTCCAATCTTTGTTGAGTTATAAAACATAATGATTTCAGACTTCTTCAAATTACCTGTTTTTCAAAAGAGAGAGATTGGCTGGCCAGTACTTATCTTTGTGCTGCACTGCTGATAGTTACAAAAATTTGTGTCATTATTGGCAGTACAGCACAAAGGTAAGTACTGGCTAGCCAATCTATCTCTTTTGAAAAATAATTTATCATCTCTGGGGAGAATTTTCATCATTAATCAAATTACCTGTTTCTTTGTCAATTTTATAATTTGTATGCATAGATGACAGCAAAATTACACTTTTATTTTTCTTTGCCACATACAAAGTGAATGTCAAATTCTTGCTAAATCTGAAGATGGATGAATGTACTCGTTGCTTTTAGTGAGGCAAGAATTCTACAGGAATTTCTCTCTTATTTTTGCGCAGTGTTCCAACTAATGTACTGTTAAACTTTGTGAGAAGTTTTACAGTAAAATTGTAGCTTGTGAACCAGTTGTTAAGAGTAATATTCATTCCTATTCTCTTCACTGGCTCAATATGTCTGAGCACAACATCGTCAGCTGAATTAGTTACTTGAAAGACACCTGCAGATTGTTGTTCCACGTATACTTCCAAAGTTTTTCTAATATATAAAGCAGAGTGTCCGTATGTTTGTACGTGTAGCATACAAATCTACAGTTTTGTTCCAATCTTTATGAAATTTTGTACGCATAAGCTTCAATCCATGAGGATAGTCGCTGTAAGTGTAAGAATCACATACGATATATAGTTCAGGAGATATGACGTCATAAACAATGAGATGCGCGAAAAACTGCTGCATTTTGTGACAATGCTGCTCATTTTCTCCTAAATCAATGGACCGATTTCAACCAAATTTGGTACACACATTCCTTACCGTGAGATAACAATTGCTGCATGGTTAAGAATCACATACAGCACATGGTTCAAAAGATATTAGTCATAACCAATAGAAACCGCAAAAAATGCCATATAATGTGGCGAGGCTTTCGAAATACACTTTATGAGAATGACAGTACTTAGCGACTTGCAACAAACGTTAAACATAATTTCAAACCTTTATTAAACTTATTCTCACTGGCAACCATAGTAAAATGATGAAAGGAAAAAAGTTTCTTGCTTACTACTTTTCCGCTGTTTATGGAGAAAAACTACGGCTCTCGGTATGACGTTACAATTTATTTGAACCCTACAAATTGTAGCGACAGTACACACATATATAGTTGAATGTAGTTTCTACAGTGTATCACATTCCTACATGTAGTTCATGAGATATGAGCATGTAAACAGTAATGTTCATGGAAAATTGCTCCATCCGGCTGGAAGCGAAAGCAGTTTACTTCCATAGAGCTACAAGGAAAGAAACAGAATGAAACAGAGTACACCCAACGAATATCCATTATATCCCACAAATCTACCTTCAGTGATTCAATCATGCCCTTCGATTTCAAGCGATTGCAGTTTCCCATTCACCTTGCATTTGCTATGACTATCAACAAGGCACAGGGCCAATCACTTTGTGTGGCAGGCATTAATTTGGACATGCCATGTTTCTAACACAGCCAGTTGTACGTGGCTTGCTCCAGAGTCGGCACGCCAGATAATTTGTTTGTTTACACTCCAGAGGGACAAACGAAGAATATTGTGTACCATCAAGCTTTGAGATAAGAGTGTTAATTACTTCTTTTCTGACTATACCATACCTGCCAACCTTCAAAATATAAAAATCAAGAGATCCAGTTTAGAAAACTGGGAGATTCTTCAAAAAATCAGGAGATACGTTCTCTCAAAAACTGTGTTGCACTTTACTATAAACCTTAAGATAACTGATTTTAGTGTTTTGTAGCCAGTCCAGGTAAAATGATTGATTTCTTGATCAAAAGAAAAAGATCACAGCTGTATATTTGTGCTATACTGCTACCTGGGAACATGTTATGGAACAAATGACCCATATAGTCATCGTATTGGTAAACCGTACTCTATAATAAATAATGTAAATAAGCACTCAGCATGTATCACATGATCACTTTCAATTTTTTCAGCAATTTCAGTCTTTTATTGTTACTCACGCACTTTTCATTTTCTCTGTACGTATTTCAGTACATTGCTTTTTCCACCATGTGATGTGGAAATGATGCATCGTCAAAGAGAACGAAATAGAAAAAATGTTCCGAAAACTGCTTAAAATTGATTATATTTCTTGCCATACTGGAACACATACCACCGAATTGAAATCCCATAATCACGTAAAATAGCTGTTTACACGAAACTCACTGACAACACATCACATTCAAAAACAGCACAACATCGAAACACTACATGTGTGTTTGCAAATACGTGCATAGAGCAGAAACAATCATTATATAAGTCAAGCGCAACTCCTAATTTCTAAGAATTTCGATACATATTTATTTTTAACTGATAAATGAACAAAAGACTTTTGACCATTGGCGGAAAATCGAATCTTGGTTTTGAGGACAAAAGCTAAAAATCGGGAGAAATAATGACAAAATCAGGAGGCGGCAGAAATAGCGAAAAATTAGGAGACTCCTGCCTAAAATCGGGAGAGTTGGCAGGTATGCTATACACTTACATGATGTTTTCATGAAAACGGTATGTGTTTTTAAGTAAGTATGGTGTCTTTTCTCCACCTCTGATGACTGTAAAAAGTACTTAAATTATTTCTTGACGAAATTCAAGTATACAGAAATGATAAAATTATGTACTTTATAATTTAAAAAGAAATCGAAGAATAAGTGGTATCAATAAACCTTTGGTTTGAAATTGGTGTATATTCGGAAAGTCAGAATCGGAAGCCTGGAACCTGATTTTTAGAATGTGTGCTTTCCATCTACACACACTGCAGTTTCACATGCAGCCTGGCAGATATTTAACATCCTGGGCAATGCCGGGCTTTCAGCTAGTATATAATATGTTTTCGCTTCTGCCAAGATACACTGTAAGGTATTCACTTGTCATGTAATATTTTATACAGTTTTTTGTAAAATCCTCTATAACATCACATACAGGGGCCAACTTATCACTTTGTTAATGTTCCTCTATTGTGTGAATGTTATCTAACCTAACACATCTCAAAAGTAACTGAAGTCTCCTCAGTGACATACTTGGAAGGAAGATTTCTGTCCCTGTGCTACTAGTGTCCCAAAATTCTTCCATATTCATTTTTCCACCATGAAGAATACCAGAAATATACAAAAGACCCAAAAATTCCTTGAACTCACTTTTTTAAAGTTTCTTGCAGTATTAAGATCATTAAGTTGTTTTACATTATCTGTGAAAGTATTTGTACTCTCTATTAACAAATTGAGTAAATTAAGGTCATTGAACAGATTCCAGGACTCAAGAATGGTGTTGGCATTATGCTTCCCTACTGACACCAGGCAAATGCGTAATTATATGGGTTGGGAACATTTTTCTGCCATTAAGTTCTCCCAACTCTCGACAAATAGCAAGGTGTTGATTCACTGGAAGAGGGACCAGAACCAACCATAGTACTTGATACATAATCTGGATAAGTGTGAGTGCACTCACATTTCTCACAAGCAAGCAACATGTTTTTCACTGTCCAGATGTTCCCACTGATTTCACTCTCTGTGTTGTGAACACTATCAGCAAGAAAATCAGGATTTATATCCCATTATAAAATTTATATATATATATATATTCATATCAAACAATGGAAGTACCTTAAAGTATTTAAAAATATTTTGGAAAGGAAAGCTTGCTACTCACCACAGAAACACTCAATGAGCTGCACTGTCATTGTCACTTTCCAATGAGAGTTTTATAATTTCTTTTTGGCTTAGTGGACACAGCCAAGCCATTTTTGGGCACTTCTATTGTCGATGGACAGTATAACAACAAATCTACACAAGAAACTAAAAACTAACGTAAGCAGACAGGCTGGGTCTGTCAGACCAACAACACATTTTCTCCCTGCTGACAATCCAGTGTCGAAAATAGAAGACTAATAAAACAATGAGCGGCCTCTAGCAATGTTAACTGAAAGCTAGCATAAGTGGCTGAATGGTAAATTGTGTACTATTGCAGATATTTATAAAACAAAATCCACCTGGGTCTGGCAGACCCAGACCGTCCATTCTAGGGTCAACGCAATGCTTTACATATTGACACAAGTTTGCATTCTAATAAAGTAGGGGTTTTATATAACTACTTTTATAATATATGATCTATAAAATCACAAACTTACACAGTTGAAAGTACATGATAATAGAGGCAAAAATGTCTTGGTAAACATGGATCTGTGAATGAGCCGTTTGCAGGATAATTACGAATGTATGGTTCCAAGCCGCCACTGATATCATGGTTTACAATATCATAGTTAGTATTCATTAATTTGAAATTTAGACTTTACTATTAAGATTTACATTGCATTTAGTCCACATTTCACTGACTTTATTGTAAACTTAATACAACATTGCTTATTGCAACTTATTGAATAAAGTAACATATTTTAATTACATTTACAGAGAAATACATCAGCTATGGTAATTTTTTTATGTAATTGGGGATAATTAAAAACAATGAAATGTTTAATTTCATACTCTTGATTTATGTACATTCTTGTCTGCTTTGCAACTAAGCTGTGCTGTCAACTATTACCCTATCTGGACTTGCACTATTTTCATTGTTTATTCATTATTTAACAAATCAATGCAAACAGTAAATTCATTTCGCTAAGTCATTTCCATTGTGAAATGTAATGTGACATTTTCATAAAAAATAATCCTACCTTTCGGGTCTTCAAACAAACGGAAGATAACCGTAACAACAATTTTTATTAAGGGGTAGGTTAAGGTTTTAAAGGGCCGTAAAGCTTGCGGGTCGATGGGGTTCCATTTACAGATGGGGTACCCAAACAGTGAAACAAGAGGGGCTGCACGTAGACGCTATTCGCAGGTGCGCACAGTAACGGCCGAAATCAAGGAGTGCCTTTCTTGGTCATCATGGAAAAGACGCCCCACAACAATGAGAAGGCAGAAAGAGAAACAAATGAATTATTATTTAATTAGTTATGAGATGTATTGTAAAATGGTTATGAGACATGGTATTGTTTGGTTCTCATGTAACTTATGTTAAAAATACACCCATTGATTTAAGGGAATATTTAACTTATTTCTTAAATATAGTTATCAAGATAAAAGTTTCTTATAGTGTTTCCCAGAAGCAATCAGGTGAAGAAGACCAATTTTGCACGGATTGGCAGCACCGCTTTGCGGGACTGATCATCAAGAAAAAACAAAGGCGATCAAAAGTTAAGGGAAGAAAGAAGGTTAATGCTGGTAAGGAAATTATTTACGACTGAAGTTAATGTAATGTCCCGGCAGAACGGTGAGTTCCGTTTGGATCCGATGTGTACACTTGCTACTCGCTAAGGAACTAGCTAGGGACATTACATCTGCTGCATATGTGGAAGCTCAAAATGCAAATTTGTATTGCCTGTAGAATGAGATGGACAGCATTTTCCTCCACACCTCACCACCCCTGACAGCAAACCATACATGCTCTAACCCTCTGTCCGCAAACCCCACTCAACAGATGTCAGGTTCGTGACTTACATGTGTCTTAAACAGTCAATGCAAGCATTTATTTAAAGCTGTGAAAAACAAAAAATGTAAAGTGTTCAATGTTGCAGAAAAGTCACACATAATATTACTATTAGAAAATCGGGAATCAAACGTCAACATTATGGAGGAATTGGGTGTCTCACTGCCAACAACATGAACAATATGGAAGGACAGAGATAAAATGCAGTCTCTTTTTGAACAATATTCTTCAAAAACCGGATGATGAGAGATCATCTAAGTAAAAAGATATTGAAGAAGCACACTGTTTAAGCAGCAATAGTCAAACCAATCAATGTGTGACCCCATAATTTATTTTCTGTACATATTTTTGTGATTTATAATTTCTGCACTGCCCATATATGATATGTCCTGTATCAATTATTTTTTATGCATATATGTTTGGAAATTTATTATCTTTGGACGTTTATGTTAGGCTACTGAAAATTTGTAATTCACTGTTGTAAATTCTGTGTAAACAGTCTTTCATTTCACTTACTTTTTTAAATGTTATGTAAGTTAATAATATTGTAAAGATTCTGACTTAGGTATTTCATAAATTATATTTATGTATAAGAGATGGGGTGATGCCCATCTCGAGCAAAAGTGATGACATAGAGGAAGGGGGGGGGGGGGAGATGGGAAAGTGTGCCAAGTGGCTTGCTAGCATGGGTAAAAAGGAGTCTCTATCGGGACACTGAACAGAGAACAGTGCCAGTGCCAGTGCCAGCTGTTGTCTTAGGAATCATATTCTTCAAGAATAATATCAAGAAGATTTTTAGTACAGTTACTGGCAATATATTGTTCAAATTAATTTGACACTAAGAATAATGAATTTTGCCACTTGCTGTAATGGATGACATTATGCCACAGTGAGCCACATTACAGCGCTAATCTTTCACAACAGGCAAAGCAGACAATCTTTTAGTAGTGTAATAACAGTGTGAACCTCAAATTTGAGATTTTAGTGAATAATTATCATATATTGACTTTAAACAGTGCTGTTAACCCTTGTCATTGTCCTGTACAGGGTCCTTTTTCTATTAAAGTGAAATGTTTCGAATGTCCTTGTGAAATACTTTGAAAATCTTAACATTTTAATTTTCTTTGACTGTTAAAATCATAGGACTTTTTGTTGCATAACTATAATATGGAGATTAATAAATATCAGCTATGTTTAATTTTCGCCTCCACAAGGTACAAAACTTTCAGTGTTGCATTATCAAAGTGTTTGCTTAATCTTTATTAAAGATATTGATAGGATTACAAAGCTTCTTCTTTGCAATATTGCAGTATAATGCTGTTTATGTTAGCTAAAAGACTGAACAGCACAAATAGAGGTACCATGTTTTGCGAACTGTCTGTGTGTTTTCAAAACAAATGCACTACTGTAATACTCCATGTAAACAAGTTTGCACAAAATGAGCTGATTATGCCGGCCGCAGTGGCCGAGGGGACAGAGGCGCTTCAGTCACAGTCTGCACGGCCACTATGGTCGGGGGTTCGAATCCCCCCTCGGGCATTGATATTTGTGCCGTCCTTAGTTGTACGTAGTTCATAAGTAGTTTGTAAGTTTAGGGACTGATGACCCCGTAGTTAAGTCTTAAGCTTAACAAACATTTGAACATTTTGAGCTTATTACAATAGTTGATGAAGTAGCAAAAATACCAGCATTAACATATGTTTGAATATCTGATACTAGTTTTCTTACAAACTTGTTATTTGATTAGTTTCATAAAATTAGTACAGAATAGTGATCTGTCCTATTACTAAACTTCAGCATTTTGAAGAGACATGAATGTAAAATTTGTCATAATAGCTTTTTGATTCACATATTTTGATGAAAGAGCTAATATTATTACTCAGAGCTTTAGTAGTTTGCTGTAGTTTACAATTTGGCAGGAATCAGATAAATGATGCCAAGTATTTACCTAATTACTACCTCCAAGTACAGATTACTGTGACTGTTGTCTAATATTTGCAAAAGAAACTGACTTTCAAGTAGTGTTAATAATAATATGTGTGACTTTCAAGTAGTGATGCACTTAGAGTTTGACCCTACAATACATTTTAATAGACTAGAAAAGAAACATTACTCTTACATCATAATTATATTCAAGTTATGAATGAGTAGTTAATACTTGTTCATAGTGACTGGCTCTTGAATTGAAACTCTTACTGAATCCCTGGAGTGTCACTACTATTGTTTCTTTTGTGCTATAATCTTTGTGCTACCTCTGAGGATTTCATCCATTAGGAATGCACACAATCAAAATTAAATCCTCTCGGAGGGCCACAATTCTGTTTGCTGGAGCTTGTAGTAGTAATTTGGTGCAGTAAAGAATATTGCAATAAATGTAACTAACGTGTGACAAGTTATTGCATATTAACTAGTCATGCTGCAAGCAGCTGCAAAGCTAAACCTATTGACAGGAATGTTGCAAATAGACCTATTCTTCAAATGAAAGCCAATGAATATGCACATCTTTTCATTTACTAAAGGTTTCTAAGTTTTGCTGGCATGTTATTACTGTGCATACTGCACAAAATTGCATCCACACGCAAAGGGCCCACCGCACAGCACAAGAATCACTGGCACGGACAGGTGCAAAGCTGGACAGAATGTGGCGGAGTGTTGGTAGCTGTGTTGCAAATGCTCTATTGTGCACATGCACACTTCAATAAAAAAAAAAAAAAAATTGAAAATTAGTAATGCTATCGAAACAGAGCCATGCACAAATAAACCATTTGTTGTACGAACAATGCTAATAACATTATGTTGGTTGTGCAGACTGGAGCAGTATGAAGTGCACATCAGATGCACTGCCTGTTTTGTTGGTTTTGTGTTGTGCGGGGCAGTGTGGCACATCCAATATGGACACAGCTTAAGAAATAATTTCTCTTCAGTCCATCTCCACAAATACTTTTAAGTGTAGTGTATTTCTGCTAATTTATGAAGTGTAAACTCTATGGCAACCTAAAATTCAAAAATACATTTTATTTATTTGCAAACAACAAAGCAAAAACCTAGTTAAACTTAGTTTGTGTGATTATCGGCTACAAAGACCATAAAGCATCAGTCCCTTCAATGTTGTTATAACCAGCTTCAACTGTATTAAAAAATTAGGTGCACAGAAACATACATATATGACAATGCAACAGTGCGTCAAAAATTCAAAGAATTTGGTCAAGAACTTCCTTGGATATACGATTTTGAGCCTAACACTAAACAGGGCTCTTAAGTTTGAGCTATAAGGGGAGATAGAGAGGGGGAGGAAACTGACAGACAGAGAGAGAGAGAGAGAGAGAGAGAGAGAGAGAGAGAGAGAGAGAGAGAGAGAGAGAGAGATACAGCTATTAAATTAAATTTAATGACACTTCAAATGTAAAATGAAGACATGGATTTGCAACCTGAACAAAACCAAGGAACTAGGATGGCAAGAAATGATGTGATGACGACTTAGGTGAATGGAGGATGCTCAACAGTGAGGTTTTCAGCGCCCGAGCATAATATGGCTGAGGCGAGTGTTAGTAAGGTTCTTTTCAAGATGAGGAAAAAACAATATAAAATGCAAAATTCAACAACTGGAGACAAAACCTACATACAACATGAATCAAGGTAGAAAAGTGCTAACATCATAACTTTGTCTAAAATTAAGGACATAGATGAAGAAGGTAAAATGACAGAGTAGAGGGCAAAAGCTGACTGGCTGCAGGAAGAAAAGGTATCAACCCAGCAATCTACAATACACTAAAACCTCCAGCCTAAAAACTTAAGCTAGAGTCCAGAAATTTCAAAAAAATTTAAAACTTTGAAAATACTCACCTCATAATCGCCTAAAATATGTGGCAAATCAGCACCAAGATCCATCTCATTTCTCTGTTCCCAGTATAAGGTACAGTCTATTAAAATGTGGCATACAATAATCTGTATACCACAGGCATCACATATCGGGGGCTTTTCTTGTTGGAGGAGGAATCAGTGCGTAATTGGACAGTTCCCGATTCACAGGCAGGTAATGGCTTCAGAAATCGCAGCCTGTTATCCGTTACTGATAGCCATTCCCGCCTCCCACAACTGCAGGGACTGAAGCCGCAACAAGAAAGTGCTATCCTGCAGAGGAATAGGGCACCGTGCGACTACGCTATCTCAGCAGGCTTCTTTGGCGACCCGATCGGCTTCCTCGTTTTCCGGAATTCCAACATGTTCCAGCACCCAACAAAACTTGACCTCTTTCTCCTGACATGTCCTGTATATCTTGCAATAACATTACAACTGGATATAGCTGACGTCGGAGCAGGGAAGAAACCGTTTACCCCGATCTCTTCTGATATGCTCCTGTGCTTTCAGAATCACATAAAGCTCTGTTGAGAAAACAGAATAATTCTCAGGAAGATTAATCCGGATGACATGGTCAAGGAAAATGACAGATCAGCCTGTAACATAGCATGTTGGGATTTATTTCCATCTGCTTGCATTACTGAATCTCCCGATACCACTGTTGTATAGTAATAGCTATAAGCTAAAACTTTTGTTATTATTTGTTGCAAAGTAGTTAGCTGAAGTCTTTTTCTATTACTTGATACCGGATGCATTTGTTCAATTAGTAAATATTAATTACTTCATGCCAGAAGTATATTGTTTAATATCAGAAAGTATGCTAATTAGTATTCCTATTAAAACTAAGTAAGTTCTTTTCTCATAATATTAAAGAAGTTATTACTATGTTTCACAAGTAATGTTAGGAAAGTTTTCCCGTGTATAATTACAGTTTATTACAAAGTAATTGTTTGAAAACACATTTAAATATATTTGCGAATGAAATACTATTCATTTAACCAAGATTTTTATATTAATTTAATCAGTATTACTTAAGATATCTTTTACTATAGCCGGTTGCATGTAATTGTTTACTTTTCCATCATAATTAATGTAATAAATTTAATTAACAATAAGTAATTCTCAGTCACATTGTATCAAAGTATTGTTTCATCAGTTACCTGACATGGAATCCACACTAGTTGAGAGTACTGTTTATTGTTTCGTACGCGATCTGAGCCACAAGTCAAGTCAGTGTTCTTAGTGTGGGAAGTATATTTACAGTGATTAATTATATTGTGCCACATTACGATGTACACCTTGACCTTTTGTATTCCGCACACAAACAGTGTTAATTCGAATTATTGATGTATGGAATGTGCGTGCCTGGTATAAATGGTTGTAATTAATGAGACTTTTAAGCTGGCCATAAATGAGGACAATTGGACAATAATAATAAATCATTAAAAGTGTGAACAAACTGCAATTATGTGTGTTGCCTTCGTAATTTGTAGTGAAGTAGTTTTCGCCCCATGAGATTACAGCCAACCACCACTGAGAGCATTGATCTTCGACTACATTGAGAACTTCTAGAATAATCGATCTACAAACGGTTAATGGCACATGCTGACGCTATCATCCTGTTTCAATCTGTCAGTGTACGCCACTGTATAAGTTTGGTGCATAACTAAAATATCAAAAAACACTGACCGAAAGGTAAAATCTGAAGTTTTCTCTTTCTTAAAAGTCGTGAGATGTAACACAAGTCAAGGCTTTCAGAGAAGCCAAGGCAGAAACCTTCCCCAACCTCAATGTAAAACACTGAGATCTGTCACTCCCATCTCTAAAAGGCAATCCTTTGTGCAGATCCCAAAAGGCCTTGTAGCCCCTTGCCGATTACGAAAAAGCCTATCCAACAAAGGATTAGCTACAGTGTGGTATGCAGGTGTGAAGGGTGTGGACAGTGTTTTGTATGCCTGGCACACCATTAGCAGCCATCACCTGATATTTAGCAATGGCTCGCCAGAGCCTCAGCATAGAGACTTGATATGGAGCTTGTTCTGAATGCCTCCGTGGCCAGCCAAATTCCTGTATGGTGGACCGCATCCAGCATCTTTAAATAGGATGGCCGTGCAGACCTATAAATGATGCACCCATAATCAAGCCGCGATTGCACAAAGGCTCTATAATATCAGAGCAGGCAAGTCCTGTCTGCTCCCCACGATGTATGGCTAATAAATTTTAAAGTGCTTAGTGCTCTGAGGCACCGTCTTTTTTTTTTTTTTTTTCCAGATTTTTCATGTGTGGCAGCCATGAAAGTTTTTTGTCAAATGTGAGGCTCAGAAACCTCACGGTGTCTTTAAAATGTAAAACTGCATCCCTCATTCGCAGTTCAGGCAGACTGAAAATGGAATGAATACGGTCGAAAGAACACACACAGTTCTCCGTTGAAAACTTAAGGCCAGTCTTCTCTGCCCATTCATCCAAACGTCAAAGAGTTAGTTGTCGTAGCTATTTCTTTTGTGGTTTTAGGGCGCACAACTGCTAAGGTCATTAGCGTCCAGATAAGAATGGAGATTCGCTAGATCTCAAAAAAATTAGTAACTACCAGATAGAGTATCAAAAGAAGGCTAAAAACAATTAAAAGGGTTAAATATCTTTTGATAGATTGGCCATGTTGATAAAACGCAAAACTCGAGCAGCTGCTCGTGTGTCATCAGCTAAAAGTTCCTCCAGAGTAGACGGAAAGTGAAGGGCTACAGGGAGATGATTAAAATTGGGACAAGACAGTAAAACATGTCGCACCGTCAGCAATTCACCACAGGAGCACAGCGGTGCAGGGTCAGAGGTTAGCAAATGACTGTGGCTGAAACAGTAGTGACCGATCCGCAACCGGGGCAGGATGACCTCCTCTCGCCGAGAGGGGCGTGAGGAGGTCCTCCAAGTGGTCAGGATCGGTTTTACAATTCTCAATTTATTGTCGTGCAGTGAGAACCATGCACTGTGCCAGGACGACACGATACTCTGGCGAAGAGCCCGCTGAACATTGTCCAATGGGATGCAAAAAGTAGCCATGCGAGGCAAAAGAGCTGCTGCCTTGGCTGCTATGTCAGCGGTCTCATTCCCGGGCACAGCCACATGGCCAGGGACCCACAGAAAAGAAACGTTACAGCTGTCATCTGCTACCAACTGGAGGGAGCGTTGGATCCGATACACGAGAGGATGGGTCGAGAGAGGGTCCTTAAGACTCTGCAGGGCACTAAGGGAGTCCGAACAGATGGCATAAAAAGGATGGCAGCGGCGGCAGGTATATAAAACAGCCTGGTGGAGGGCAAAAAGCTCAGCCGTGAAATTCGAGCACTGGTCAGGGAGCTTGTATTGGAAACGGTTGTCCCCTACGACAAAGGAAGTCCGACACCCTGAGTGCTCTTGGAACCATCAGTGTAGATAAATATGGCATTATCGAACCACGAACGGAGTTCGACAAGCCTCGAGCGGTATACCAAATCCAGGGTGCTCTCCTTGGGCAGCGAACTAAGTTCAAGGTGAGTGTGAACCTGGGCCTGATGCCACGGTGGCAATGGGCTCTCTCTCAACCTAAATGTTGAAGGAAGGGTAAAATCGAGCCGCTGAAGCAGGCGGTGAAACCAAACTCCATGTGGAAGCAAGGCAATCGCAGACAACTGATATTGGCGATCGAGTGTGTCGTCAAAAAATAATCTGTAAGATGGATTGTTGGGCATCGACTGCAAGCGGCATGCGTACCGACACAAGAGTATGTCACGCCGAGTGGTCAAGGGTAATACAGCAGCCTCGACATACAGACTTTCAACAGGGCTCGTATAAAATGCACCGGTCGCCAGGCATAATCCCCGATGGTGAATAGAGTTGAGACGGCGTAGAATCGACAGCCATGCAGAAGAGTATACAAGGCTTCCGTAGTCGAGCTTCGACTGAACAATGGCCTGGTAAAGGTGAAGCAGGACAGTACGATCTGCTCCCCATGATGTGCCACTGAGGACACGGAGAACATTTAGGGATCGGGCACAACGGGCAGCCAGGTAAGACACGTGTGGGGACCAGCAAAGTTTACGATCCAGCATGAGTCCCAAGAATTTCGCTGTCTCCACGAAAGGGAGAGTTACGGGGCCAAGACGTAGAGATGGTGGAAGAAATTCCTTGTATCTCCAGAAATTTATACACACCGTTTTCTCAGTGGAGAAGCGGAAGCAGTTTGCAATGCTCCAGGAATATAGGCGGTCAAGACAGCGTTGAAGACAACGCTCCAAGAGACATGTCCGCTGGGCGCTGCAATAAATTGCAAAATCATCTACAAAAAGGGATCCGGAAACGTCGGCTGAAAGGCAGTCTACGATTGGATTGATTGCAATGGTAAAAAGAGCCACGCTCAACACTGAGACCTGTGGCACCCCATTCTCCTGGCGAAAGGTATCTGACAAAACAGAGCCCACCCGTACCCGGAACTTGCGGTCCGCCAAAAACGCTTGAATAAAGAGAGGGAGGCGGCCACGAAGGCCCCATGTGTGCAATGTGCAGAGAATGCCCGCCCTCCAACAGGTATCATAAGCCTTCTCTAAGTCGAAGAACACTGCTACTGTTTGACGCTTTGTTAGAAAGTTATTCATAATAAAGGTCGACAAGGTGACGAGGTGATCAGCAGCAGAGCGGTGTCTATGAAAACCACATTGGATATTAGTCAGGAGGCGTCAAGATTCGAGGAGCTAGACGAACCGAGTGTTAACCATGCGTTTCATCACCTTACAGACGCAGCTAGTAAGAGAAATAGGGCGATAACTTGATGGAAGATGTTTGTCCTTTCCTGGTTTGGAGATGGGGACAACAATTGCTTCACGCCAACTTGTGGGAACCTGACCTTCATTCCATATGTGATTATAGGTGCTAAGTAGGAAAACTTGCCCGCAGGAGAAAGGTTTTTCAGCATCTCAATATGGATGGAATCGGGCCCGGGTGCAGAAGATCGGGAAAGGGCGAGAGCACGGTCTAGCTCCTGCATAGTGAAGGAGACATATAACTTTCATGATTAAAAGAGTGGAAAGAAAGCGGCCGTGCCTCCTCTACCTGTTGGCGAGGGAGGAAGGCAGGGTGGTAACGGGCAGAGCTCGAAGCCTCCGCAAAGAAACAGCCCAATGCGTTGGACACATCAGCGGTGTCCACAAGGACTGCGTTCTCGACGGTCAGGCCAGAAATCGGGGAGTGGACCTTTATGCCGGATAAACGGTGTAGGCCACCCCAGACAGCCGAGGAGGGAGTAAAGTGGTTAAAAAAACTGCAGTCTACCAGGGGACCAGGACGCGACGTGGAGAACAGGATGTACGAGATATGGAGTGTTCGGCAGCTGTGAGAATAACCTCTGTGAGGTATTCGACCTGACTGTCACAGCTGGAAAAGTCCTGATTGTGAAAAACTGCCATGGAAGAATAAAGCCCCCAGTCGGCTTTAGAAATGTTCTAACTGGTGGGACGAGGAGATGGGGAATGATGGAGGAAGTGGATGACACAAGGAAAATGGTCACTTGAGTACGTGTCAGAAAGTGCATACCACTCAAACCGACCGGCAAGCTGAGGAGTGCATATTGCGATGTTTATATGGGAATAAGTATGTGTTGTATCTGAAAGGAAGGTCGGTGCACCGGCGTTGAGGCAGACAAGATTGAGGTGTTGGAGAAGGTCCACCAAAAGGGAGCCTCTCGGACAAGGCGCTAAAGAGCCCCATAGGGGGTGGTAGGCATTAAAGTCGCCTACCAACACGAAAGGTGAAGGGAGCTGGTCAACGAGGTGTAGCACATCTGCCCTAGTAAGGGCAGATGACGATGGCGAATAGATATTACAGAGGGAAAAGGAAAAGGTGGAGAGAGTGATGCGGACAGCAACTGCCTGTAGGTGAATATGCAATGAAATGGGATGGTGATAGACGTCGTCCCGAATGAGCATCAGAACCCCTCCATGGGCTGGGGTACCTTCCACAGGTGGCAGGTCGAAACGCACAGAGGTGTAGTGGGGGAAGTCTGCACGATCACTGGACGTAACTTAGTTTCTTGGAGACAAACTAGAAGCGGGCAGTGCAATCGAAGGAGTAGTTTTAATTCCTCCCGATTGGAACGAAAGGAAGGAGCGCCATGATAAAAAATAAGAGAATAAAGGAAGATAAAAAGGAACAAGCAGGTGGGGTCACCTCGACGGCCACTGAGGACCGGACTTCGAGGGAGCACTACTGTCGCCATCTAGAGGCAGAGAGTCATGTTCCATAGGTTCAACTGATACATCTGCTACCTTCCCAAGTTGATCAGGAGGGGCAGCTTCTGCCGCTGGTAAAATGCCAGTTGCCCGGCTAACAGTTGTGGGTCCCGGCGAGACAGAAGATGATCGGGGCTGACTACTGTTGGGCGGCGTGACGGATGGGTCACGCCTCGGCGGGGAAGGAGAGGAACTCTTTTTTTTTGTTGACTCTTCCAGAAGAGTGTCAGTGAGAAGAGGCAGTGGACGATTGGGAAGCCTGAGTACGCAGAAAATCTTCACAGACGGGTTCCTTTTTCAAAGTCCGAGCATCTTGTTTAGGTGCCCGCGGTTATGACAGGTTGACGAAGACTGAACTTAGAAGTAGTAGGAGGAAGCGGGGACGTGGAACAGGCAATCTTCGGGCTGGTGGATCGCACAACTGTGTCAGCGAAAGTGAAGTCACAGGTCTGGGTACCTGAATCCTTAGTAGGTCGAGTGGAGGTGAGGACCTTACAGTATGTGCCCGCTGGGAGGACAGTGGGCTTTCGGCTCGCCAACAACTTTCGAGGGCAGATATTGATACCTTTCCCGTGACCCGAATTTGCTGAATGACCTTTTCATCCTTATATACAGGGCAGTCCCAAGAGGAAGTCGCATGGTCACCGTTGCAATTAAGGCAGTGAGGGTACGGAGGTGGGAAATCCCCCTCATGGGCGTCCCTACCACAAGTGACACATTTTTCTTCATTAGGGCAAGATTGACGGGTATGGTTGTATCTGTGGCATTGGAAACAGCGCGTTGGGTTTGGTATATAAGAGCGGACGGAACTTCATACCCTGCTTTGACCTTCGATGGGAGTTCAACTCTGTCGAACGTCAAAAACACAGTACGAGTTGGTGTCAGCTGGTTATCTACCTTTTTCAACATCCTATGCATGGCTGTTACACCCTGATCAGACATATAGGTTTGTATGTCTTCGTCAGACAACTCATCAACGGATCTCGTGAAAACTACCCCCCCGTGACGAGTTGAGTGTGTGATGATGCACTTCTACCTTGACAGGAAACGTGTGTAACAACGTAGTCCATATTAGTTTCTGGGCCTGGAAGGCACTGTCCGCTTCCAGCAACAATGTTCCATTGCGCTGACGCGAACAGGTTTTAACAGGGCCAGCAATTGCATCAACACCTTTCTGGATGACGAAAGGATTTACAGAAGTGAAATCTTTACCGTCGGTTCGAGAGACAACAAGGAATTTCGGAAGATTAGGCAAAGTTTTCTTTTGCTGAGGCGAATCTATCTTTCGTTTCTGGGTCAAAGTCACAGAAGAAGAGAAGGAAGTCATCGCGGAAGTGTCACCCGTGATTACCGGCGTCTCCGATGGCACGCTCCTTTCTAGTGGGGGCCCTCTCTGAGGGTTCACCCACCTTAGGTGATTGTTCACACCTCAGGTCACACCTCCGGAGAACTGACGGAGGGACCAACTGACTTGTTAGGAAAATACCAGCTCGGGTACTCACCCCTCCCTGGGCCTGGCCTTTACCAGGGGGTACCTACGTGCCCTACTTGTCTACCTGGGGCGGGGAATTACTCGTTACCCCGTCACCTGCTACGCATGATAATGCGTGGGTCGACCTTCAGAAGAAGAAGAATAGAGGAAGTGAAGAGAAAGAAGTGTCTCAAACGCCGAATCGGAGACTAATGAGGAGGAGAGAAAGGCTAGGACAGTACAGCAAGGAGAGAAAGACAGAAGCAAAGGTTGGAAAAAGAAGAAACCAAGGAAAAAGAGAAACTTGGACAAAAAACCACCTTCATTCGCAGAGGACGCCTGTCTCCGGGCGAAGGCGTGACTGGAAGGGAAAGTGAACCAGCCTGGGGCGGAAGAAAGGCTGCTTCGGCTCGGGGCCCCGTGTGCGCTGTAACGTTTCTGCTATGTTGCACACTCCAAAAAATCAGTTGCCAACATAGAAACACGAAATATCTGACACCTAAAATAAAACTTCATTACCGGACATGTAAAATATCACATTTTCGCCTTCAGTTTGAAATTCTATTAACACTATTAGTAAAACGCTTTTAAGAAATAGTATGTTGATTTAAATATAACTTTGGCTGACCTTTTACGTAATTTTCAGTTTTTAATACTTTCGCAAATAATAGCTGCAAACACTAAAAATGCATTACACTTAGTTTCGGAAATTGCTGAACCTATATAGATACTACTTTGTATAAAAACAACAATACCACATGTTATAACTATTGCACAACATGATTTCATATATACCTTTTGTTTAAATAAATTAGGGCAGACCATGTTTTATATATCACTAGATCCTAAATTAAATACTGATAATTTTTCATGCACTAAAATTAATAATCCGTTTGGTACTAAGAAACTATCTTCGAAATTAACAAAACTACGACAACCATATACAAATCCGAATTAATAAAAAAATTTGACCGCAAACTGAAATACATTAAAATTCCATGTCACAATAATAGTACGCCTACACACTATTGGCAAAACAAATATGTGTGCATTTCGAAAACACACATAATGTAAATAATTTGAGCACAGTAAACACTAGTCAAAAGGACGACTTTAAATTTGTGTACCACATTTAAATACAAATTTTATGAGACAAGTACATACATTGATATAAATAGTCAAAGCTTAAATGTAATGTTTTAATTTCTGTATTTTGGCAAATTTAATGTAAAAGAATATTGTTTAATTGTGAATTACAAAACTTTGTCATCAATCTTATTACGTGGTTACGTAGAAAGATGTTGGAGAGAAACCATGTTTAGTTAGTCTTTATTGAGTCTTCTAGCAGCCACAAGCCTGTAAGCAGTTCTGTTGGCTTGCTGCTTCATTTTTTTAATTGTGAAATAATGTGATGGATTTGAACGTTGTTTAAGTGGAAATAAAATCGTTTCCACATCAACTGACATGGTTTTAATTTACGAAAAGATCCTGTAAAATCAAATGCTTTAGTGAATGCCGATGACAGCTCACAACGCAATGGACCTCAGCCAGCATATAAGATAAGTTCAACTTCACCTACAGTGGAATGACTTTGTTACAGACTGTGAACTAATAAAACTTTCCGTAATTCAGGAAAATATTAGGGCTCAGTTTGAGTCATTCTGAAAAGGGGTGATGGACGTTAGAGTGCCACACACGTACCCACAAAAGAGCTGTGGGCTCTCTGGGGGGATTGTCGTTGCTAGGTTGGATGAAGAACAGAAGGGGGAGAAGTCATCAACAAGTAAGGAACACTTAACAGGACATTTAACAACTGACGTAATACTGTTAATGGCTATGGCAAACAAAGTCACACTTAAAATGCTGTCCTGAGGGACTCCGTTCTCCCGTTCAAAACGATCAGAAAGGGTGTCACCAATTTTTAGACCACAGGACTTACAGATAATTTGTGAGACGAAACAGCTCTTACATTTCTCTGATCCTAACAGTACTGTTACAAGTTGCTTCTACTGCTACTTCTCTTTAGACGCATTGTCGCCGTCGCTCAGTGACAACAATGAAATCAGACTTTCTGGCATGAAAATAAATATTGTTTCAGTTGTGAATGCATTTAGAGAAGCTACTAGATGCGCTATGGATTACAGAGGAAGAAAGATGGTGAAAATGTGCCTGGAGAAGTATTAATGCCTGTATCTTAGGAAATGGAAAGAGCTGGCCTACGAAATTCTTAGAATTCAGGACCTGAAGACCCAGCATATGACACTCCTCTCTGCATAAGTAAAGAAAAGAAAAAAGGCGTTATATACTTACGTAATACGGGCATTATACCTTTTACGTTTATCACATATTATACCAAGAACTCAACGCTGCTAACAGTTTAGAAACTGAAGAAAACCTGGAAGAATCAGAGGAATAGACTTCATGTTTATTATGTTATTTGTGTCCTTTATTATTGTTGCTCGTCCATCACCTTAGCTGTTTCATGCAAACCACTAATTTTAGCTTAAGTGTTGGTATTGTATTATTTTCGAAACTGTAATCCACAAACAGAAAAATCAGTGTGGGCGAGCACTTTTGTTTCTTAAAGTGACATTTCCTACGTTTTTTATGTGAAGATTAAAAAACCTGTACATTTTTTGTTACCTGTAAATTATTAATTGTATGTTCGGTGGCACTACAGACAAATAATGCAAAGTGAAAATAATAACGACTTTTATGTATTCTCAATCATATACTGTTAATAAACTTCCTGAGAAACAGTTCACTTGCATATAGTACTTATTTATTAGCACTGATACACATTCCCATAGCTTGTTTCATGTAATCTGTGTTTATGAAGACATTAATACAACTGCAGTAATATTTTATATAATAATATTGCTTAAAGTTGCATATAAGAGGTTTGGCGTTCATATGTTCAACAGCAGCAGCCATTAAGTTATGGATCAAACATAACTATGTGCATAATTTCATAAAATATTTCATTAGTGTCCACCAAGTGACTAGAATATGTAACACCTAGTAGAAAACAACAGTCAATAAAGTGTCCTTTTTATTTACCATAGAAAGGTCTGTGAAAATCTATTAGAAAGTACTCTGTTTTTTGGACAAAACCTTTAAATCGAATTATCTCAAAACACTGTTTTTGTAGCTACATTTATTTGATCCTAAATGGGCAAATTATACAAGGAAAACAACAGGCTAAAAGAAAAAGCCCAACAACAGATCACCTTACAGAAAATTACAAATAATGATCTGCCATGGATTGCCGCGTTTGGAAAGTATAATGGCTAAATTATATATACAAATATGCATCTGTAATGATAACACAAATGTCATTTATGTCATGATGGTTTTTTAACTGCTTCAATGGAATGTGACAAAAAATTGTATACATTTAAATTATGAATAATTTCATAATATAATAGATTAATTTTAATTTAAGAAAATTAACAGTCACATTGTCTTAATCCTTTGAATTGCTAACATGTTCCAAAATGATCTGTCCCAAGGTCAGATTCCACTAGTTTTTCCATTCATCTGTAAATAAATCATGTTAGTATTTTGCAACCATGACTTGTTAAACTGAGAGTTCTGTAATTTTCACATTTATCTGCACTTGCTTTCTTCAGAATTAGAATCCCCATATTCTTGAAGTATGAGGGTTATTTTGACTGTCTCATACATCTTGCATACCAGATGGAAAAATTTCTTCATGACTGGCTCTCCTAATGATAAAAGCAGTTCAGACAGATCATCATCTACTACAGGGGCCTTATTTCTACTCAAATCTTTTAGTGCTCTGTCAAATTCTCCTCACAGTATCATATCTCCTATTTCATCTACTTCATCTTCCATTTCTAGAATAATACCTTCAAGTTAATTTCCTTTGTACAGGCCCTCTATATATTCCTTCCACCTTTCAGCTTTCTCTTCCTTGCTTCATACTGGTTTTCCACCTGAGTTCTTGATATTCATACCACTGGTTTTCTTGTCTCCAAATGTCTCTTTTATTTTCCTGTAGGTGGTATCTATCTCCCCTAGTTATACATTCTTCTACTGTCTTGCATTTCTCCTCAAGCCACTCCTGCTTAGCCAGTCTGCACTTCCTGTCAGCCTCATTTATCAGACGCCTGTACTACCTTTTGCCTGCTTCATTTGAAGCATTTTTATATTTTTCCTATCATCAATTAAGTTCAGTATCCTGTGTCATCCAAGGATTTTTATTAGGCCTTGTCCTTGTGCCTATATGATCCTCTGCGGCCTTCACTACTCTTTCTCTCAGAACTACCCATTCTTCTTCTACTGTATTAGTTTCCCCCTTTTCAGACAATCTTTACTTAATGCTCCCTCTAAAACTCTCAATTACCTCCAGTTCCTCCAATTTGTCCAGATTCCAGCACCTTAATTTTCTATCTTTTTGCAGTCTCTTAAGTTTTACTTTACAGTTCATAACCAGTAAGTTGTGGACAGAGTCTATATGTGCCCCTGGATATGTCTTACAGTTTAACACCTAGTTTCTAAACCTATGCCTTACCATTATAAAGTCAATCTGGTACCTTCCAGTATCTCCTGGTCTCTTCCACATATATAACCTTCTTTCATGATGATTAAACCAATTGTTTATGATTATTAAATTGTGCTCTGCACAAAATTCTACCAGGCGATCTCCTCTTTCATTTCTTTTCGCCAGTCCACATTTACCTACTACATTTCCTTCTCTTCCCTTTTCTACTACTGATTCCAGTCCTCCATCACAATTAAGTTTTCTTCTCCTTTAATGGCCTGAATCTCTTCATACATTTCTTTGATTTCCTTGTCATTGGCAGAGCTAGTTGGCATATAGACTGGCATTATTGTGACCGGTGTTGGCTTCGTGTTTGTCTTTGCTACGATAATGTGTTCACTATGCTGTTCATAGTAACTTACCCACATTTCCATTTTCTTATTCATTGCGAAACCTAGTTCTGTGTTACCACCAAACGATTTAGTATTTATAACCCAGTACTCACCTGACCAAAAATCCTGTTCATCCAGCCACCGAACTTCACTAATGGCCACCATATCTAACTTTAATCAATCTATTTCTCTTTTCAAATTTTCTAACTTACCTACTCAAGTAAGGAATAGAACATTCCACACCCCAATCTGTTGAAAGCCTGGTTTGTTTTTCTTGATGACAACATCCTCCTGAGTAGTCCCTGCCTGCAGGTCTGAATGGGGTATTATTTTACCTCCGGAATATTTTACCCGAGAAGATGCCATCATCATATTTTCATACAGTAGAGCTGCATGTCCTCAGGAAATTTAACGAATGTAGTTTTCCCTTGATTTCAGACGTTCGCAGTAACTGCATGGCAAAGCCATGTTAACTCAGTCAATCACCCAGACTGTTGTCCCTACTCCAAAGACTGCTGCCCCTCTTCAGGAACCACACATTCATCTGGCCTCTCCAACTGTAGTTGCACCTACAGTATGGCTATCCGTATCAGTGAGGCACGCAAGCCACGATTACATCTATGTTAAGTAATGTTCTATTGATTGTAAAATCTGACCAATGTTCATTGGAAATTTGTGAATGTTCATGCAAAAGTGCATCAAAATACTTTATGGTATCCTCTATACCAGGGATGATCAACTTCATTATCCCAAGATCTACCGTTCACTGATAAAACCCTGTGTGATCTACCACTTACATACGTCTTCAAATTTTAAATGAAAGAGTATATTTCAATGTACAGTTATATAGTATTTTTATTTCATTAAGAGGAAGTTATTCTTTCTACCACTTACATAGGTCTTGAAATTTTAAATGAAATAATATATTACAATATACAGTTATGTAGTATATTAATTTCATTAAAAGGAAAATATTAAATTGAAAATTATTCTTTCTGCGACTAATGCACTTCTTGAAATTTTAAATGAACAATATAGGCCTAGTTCAGTATAAAGTTACACAGTACTCTTATTTTGTTAAGAGGAAAAACATTAAATATAAAACTATTCTCTTTGCCATTACACATTTCTTGAAAATTTAAAGAAAACATTTAGTTCAGGTTACAGTTATGTAGTATTTTTATTTTGCGAAGAGGGTAACAATTAAACTGAAAATTATTCTCAGTAAATACTTCTTCATATTAGTGTGAGCACTGTGTCTGAGTGTCTTCTGCCAGTTTTTAGCAAATTCAGATTTGTAGTTGGAAATTGTCAACCTTAAAGAATCCAATGTGTGAGTGTCTGTCAAACGAGAACGGTGTCTACTTTTTGTTTGTTTCAAGTAGGAAAAGTGCTAATTCACACAAATATGTTGAACCAAAACACAAATGCAGCTGTTCAACACATTTCTTCAAACAAGGATATTTCTCATTGGAAACCATTGACCTGAAATCCAGACCAAAGGATGACCTTGATGTTAGAAATATATCGCAGCACAGAGTAATAACTTCATTTTGCAGTATCATCGGGTCCTTTCGAAATGTGTCTCCAAATTTCATAGATGTCACTATGATCAATGGAATTGTTAAATTCTCAGGTAGGATGTTTCTCCATGTGATCCTTGATGTTTACAAATTGTTGAAATTTTTTCTTCTCAATGTCAATTATCATTGATACAGTTTGAGTGTGAAATGTTGCAGGAGAACTCATCATTTCTGCTACTGTTTTATTCTTGTCTTGTTGTTCCAGATTTAATGTGCTCAGTTACCTGATAAAATCTGCTAAAAATGCTAAATCACATTGCCAGTGTGAATCACCAGTTGCTAATAATCATCACCTCTCTCTTCAAGAAATTTTATTACTTCGTCTAAGAGATCTCAAAACTTTTGCAAAAACTTGCTTCGAATCAGCCACCTCACGTCAGCGTGCAATGCCAAATCTTGTTCAAATTTTTACAAATTTTTAATTGTGACAAAAGGAAAGTTATGAGATTGTAAATAAAATTCTGAGGTTATCAATGTAGCCTACACAAATCTTTAAAATGTATGTAACAATCAGTTTTTTCAGTTGCTTGCATGTAATAAAGTCATATGGAAAATACCTTATACTGTGCTGAAGCGCAATCACCTACTATTCCATATTTCATTTCATTAACGTTATTATGGCTCCCCCTTTTCCCCAGTGCATGCTTCATCAAAATCTTAGCATATGAATATGCACATCCTAACATGTATTACTTAAGTATTTTTTTTATGTCACATCATTATTACACATCTATCTTTAAAAGTTTGATTTTTTACATACACTCCTCTCTACCAGCATATATCTTTTCAGTCTACCGGGTGACCAAAAAGTCAGTATAAATTTGAAAAATTAATAAACCATGGAATAATGTAGATATAGAGGTAAAAAATGGCACATATTCTTGAACCACAGACATTGCCGAGGTGGGGTGGCTTGCGTGCCTCAATGATACAGATAGCCATACCGTAGGTGCAACCACAGCGGAGGGGTATCTGTGGAGAGGCCAGACAAACGTGTGGCTCCTGAAGAGGGGCAGCAGCCTTTTCAGTAGTTACAGGGGCAACAGTCTGGATGATTGACTGAGCTGGCCTTGTAACATCAGCTAATGTGACTTTGCCACACAGCTACTGCGAACGGCTGAAAGCAAGGGGAAACTACAGCCGTTACCTTTCCCGAGGACATGCAGCTCTACTGTATGAACATATGATGATGGCATCCTCTCGGGTAAAATATTCCGGAGGTAAAATAGTCCCCCATTTGGATCTCCGGGCGGGGACTACTCAGGAGGATGTTATCATCAGGAAAGACAATACTGGCATTCTACGGGTCGGAGCGTGGAATGTTAGATCCCTTAATCGAGTAGGAAAATTAGAAAATTTAAAAAGGTAAATGCATAGGTTGAAGTTAGATATAGTGGGGATTAGTGAAGTTCGGTGGCAGGATGAACAGGATTTCTGGTCAGGTGAGTACAGGATTATAAATACAAAATCAATTGGGGGTATCACAGGAGTAGGATTGATAATGAATAAGAAAATAGGAATGCGTGTAAACTACTATGACCAGCACAGTGATCGCATTATCATTGTCAAGATACATACAAAGCCAACACCGACAACAGTAGTACAGGTTTATATGCCAACTAGCTCTGCCGATGATGAGGAAATCGAAGAAATATATGAGGAGCTAAAGGAAATTATTCAGACAATTAAGGGAGAGGAAAACTTAATTGTTATGGGAGACTGGAATTCGGTAGTAGGACAAGGAAGGGAAGGGAAGATAGGTGAATATGGTCTGGGCAAAAGGAATGAAAGAGGAAGCCGCCTGGTAGAATTTTGCACGGAACATAATTTTATTATAACAAACACCTGGTTCAAGAATCACAAAAGAAGGTTGTATACGTGGAAGAGACCAGGAGACATCGGAAGGTACCAGTTGGTTTTTTTAATGGTAAGACATAGATTCCGGAACCAGGTTTTAAACTGTAAAACATGCCCAGGGGCAGCTATAGACTCTGACTATAACTTGTTGGTTATGAACTGTAGGCTGAAACTAAAGAAACTACAAAAAGGTAGGAAAATAAGGAGATGGGACCTGGATAAATTGAAGGAACGTGAGGTTCTTAAGAATTTCAGAGGGAGCTTTAGGCAACAATTGACAGAAACAGGGGAAAATAAAACAGTAGAAGAGCAATGGGTAAAATTGAGAGATGAAATAGTGAAGGCAGCAGAGGACAAAATAGGTAGAATGGCAAGAACTACAAAAAAAGCCTTGGATATCACAAGAGATACTAAATTTAATCGATGAAAGGAGAAAATATAAAAATGCAGTAAATGAAACAGGCAAAATGGAGTACAGGCGACTAAGAAATGAGATTGACAGGAAGTGCAAAATGGCTAAGCAGGAGTGGCTAGAAGGCAAATGCAAGGATGTAGAAGAATGTATAAATAGGGGATAAATAGATACAGCCTACAGGAAAATAAAAGAAACATTTGGAGATAAGAAAAACAGATCTATGAATATCAAGGACACTGGTGGAAAACCAGTTCTCAGCAAAGAAGGGAAAGCTGAAAGGTGGAAAGAGTATATAGAGGGGCTCTACAAAGGAAATGAACCTCGAGACAATATTGTAGGAAGGGAGGAGGATGTAGATGAAGATGAAATAGGAGATACTGTATTGAGAGAAGAATTTGACAGACCCCTGAAAGACCTAATTCGAAACAAGGCCCCTGGAGTAGATGATATTCCCTCAGAGCTACTGAAGTCTCTGGGAGAACCAGCCATGACAAACCTGTTTCACCTGGTGCGTAAGATGTATGAGACAGGAGAAGTACCATCAGACTTCAATAAAAATATTATAATCCAAATTCCAAAGAAAGTAGGCACAGACAGGTGTGAAAACTACAGAATCATCAGTTTAATAAGCCATGGTTGCAAAATATTAACACGAATTATATACAGAAGGATGGAAAAGGTGGTAGAAGCCGACCTCGGGTAAGATGAGTTTGGGTTCAGGAGAAATGTAGGAACACGGGAGGCAATACTCACGTTACGGCTTATCCTAGAAGATAGATTAAGAAAAGGCAAACCTACATTTCTAGCTTTTGTAGATTTGGAGAAGGCTTTTGACAATGTTGATTGGAATAAACTCTTTCAAGTTCTGAAGCAAACAGGAGTAAAATATAGGGAACGTAAGGTTATTTATAACTTGTACAAAAACCAGACAGCGGCTATGAGAGCTGAAGGGCATGAAAGGGATGCAGTGGTTGGAAAGGGAGTAAGACAGGGTTGTAGTCTTTCTCCATTGTTATTCAATTTGTACATTGAGCAAGCTATAAAGGAAAGCAAGGAGAAATTTGGAGAAGGAATTAAAGTTCAGGGTGAAGAATTAAAAACATTGCGTTTTGCCGACGACATAGTGATTCTGTCAGAGACAGCAAAGGACCTGGAAGAGCAGTTGAACGGAATGGACAGTGTGCTGAAAGGTGCATATAAGATGAACATTAACAAGAGCAAAACTAGGGTAATGGAGTGCAGTGTAAGGAAATCAGGTGATGCTGAAGGAATTAGATTGGGAAACGAAGCAATAAAGGAGGTAGATGAGTTTTGTTATTTGGGCAGTAAAATAACAAATGATTGTCGCAGTACAGATGATATAAAATGCAGAATGGCAATGGGTAGAAAAGCGTTCTTGAAAAAGAGGAATTTGTTAACATCGAATATTGATTTAAGCCTAAGGAAGTCTTTTCTGAAGGCATTTGTATGGAGTGTTGCTTTGTATGGGAGTGAGACATGGACGATAAACAGTGTGGACAGGAAGAGGATTGAGGCTTTTGAAATATGGTGCTATAGAAGAATGCTGAAGATTAGGTGGGTGCATTGCGTAACTAATGAGGTATTGAACAGAATTGGGGAGAAAAGAAATTTCTGGCATACCTTGACTAAAAGAAGGGATCAATTGGTAGGACACATTCTTAGACATCAAGGAATTGTGAATTTAGCATTGGAGGGAAGTGTGTGGGGTACAAATCGCAGAGGAAGACCAAGAGATGGATACAGTAAGCAGATTCAGACAGATGTAGGTTGCCGTTCTTATGTGGAGATGAAGAGGCTTGCTCAGGATAGGGTATTGTGGAGAGCTGCATCAAACCAGTCTCCGAACTGAAGACCACAACAACAACATGCTTGAAATGACATGGGGTTTTATTAGAACCAAAAAAAGTTCAAAAAATGTCTGACAGATGGTGCTTCATCTGATCAGAAAAGCAATAATTAACATAACAAATTAAGACAAAGCAAAGATGATGTTCTTTACAGGAAATGCCCAATATCTTCACCATCATTCCTGAACAATAGCTGTAGTCGAGGAATAATGTTGTGAACAGCACTGTGAAGCATGTCCGGTGTTATAGTGAGGTATTGGCATAGGATGTTGTCTTTCAGCATCCCTAGAGATGAAACTTGAAACTTCCTGGTAGATTAAAATTGTGTGCCGGAACCGGGACTCGAACCTGGGACCTTTGCCTTTCGCGGGCAAGTTGTGAGGCGGCATCGTGAGTCATGTCGGGATTGCTCACTTCCGGCACACAATTTTAATCTGCCAGGAAGTTTCATATCAGTGCACACACTACTGCAGAGTGAAAGTTTCATTCTGGAAACATCCCTTAGGCTGTGGCTAATCCCCATGTCTCCACCATATCCTTTCTTAAAGGAGTGCTAGTCTTGAAGCTTCGCAGGAGAGCTTCTGTGAAATCTGGAATTAGGAGGTGAGGTACTGGCGGACGTAAAGTTGTGAGGCAGCAACGTGACTCGTATCGGGATAGCTCAGTCGGTAGAACGCTTGCCTGCGAAAGGCAAATGTCGCAGGTTCGAGTCCCGGTTCCGGCACACAATTTTAATCTGCCAGGAAGTTTGACATCAGCGCACACACTGCTGCAGAGTGAAAGTTTCATTCTGGATCTCTAGAGATGTCGGTCGATCATGATACACTTGCGACTTCAGGTAACCCCAAAGCCAATGGTCACAAGGACTGAGGTCTGGGGACCTGGGAGGCCAAGCATGACGAAAGTGGCAGCTGAGCACTCGATCATCACCAAAGAATGAGTGCAAGAGATCTTTCACGCGTCTAGCAATATGGGGTGGTGCACCATCCTGCGTAAAAATCATATGGTCCAGCAGGTGTTTATCAGCCAGGCTGGGGATGATGTGATTCTGTAACATATCGGCGTATCTCTCACCCGTCACAGTATTAGTTACAAAACCAGAATCACACAGTTCCTCAAAGAAAAAAGGTCCAATAACAGTAGATGTCGTAAATCCAACCCATACCGTGACTTTCTCGTCTTGCAATGGAGTTTCCATGACAGTTCTAGGATTTTTGGTAGCCCAAATTCTGCCGTTGTGGGCGTTGACAGAACCTCGAAGCGTGAAATGGGCTTTGTTGGTCCATAACACGTTACTCAACCATATTCTGTCATCTTTTGAAATGCCCTCACCGCAAATGCCCTCCGCTTCACTAAACTCTAGTTGATGATTCCGATGTATTTTGTAAGGATAGCATCGGAGGATACGCCTAAGTGCCAACCAAACAGTAGTGTATGGAATGGTGGTGGGACATGCGGCTGCATGAGAGCTGACTTCTTCGTGCATAGACAAACTTGCTACAGTCTCCATTTCTTTCTGAACTGTCTCAGCAGCAGTACACCTTATGCTCAGTCGGCCACTACGGAGTATATTGTCTAAACAACCCGTGACTTCGAACTTCAATATCATCTTGCCACAGCTGCATTTGTCAACGGACCTTTACCCCTTCAAATCCCCTTCCTATGGCGATAGGATCATAACACTAAACTAGCACATTCCCCATTCTGATAATATAGCTTCACAAAAAGCGCCTTTTCATGTAACATAAACATGCAGTGACTGCTGGTTTATCTGATTCTCTTCTCTCTCATTACAGCTCCTTTTATATATGATTTTTATGAGCAGTCACTGACGTTTTGCTGTCCGGCGCCATCTGTGGGACATTTTTTAAACTTTTTTCCCACTTAAAACCTCATGTCATTCCAAGCAAGTGTGTCAATTTTTGCCTCTCTATCTACATTATTCTGTGATTTATTAAGTTTTCAAATTTATACTGACTTTTTGATCACTCGGTACTCTTCTGACAGCTTTTTAAAAAAAGTTAATAAGAAATTACACTCACTCACCTTCAGTGGAAAAGCAGCCTGCCTCTAATGCTAACTGATAAATAGTCATGCCTGGTTTTAGTAATAGTTCACACATCCTTGCATCTTTAAAAATCTTTGTGATATCTTCTGCAGACATCTTGCTAAGAGTATCCACACCTTTGTCATAGAGAGCTGAAGTTACCTGTAAAGCTGAGGACAGACCATTTTCTGCAACAAAAACAAACATTTTCTTCATTGTCTTTATGCAAAAAAATTCTTTTATATTAGAGCCAGCAAAGAATCACGAAATAATCAGAAGGCACAGGCTTCAGTGCCAAATTGTTTAGTAGTGCCAAAAAATACAGCTAGTGCTATTGAAGTACATAGCAACTGAAGAAAGGTAAAAGGGCAATTTACAGAGAATAGGAAATGATCTGTATGTACTTGTCTATATTTATAAAGTCACTAATATAAAATATGGGTGTCATAAGGTTCACTATTGGGCCCTCTTCTGTTTTTTCTTTATCCTAACAGACAACTACTCTTGATGATGATGATGATTATTATTATTATTATGATAACGATGATGGCGACAATAGGAGGGCACTCAACAGCAAGCTTTCCAGCACCTGGGCATAATGTATCTATACGAGTCCCAGTAGAGTTCTTTAAAACTTGGGTATAACACAGGAAGAATTGTAGAATGAGACAAAATGTGTGTACACCCTGAGACAAGGAAGAAGAGTGTGAATCCCAATATGGTAGCATTGACTAAAAGGAGGAACGTGGTTAAAGAGGTTAACACGACATAGCAGATGACGGAAGCTGACTGACTGAAGGAACAGATACCACTCTGAGATATACTAAAATCTCCAGTCTAAAAGCTTAGACTAGATTCCAGAAATTAAAAAAAATTCTAAAACTTTCAATACACTGACCTCGTCATAACCTGAAATAGAGGGCAAATCATCACCAAGATTCATCTTCGTCCTCTGTGTGAATACATAAAACACACTCAGTTAAAATGTGGATCAGTAACCTGTATGCCACAGGCATCACACAGTGGGGGCTCCTCTTGTCGGAGTAAGAAACTGTGGGTGTATGGACAGTGCCTTATTTGGAGGCAGCTAATGGGCACTTAATCCCGCGTTAGAGGCTGGCACGGATGAGTAGTGGGCTTCAGCAACCACAGCTTATTATTCATTACTGACAGTCATGCATCCTCTCATAACTGCAGGACCACAACCACAACAAGTGATTTTCAGCAGAGGAATAGGACACCACTTCATCTTGGCGGACCAATCAGCTTCTACATTACTCTGAATTCCCACATGTCCTGGCATCCAGCAAAATGAGACCTGCTTCCCCTAACATCTGAGGAAGGACAGTTTGTTCTGTACATGTTGCAGCAACATCACAACTGAATATAGGTCATGTAACGATTGCATTGGTTGGTTGATGTTGGGGGTTTAAAGGGGACTAAACTGCTTGGTCATCAGTCCCCTGTTCCCAGCTAAGAGATCACAGGGTTTCATGTATGATTAAAATAAGCGCCCTGCAACTAGTACAAAAGACGTACAGGAAGACAGTGTTGGTCATAATTGCAACATAAAAAGGAAAAGGGAACCACAGTATTGGTGGAACAAATAATCAACTAAAAATCACAGCAGATGTTGTTGGCTGGCTGATCACTAGGATAATAATGGATGAGCCAGCCATTCTGCACATTCTATACAACTGCCAGTCGGAAAAGGGTCTGACAAGACATAAGTGACAACAGATTAAAACTATAAGCGGTGTATGCCTGAAGATCATGCATATGAACCCACCGTTAAAGCTTGTGATAAAAGCCCGCTGCGCGAATAAAACCTAAAACACAGTCAGCCATAGAGGCGTCATAAGCTAAAATCAAAGGGAGTGCAGGAGGCAGCTTAAAAGACTGCCGCAATGCGGCTAAAAGTGGACAGTCCAACAAGATGTGGACTACAGTCAATACAGCTCCACAATGACATTCTGGCGGTTCCTCTCGGCGTAAGAGGTGGCCGTGCGTTAGCCACGTATGGCCGATACGCAGGCGACAGAGAACGACTGAGTCCCTTCGAGAAGGCCTTAGGGAAGTCTTCCAAGCTGCTGTCGTGAGCTTGATTCCACGGAGCTTATTGGGCATACTCATTGTTGCCCATTCAGAATTCCAAGCCTCAAAGATCTTTCGGTGGAGACCCAAGCGGATATCGCCTTCTGGGGTACCGATATCCAGGCGCTGGCATGTGATGGCCTGCTTGGCCAGCGCGTTCGTTCCCTGGAATTCCAATGTGGCCTGGGGTCCATATGAAAGCCACAGAACGGCCTGACTTGCCAAGACTAAACACCGTGACTTGGATGGATCGCACCAAGTGGTGTCTGGGGAAGCAGTGGTCTAGAGCATGCAAGGCACTCAGAGAGTCACTACAGATAAGATATGACTTCCTGGGGCATGCTCTGAGATGGTCGAGTGCACGGGTTATTGCGATTAGCTCTGCCGTAAAGACAGTACAGCCAGAGGGCAGGGAGCGCTGTTCGGTGTGGTTGCCATGAACATAGGCGTAACCCACTCTGCCGTCTACCTGGGAGCCATCAGTGTATATGGCGTCTGCATCACGGAATGTGTTAAGTATGTCCAGGAACTGGTGTCGAAGTAATTGTGGTGAAATCGACGCCTTTGGACCGCCGGACAGTTGCAGGTGAAGCTGGAGGCGTGGGATGGTCCAAGGAGGAATATTAGATAGGCAAGAGAATGCAGGATGGAGAGGAAAAGACTCTAGGGAAGAAAGAAGAGAATGTACACGGACCGCAACTGGAAGACCCGATCTGGGTCGACATTGCGGAGAGGGAAGGTCGGTATTTGCAAACAATAACCTACGATTTGGATGGTGAGGCGTAGCGTGGACATGGACAATGTAGGAGGCCAGCAACTGTTGCCGGCGGTACCTCAAGGGAGGGATGCCAGCTTCGGCAAGGAGGCAGGCACAGGGCTGGTGCGGAATGCCCCTGTTGCTAAACGGACACCACTATGTAGAATGGGATCCAAGATCCTCAGTGCTGAAGTCGATGCAGAGTCATATACTTGGCTCCCATAATCCAGGCGTGATTGGATGAGCGCCTGAAAGAGGTGCATGAGGGTTCGACGGTGAGCTCCCCAGGCAGTATGGCTGAGACATCGCAATATATTTAGGTGCCGCCAGCACTTCTGCTTCAGCTGACGAAGGTGTGGCCCCCAAGTCAGTCAGTTGTCAAACAGCAAGCCGAGAAACCGATGGCTTTCTGCAACATGAAGCTGGTCAGCAGCTAGGTACAGTTCTGGGTCAGGGTGAACAGCCCGATGACGACAAAAGTGCATCACCCGGGTTTTAGAAGCTGAAAAAGTAAAGCCATGCGTCGTGGCCCATGACTGTGCCCGTCGGATGGCTCCCTGAAGACGCCTTTCAGCAACACCAATGCTAGGAGTCCTGTAGTATAAGCAGAAGTCATCGGCGAATAAAGAACAACAAACCGATGACCCCACTGCCGCAGCAAGACCGTTTATCGCTATTAAAAAGAGCGGTACGCTGAGAACAGAGCCCTGTGGGACTCCGTTCTCCAACACTCGGTGTGAGCTGAAGGAGGTACCAACTCTCACCCTAAAAGTGCGTAGCGAGAGGAAATTCTTGATAAAAATTGGGAGTGGACCCCGTAAGCCCCAATCATACAGTGTAGCGAGAATATGGTGGCGCCATGTCGTGTCATACGCCCGCCGGAGGTCAAAAAAGACCGCAACTAAGTGCTCACGTCTAGAGAAGGCTGTACGGATGGCCGACTCCAAAGACACTAAATTGTCGATAGTGGAGCGACCCTGGCGGAAACCCCCCTGTTGTGGGGCCAGTAGACTCCGATCTTCAAGGATCCACATAAGACGGCGACTCACCATACGCTCAAGCAACTTACACAGGACATTAGTCAAGCTGATGGGGCGGTAACTGTCAACTGCCAGCGGATCTGCTCCCGGTTTCATAACAGGGATAATAATACTATCCCGCCAATGGGATGGGAAAACACCCCCTGTCCAGATCCTATTAAATAAGGCGAGCAATTTCTGATGGAAGTCCGCTGACAGGTGACGGATGAACTGGCCATGTATGCGGTCTGGTCCCGGAGAGGTATCGGGACATGCAGCAAGAGCAGTGGTAAACTCCCATTCCGTAAATGGAGCATTGTACAGTTCCCGGCGGCGAGTGTGGAAAGATAGAGGATTTCGCTCCACCCATTGTTTAAGGGAGCGGAAGGAGGCACTATAATTTGCTGTCGCGGAGCATCTTGCATAATGCTCTGCCATGCACTCAGAAATTACGGCCGGGTCAGTACAGAGAGTTCCATCGACGGTCAGAGATGGGATTCCCGCTGGTGCGCGGTATCCATAGAGACGCCGTACCTGAGACCAGATGCGAGAATGGGAGGCACGAGAGCCTATAGAGGCGACGTACCGCTCCCAATAGTCCTGTTTACTTTGCCTGATAAGTCGTCGGGCTCGGGCCCTGAGCCTTTTAAAAGCTATCAGATTCTCAAGTGTAGGGCGGCGCCGGTGGCATTGTAGTGCTCGCCGACGGTCCCGTATAGCCTCAGCAATCTCTGGCGTCCACCAGGGCACGACCTTGCGCCGAGGGGAACCAGTGGTGATCGGAATGGTCTCCTCTGCAGCTGAGACTATAATAGCTGTGACCTGTTGGACTGCCGTATCAATATCATTTGGTAATGGAACAGAAGCCACAGCAGCCGAGGTGTAACGCTGCCAGTCTGCTCGATGTAGACACCATCTGGATGGGTAGCCTGCAGGTTCAAAGTGCTGGAGTGACAGAAGAATGGGGAAATGGTCACTCCCGCAAAGGTCGTCGTGGACCCTCCAACTCAAATGTGGGAGCAGGCCTGGGCTACATACAGATAGGTCAATAGCAGAATATGTGCCATGTGCTATACTAAAATGTGTGGGTGCACCGGTGTTTAAGAGGCATATGTCCTGCTGTGTCAGTAACGTTTCAATGTCTCTACCACGTCCCGAAGGCTGTATACCGCCCCAGAGAGGATGGTGGGCGTTGAAGTCCCCCAAAATGATAAATGGTGGGGGTAGCTGCGCGACCAAGGCAGTGAGGTCAGCAAGGGAAACGACCTCATCTGGTGGGAGGTATAGAGAGCAGACAGTTATGTCCTGCATTGTTCTGAGTCTAACAGCCACTGCCTCGAGAGCCGTGTTAAGAGGCACGGCAGCACTAGGAACAGTGGCGAGGACATAAATGCAGACACCTCCAGATACCCTGTTGTAGTCAGCGCGGTTGTTATAGTAGCCCCGATAGCCACGGAGGGCTGGGGTCCGCTGGACAGGAAACCATGTTTCCTGTAGGGCTACACAGAAAGCAGGATAGCGGCACAGTAATTGCTGCAGCTCGGGTAAGTGGCGGAAAAAGCCGCCACAGTTCCATTGCAAGATCATGCTACTTCTTGATTGCTGAGGCATGGCAGTATCGACGGTGCTGTTGGTTCCACAGAATCACCGGTCGTCGCCGTCAGTGGAGGCAGGGCCTCTACATCCATCGCCTCCAAAGTCTTGGTGATAGCCAAGTCCTCTGGTGAGGCGAGGAGTTCCACCACGTCCTCAGATGTGTGAGGTGGTGGTGGTGGTGGTGGTGGTGGCGGCGGCGGCGGCGGCGGCGGCACAGTGTCCACCGTGGAAGGCGTTTGCTTAGCAGCCTTCGACTTTTTCTTCTCTCGCTCCTTTTTAGGTTTCTCTTGCTGGGAGGGCTTTGGGGCCTTGACCTCAGCCTCAGGGACTGAGGAGGACCTTGAAGCCCTACGACCACGAGTCAAAGTAAGTGGCTGTGTCAGCCACTCACTGGTACCCACATTATCAGTGGGAGAAACTATAGGAGGAAGGGAGCCCAGGGACCCCTTCCTGGCGAGAGGTGCCGGAGAAGGCTGCTGCTTCTCCGGCTGGGTGTTAGGGACTGGAGTCCCCAACGGGTGTGGGGCAGTTGCCCCCACAAGAGGTGGTGGGGGGGCAACAGAGGAAGGGCCCCCAACCGTCAAGGGGGCAGTTTGACGTTTTCGGCCCACAGGGGCCACAGAAGGTGGCGTGACATGGGAGGCTGACGTCCCCATAGCGGTCGGAGACGACGCAATGGCAGCAAAGGATGACGACATCCGAACGGGATGAAGACGCTCATATTTTCGTCTGGCCTCTGAGTACGGTAATCTATCCAGGGTTTTGAATTCCATGATCTTGCGTTCTTTATGTAGCACACTACAGGTCGGCGAGCAAGGTGGGTGTTGCAGCCCACAATTCACACACACAGGAGGAGGTGTACATGGCGCGTCCGGGTGTGATGGACGCCCACAGTCCCTACAGGCGGGGCTGGAAGTGCATCGGGAGGACATATGCCCGAACTTCCAGCACCGAAAGCATCGCATAGGGGGAGGGATGTACGGTTTTACTTCACACCGGTATATCATTATCTTGACCTTCTCAGGCAGTACATCGCCCTCAAAGGCCAAGATAAATGCACCGGTGGCAACCCTGCGATCTTTCGGTCCCCTGTAGATGCGCCGGACGTAGTGAACTCCTCTCCGCTCTAAATCAGCGCGCAATTCGTCGTCAGTCTGTGACAGAAGATCACGGTGGAATATTAAGCCCTGGATCATGTTGAGCGTCTTATGCGGCGTGAAACTTACGGCGACGTCTCCTAGCATGTCACAGGCGAGTAAAGCCTTTGACTGTGCAGGGGATGCCGCTTGTATTAAGACAGACCCGCTTCTCATTTTAGAAAATGATGCGACTTCGCCAAATCTATTTTCGATGGTTTCAACAAAAAATTGCGGCTTAGTATTAGTAAAGGATTCCCCATCAGCCCGAGTACAGACTAAGTACTGGGGTGAGTAAGGCTCAGATCTGTTAAGGGCCTGATGTTCTTCCCAAGGTGTGGCCAGGGAAGGGAACGACCTGGGGTCATACTGCGCACCATTAAATTCATTTCTTCCTCTCTTAGAGACGGCGGTTTTGCGCCCGCCCATGCTGTTTATGGCTCGTTTCATTTCTGTCCCACGAGCAGCTAGGGAAATAAGGTCCACCCAGGCAGAGCCCCGCTTGCCTGGGTAAGCCTTGTACAACTGAGGTGCGGCAGGTTCCTCAGAGGTTGCTCGCTAGCGGCTGTTCAACCTCAACAGCCATGCATCTCCTAGGCACGTAGCACACCTTGAGATTCAGGGGTTTTTATAGAGGTTTGTACCGTCCTCGCGACCCGGGCGATTAAGCCAAGATCCCCGGGCTCTGAAACGTACAATGTTCCACCGTCGCGCCGAACGATGGTCGTTGAAGCACGCACAGAGCTTACGGTGTAGCGGACTGTTGGCGCGACACAGCCCACAGCTCAGGACCCCGGGTTCGCCAAGCCCGTACTCAGCAAATTAATGCTGAGCCCCTGAGGGGAACGATTGCATTGCACTAAAAGAATCTGAGCAGATAAGAAACTGTTTATCCACAATATCTTTGTACCTGATCGAGTGCCTTCAGGATCACATGAAGTTCTGCTGAGGAAACAGAATAATTCTTGGGAAGGTGAAACCTGATGACACAGACAGGAAAACAACAGAATAGCCTACGGAATCCCATTCGTGTACACCACTGTAAAAATCTATCTAAAACAGTTAGAAACACAGCCTGAAAGGTATAATCTGAGTTTTCAACTTTCTCGAAAGTGGTGAGATCCAAAACAAGACTGGGCCTCGAGAGAAGCCAAGCTGGAAATTGCTCCAACCTCGATGTAAAACATTAAAATCTGCCACTCCCATATCTAAAAGGCAATCCATTGTGTGGACCCCATAAAATCTTGTTCCCCTTAGCCGATTATTAAAAGCCTTTCCAATGGAGGAGGACCAATAGTATGGTATGTGAGTGATAAAGGTGTGGACAGTGTTGTGTATGCTTGGCACATCATGAGTAGCTGTCATCTTATGTATAGTGACAGATGAGTGGCCTCAGTACAGAGACTTGGTATGGTGTATCATGTCAAACATCTTTAAACAGGATGGCCATGCAGACACACTAACCAGGCACCCATAAACAAGACACAATTTCACAAAGTTTCTGTAAAAGGGAAGCACACAAGTCTTGCATGTTTCCCATGAAATGTGGCTGTTGTTGTTGTTGTTGTTGTTGTTGTGGTCTTCAGTCCAGAGACTGGTTTGATGCAGCTCTCCACGATACCCTATCCTGAGCAAGCCTCTTCAACTCCACATAAGAACAGCAACCTACATCTGTCTGAATCTGCTTACTGTATCCATCTCTTGGTCTTCCTCTGCTGTTTTTACCCCACACACTTCCCTCCAACTCTAAATTCACAATTCCTTGATGTCCAAGAATGTGTCCTACCAATTGATCCCTTCTTTTAGTCAAGGTATGCCAGAAATTCCTTTTCTCCCCAATTCTGTTCAGTACCACCTCATTAGTTACGTGATCCACCCACCTAATCTTCAGCATTCTTCTGTAGCACCACATTTCAGAAGCCTCTATCCTCTTCCTGTCCGCACTGTTTATTGTCCATGTCTCACTCCCTTACAAGGCAACACTCCATACAAATGCCTTCAGAAAGGACTTCCTTAGGCTTAATGTTAACAAATTCCTCTTTTTCAAGAACGCTTTTCTACCCATTGCCATTCTGCATTTTATATCCTCTGTACTGCGACCATCATTTCTTATTTTACTGCCCAAGACCAAAACTCACCTACCTCCTTTATTGTTTCGTTACCTAATCTAATTCCTTCAGCATCGCCTGATTTTCTTGGATGCACTCCATTACACTTGTTTTGCTCTTGTTAATGTTTACCTTATATGCACCTTTCAGCACACTGTCCATTCCGTTCAACTGCTCTTCCAGGTCCTTTGCTGTCTCTGACAGAATCACTATGTCGTCGGCAAAACGCAATGTTTTTAATTCTTCACCCTGAACTTTAATTCCTTCTCCAAATTTCTCCTTGCTTTCCTTTATAGCTTGCTCAATGTACAAATTGAATAACAATGGAGAAAGACTACAACCCTGTCTTACTCCCTTTCCAACCACTGCATCCCTTTCATGCCCTTCAGCTCTCATAGCCGCTGTCTGGTTTTTGTACAAGTTATAAATAACCTTACGTTCCCTATATTTTACTCCTGTTTGCTTCAGAACTTGAAAGAGTTTATTCCAATCAACATTGTCAAAAGCCTTCTCCAAATCTACAAAAGCTAGAAATGTAGGTTTGCCTTTTCTTAATCTATCTTCTAGGATAAGCCGTAACGTGAGTATTGCCTCCCGTGTTCCTACATTTCTTCTGAACCCAAACTCATCTTACCCGAGGTCGGCTTCTACCACCTTTTCCATCCTTCTGTATATAATTCGTGTTAATATTTTGCAACCATGGCTTATTAAACTGATGATTCTGTAGTTTTCACACCTGTCTGTGCCTACTTTCTTTGGAATTTGGATTATAATATTTTTATTGAAGTCTGATGGTACTTCGCCTGTCTCATACATCTTACACATCAGGTAAAACAGTTTTGTCATGGCTGGTTCTCTCAGAGACTTCAGTAGCTCTGGGGGAATGTCATCTAATCCAGGGGCCTTGTTTCAACTTAGGTCTTTCAGTGCTCAGTCAAATTCATCTCTCGGCATAGTATCTCCTATTTCATCCTCATCTACTTCTTCTCCCCTTCCTACAATATTCATTCCCTTTGTAGAGCCTCTCTATTTACTCTTTCTACCTCTCAGCTTTCCCTTCTGTGCTGAGAACTGGTTTTCCATCTGTGTTCTTGATATTCATAGAGCTGTTTTTATTTTCTCCAAATATCTCTTTTATTTTCCTGTAGGCTGTATCTATTTATCCCCTACTTATACATTCTTCTACATCCTTGCATTTGCCTTCTAGCCACTCCTGCTTAGCCATTTTGCACTTCCTGACAATCTCATTTCTTAGTCGTCTCTACTTGATTTTGCCTGTTTCATTTACTGCATTTTTATATTTTCTCCTTTCATCAATTAAATTTAGTATGCCCTGTGATATCCAAGGCTTTTTTTGTAGTTCTTGCCATTCTACCCATTTTGTCCTCTGCTGCCTTCACTATTTCATCTCTCAATTATACCCATTCCTCCTCTACTGTTTTATTTACCCCCATTTCTGTCAATTGTTGCCTAAAGCTCCCTCTGAAATTCTCAAGAACATCAGGTTCCTTCAATTTATCCAGGTCCCATCTCCTTATTTTCCTACCTTTCTGCAGTTTATCAGTTTCAGCCTACAATTCATGACCAATAAGTGATGGCCAGAGTTTATATCTGCCCCTGGGTATGTCTGACAGTTTAAAACCTGGTTCCGAAATCTATGTCTTGCCATTATAAAATCCATCTGGTATCTCCTGGTCTCTTCCACATATACAACCTTCTTTCGTGATTCTTAAACCAGGTGTTTGTTATAACTAAATCATGTTCTGTGAAAAATTCTAGCAGGTGGCTTCCTCTTTCATTCCTTCTGCCCAGTCCACATTCACCTACTATCTTCCTTCCCTTCCTTGTCCTGTTACCGAATTCCAGTCTCCCACAACAATTAAGTTTTCCTCTCCCTTAATTGTCTGAATAATTTCCTTTACCTCATCACATATATGTGGCTAATACATTTTAAAATGCTCAGTGCTGTTATGTACTGTCTTTTTAAATCTTTCAGGTGTGGTAAACATAAAAGTTTGGTGTCAAACATGAGATCCATAAACATCAAAGTCTTTAAAATTTAGAACAGCATCCATCATTCACAGCTCAGGCACAATAAAAATGGAACGAGTATGGTTAAACAGAACACACACACAGACTTCTCGGATGAAAACTTAAGTTCAGTGTTCTCTGACCATTCATCCAAATGTCAGAGTTTGTTGTAACTGATGTGTTTTCATTGGAAGGTTGGAAGAAGAGCAAAAGATAGAGAAGTCATCAACAAATAAGGATTACTGGACAGGAATTAATGAGTAACAAAATGGATGTAATACTGTTAATGGCTGAAAACAATCAGAAAGGGTATCACTGACTCAATATCTATAATAGCTAGGAGAAAGAAAGGACAAGATAAAAATGGGAAGGCATCCATGTAAACCCCCTAGTCATGGAGCTGCCTGAGAATAAGATGCCTCCAAGAGTGTTGTAGGCCTTCTCACTGCAAACAATATACCCAAAAGGCGATTCTATCATAGTGTCACATTGAAATGAAAGCAGGCTTGACTTTAAAGGCAACTGAACACAGCTCTTATACTGAAAGCACGTTTATTACAAACTTAACATACATGCAGCACTGACTGCCTCTCGGGCACAGTGCTCTTCTATTTATACACAGACAGAATGTACCAGAAATTAGAAGAAGTATTAACATAAGAAACAAGTAGAATTTACAAGTGAACATAAGAAAGATACAGAACATTCTGGAATTGTTAATTACAAAGAAATAAATTTTTGCCGGTGGTCGGGATTGAACTGGCGACCTTCAGCACTGCAGTCTGTGATGCTATCCCCAACGCCACGCCGGCAGTCGGTTTACACAGTGTCTCGCGGCACTAGGAAAGCTGTCTGGATTCTAACTTCCAGAAAAGACAGTGATTGACCATCTGCTCTAAGATGTTTCTGACACAGTTAGTGAGGGCAATACAACGATTACTACTAGCCTTTCATATCTCTCGGCAAGGACTACTCATGAAGATGTGGTTATCAGGAAAGACAACAATGGCATTCCACAGATCGGAGAGTGGAATGTTAGTTTTCTTAATCAGGTAGGGAGATTAGAAAATTTAAAAAGGGAAATGGATACGTTGATGTTAGATATAGTGGGAATTAGTGAAGTTTGATGGAAAAATTAACAGGATTTCTGGGCAGGTGAATACAGGGTTATGAATACAAAATCTGTTGGGTGTATCACAGGATTAGGTCTAATAATGAATAAGAAAATAGGAATGTGGGTAAACTACTTTGAACAGCACAGTGATCACATCATCATAGTAAAGAGAGATATGAAGCCAACAGCTACCACAGTGGTACAAGTTCATATGCCAACTAAATCTGCAAATAATGAGGAGATTGAAAAAATTATTCGGAGGGTTAAGGGACTCAAAAACTTACTTGTGATGGGGGAGTGGAGATTGGTTGTAAGAAAAGGTAAAGAAGGAAAAATATTAGTTGAATATGGACTGGTGAAAAGGAATGAAAGAGGAAGACATCTGGTAAAATTTTGCATGGAACATAATTTAATCATAACAAACACTTGCTTTAAAAATCATGAAAGAAGGTTGTATATGTGGAAGAGACCAGGAGACACCAGAAAGTTCCAGATAGATTTTACAATGGTAAGACATAAAATTTTATACTCAGGTTTTAAACTGTAAGACATACCCAGGGGCAGATGTAGACTCTGACCACACCTTATTGGTCATGAACTCTACACTGAAAATCAATGAATTGCAGAAACGTAAGAAAACACAGAAATGGAACCTGAATAAATTGAAGGAACCTTAGGTTCTTGTTGAGTTTCAGAGGCTGCTTTAGACAACAATTGATGAAATCCGGGAGAAGTAACACAATTAGAAGACGAATGGGTAGCCTTGAGAGATGACATAGTGAAGGCAGTAAAGGACCAAATAGGTAGAAATAGAAGACCCACAAAAGTCCTTGGATATCATATGAAATAGTGAATTTAATTGATGAAGGAAGAAAATATAAAAAATGCAGTAAATGAAGCACGTAAAATTGAGTACAAATGACTGAAAAATGAGACTGACAGAAAGGCAAAATGGTGAAGCAGGAGTGGGTGGAGTGTAAATGCAATACAAATCTGTAGAAGAATGTTCAACAATGGGAAAAACAGCCTATAGGAAAATAAAGATCTCAGATGGAAAACCAGTTCTGAGCAAAGAGTGGAAAGCTGAAAGGTGGAAGGAACATATAAAGGGGCTCTACACAGGAAACAAACTTCAAGACAATGTTGTAAAAAAGCAAGAGAGAGTAGATAAACATGATATAGGAGACACTATACTGAGAGGAAAAACTTGTCAGAGCACTCAAAAACCTAATTTGAAACAAGGCCCCTGGACTAGATGGCATTCCCTCAGAACTCCTGATGTCCCTGGGGGAGCCAGCCATGATAAAACTGTTTCATCTGGTTAGTAAGATGTATGAAAAAGGCAAAATACCCTCAGACTTCAAGAAAAATGTAATAATCACCATTTAAAAGAAAGCAGGTGCAGGCAGGTGTGCAAATTACTGAACCATCAGTTCAATAAATCATGCCTGTAAAATTTTAATATGAATTGATTACAGAAGAATAGAAATCTGGTAGAAGCTGACCTTGGGGAAGTTCAGTTTGGATTTAGGAGAAATGTAGGAACACACAGTAATACTCACATTATGACTTTTCTTAGAAGATAGGGTAAGGAAAGGCAAACCTAGAATTCTAGCTTCTGTGGATTTGGAGAAAACTTTTGACAATGTAGATTGTAATACTCTTTCTAATTCTGAAGTCAGCAGTGGTAAAAATAGGGAACGAAAGTTTATTTACAATTTGTACAAAAAAATTGACAGTAGTTAGTTATTAGAGTCAAATGACATGAAAGGGATGCAGTGGTTGGTAAGACAGGGCTGTAGCCTTTTCCCAACGTTTTCCAATATGTACACTGAGCAAGCTGTGAAAGGAAGCAAGAAGAAAGTTGGAGAAGGCATTAAAGGTGAAGAAATAAAAACTTTGCATTTTGCTGATGAGATTGTAATTCTGTCAGAGACAGCAAAGAACATACAATAGTAATGGAACAATATGTACAGTATCTTGAAAGGGGCATATAAGATGAACATTAACAACAGCAAAACAAGGGTAATGGAATAAAGTCTAAGAAAATCAGGTGATGCTGAAGAAATTAGATTACATAACAAACCAATGAAGATGGATAAGTTTTGTTACTTGGGCAATAAAATAACATATGTGGTCACAGTACTGAGAACATAAAATGGAGAAAGGCAATGGGAAGAAAAGCATTTCTGAAAAATTGAACTTCATTAACATTGAATATTAATTTAAATGTTAGGAAGTCTTTTCAGAAGGTATTCATGTGGAGTGTTGCTTTGTACAGTAGTGAAACATTAACGATAAACAGTTCAGACAGGAGAGGTCAGAAACTTCTGTAATGTGGTGGTACCAAAAAAGAAAAAACATATGTGGTCACAGTACTGAGAACATAAAACGGAGAAAGGCAATGGGAAGAAAACCATTTCTGAAAAAACCAACTTCATTAACATTGAATAAAAATTTAAATGTTAGGAAGTCTTTTCAGAAGGTATTCATGTGGAGTGTTGCTTTGTACAGTAGTGAAACATTAAGGATAAACAGTTCAGACAAGAGAGGACAGAAACTTCTGTAATGTGGTGGTACAGGAAAATGCTGAAGATAACTAATGAGGAGGTATTGAACAGAATTGGGGAGAAAAGGTATTTCTGACATACAATGACTAAAAGAAGGGCTCAAAATTGATCCACCCATTCCTTTATCATGATGGACAAACTCAACTAGTTGGCTGTAAAAGGTCCAAATCTGCTCTACTGAACAACCATCATGGTGGCTGTCTTACAAGCTCGATTACATCTGGCTGACAGATCAAGATTGGAAACTGATCACTTCCATGAAAATCATCTGCCACTTTCCATTTGGTAGTAGAGGCAAGGGCTGGAGAGCAAAGCGAAAGTTCAGTGACAGAGGATGACCCTGCTGCAGTGCAGAAGTGTATGCACTGACCCGTATTCAAGAAATGCATACTAGAGAACATGAAAAGCCTCTCTACCCCTGGGGGAAGTGTTTTCAGAGGCCCAGAACACATTGTGTGCATTGAAATCACCAAGAATGATGAATGGGAGAGAGAACTACATCAGAAGGCCATCAATAGCCTCCTCATCAAGTGCGTAATGTGGGTAAGACAGAGTGAGCATACTGTCAATTGATGACACACATACACTGATACTGCAACTGATTGGAGACTTGTGAAGAGGGAGAGAGGCAATGGGAGGTAGGCTGTGTGGCCAAAAACAGCCACTTCACCTTTAGCTCCCTATCCACTCAGGTTGTTCTTTGGGTGGAGAACATACCCATGTAACTGAGGGGTATCAAAAGCTTTGAAGTTTATCCACACATATCTTGAATCCCTGGAGTATGGGAGTTATGTATTACAGAGGTTGCACTTTTACCCTCTCTTTCTACTCAGATGGGGACACTGAACTAGGTGTAGGTTCAGTCTCAGGGTGAGAAGATTGTTCCAGAAGGATTTCCAGATCTGGAGTTATGTCAGACGAAGCACCAGGGGGAATTATTACTGCATAATCTGACAGATGAATAGCTTGTTTCACCTCTTTCTTATTGATTATTGTTATTATTATTATTTTACTTTGGTTCTGTAATTGTTATTGCTATGGATTTAGTTGCAGCTCTGTTGGATGTGGGGGCAGGTTTCCAGTTGTTGGGACAATTGGTTCTGCAAATGTGGTACCTATAGCTTCCTCAGCTGTTTTTGGGGAGACTGTGGGCTTTAATACTTCTGCTGCCTTGCATGTGTATTGGCAAGTGCAAGTGTTGCTACCAACATCTACTTTAGCAACAGGCTTTTGAAGAATAGAAGAAAAAGAAGCAGCAAATACAGAAGGTTGCCAGGCCTTAAATATCTTTCTGACCTCTGTACATGAGATCTGCCATACTGTCTTACACTCATGCATTTTCTCTTCATCCAGGTACACACTGCATTCTCGATTCCAAACTGGATGCTTACCAGAACAATTCATACATATTGCAGGTGGTGTGCAATCGGTACCTTCATAGGCTGCCTTTCCACATTAGTCTCTCCCTTGCAACTGAGGGTGGTGTGTCCAAACCGCTGGCATCTGAAGGAAGCCTGCTTTAACCTTTTCTCAGAGTGTGGGACTATGACAGGAGAGGATGGAGGAGTAAGATTTTACTAACTCCTCATGCCCCCTTTTTGTGATGTTTTGGACACTGATGATGCCCTCTTGAGCCCACTCACCTATTAATTTGTCAGTCACAATGTCTACCAAATTCCTACATGAAACAATGCATTTGCTGTAATTGAGGGTATTATACAGTTCAGTCTCTGTGGCATATTTTTTGAGGAATTTAGCCTTCTGAATGTGGAAGTTTCCACCAACAATGTCCCATTACACAACTTTTGACAGAACTTAATTTGTGAGTGATTCCCTCTAGGCCTTTTTGGATACAAAAAAGGGACAACTTTTAAAAAGTACCCTCTTTCTTCTACAAAAAAATCATTATGTGGAGCAGCATGTATTCTGTTATTATACATGCTATGTTTTCCATTCTACGCAGAATCCGGAGGGCTACCTACCCTAGGTAGGTTGGGTGTTGGTAAACCACAGTGGTACACCCATCCCACTGGGAGGTTGAAAGGACAACTGTGAAGGATTCATCCCAGTCCCACAAGCAGCCAGGGGAATAAATGTCTGCCTAGACAGAGCTCTGCATGCCTAGGTAAGCCTTGTACAACTGGGGTTTGGCAGTAATCCCTGAGGTTGCACACTATGACTGTTCTGCCTCAACAGCCATGCACCCCATGAGCATGTAGCACACCTTAGGATTGAGGATTTTTATAGGGGTATTTTCCTGTCTTGTGATCTGGGTGATCAAGCCAAGAGCCACATTCCCTGAGACTACAACATTCCACCGCCCCACCACACTGTGTTCTCTGAAACATGCCCAGAGGTTACAGTGCCAGAGGTCTGGTGGCATTTACCAGTACCCAGCTCAGGGATCCCAGGTTTCCCTAGCCCATACTCAGCAAGTTAATGCTGAGCCCCCTGAGGGGACAACTACTTTTTCTTTGAATGGAAGGTATACCATCAAATCTGCAGCACAACTATGGGCATATGCATGGCACCCTTCAATTTATTGGCCATCAGGAGGAAACCTTCCTAGCATGGTTGTACCCCCAGACCTCTAATCTGGTTCAGGTTTATTCACGATATTTTCATGATCTGGATTCAGGGTTGGGCCACCTTATCCTCCTTCCTCTGCAATCTCAACTCCTCCTCTCTCACCCATTTCACCTGGTTTTGTTCAAAGTACAGAGGATACCACTATAGAGGATGTAAACCACCATCTCACAGATGGCTCTACCAACACTTCTGTTCACATTAAATGCACCAACAACCAACAATACCTACACTTTGATACTTGCTACTCCTTCCACACAAAACACCTCTCCCATACAGCTTTCTCACTTGTGGATGACATATTTGCAGTGATAAGAACACCATTGTTCAATAAGTTGAAGGTCTCACAAAGGCCTCCCTCATACCCTTCCTGTATCACATCACCACACCCCTCAAAAACCTTTCCTCCTCCCCCAATAACAAGCTATAAAAGAGTGCCCACCTCATCACACAAAATACCACAGACTGGAATTGGTAAAGCATATCCTTTCATAATGTTCTGATTCTCTTTCATCAAGCCCTAGAATTAGAGACATGTTGTCCAAGATGCTTTATGCCCCTCCCAAAGTAGTGTTCTGTATCTGTCAAACCTCCACAACATCCTTGTCCATCTCTACAACCCCCCCCCCCCCCCCCAGTCCCAAGCCAAAGCCACAGGGAGCATATCCTTGTATAAGAGCCTTGCAGTACCTGCCCAATCCAGCCGTCATATAGGAGAGATAAAGGGAACAGGGAACAAAAGAGGAAGGTTATTCATGACCTAGGCCTTGGGTGATAGCCAGCCAATCTATCTCTTTTGAATAATATTGCCGCGAGAGACCACGAATGCTAACTGCCGTCGTGGCGCAGGGGATAGCGTCACGGACTGCAGAGCAGAAGGTCGCCGGTTCAATCCCGCCCACAGGCAAAAATTTATTTCTTTGTAATTTACAATTCCAGAAGGTTCTACATCTTTCTTATGTTCACTTGTAAATTCTACTTGTTTCTTATGTTAACTGTTCTTCTAATTTCTGGTACATTCTGTCTGTGTATAAATAGCAGAGCACTCTGCCTGAGAGGCAATCAGTGCTGCGTGTATGTTGAGTTCGTAATAAACATGCTTTCAGTGTAAGTGCTGTGTTTAGTTGCCTTCGAAGTCAAGCCTACTTCCATTGCAATGTGACATTGTTTGGTGGAGGCGCCGGGTACACTGTGCAACAGCTGCATCACCGTGGCTCGGATTAGGCAACGTAAAAGCCGTCGCTTACATGGACTGGAACCGGAATACAAGGGATACACCGAGTACATCCTTCCAAAAGTCCGTATTATCAGAAGAACGATGGAGACGAAACCAGCAATAAGCCAGCTGCACATCAGACACCCGTCGGTGTTCTCTGGAGATGCTGGACAGGACCTCAACAAATGGCTAAAAGGGTTCGACCGAGTCGCCAAGTACAACAGGTGGGATCATACGATGTGCTTGGCCAACGTTTATTTCTACCTGGATGGAACAGCCCAGCAATGGTTCGAAAACAACGAAGACAAGTTGAATGACTGGGAGACGTTCCAGGAGGAACTTAAGAAGACTTTGGAGACCGCCAGCGACAAATCCGCTCGGCGGAAGAACAACTGAAAAACCGGGCCCAATGACATGGTGAGCCGACACAATCGTACATACAGAGTGTTTTGGCCCTGTGTAACGTAGTCAATCCGAACATGACTGAAGCGGACAAAATCACGCACCTGATGAAGGGAATTGCAGAAGATATGTACCAAGCTCTTCTGATAAAAGACGTCGCTACGACAGAAGAGTTCATCAAGTGGTGCCAGCGTATTGAAAAGATGCAACAAAGGATGGTTGGACGCAAGAAGTATGACAGACTCCCAAATGTAGTCCCTATGGCCGTTGTGGAAGACCAGCAGGACTTGGCTTCTCTCATACGACAAATCGTGAGAGAAGAATTACAACAGTGCATGGCAGCCGGGACTATTAGACTGAGCGAGCATCAGATTATGGCCATGGATGTGAGCCCCGTAAGTCACGAGGTAGCCGACGCCACTGAGGACGAGGTATTTCAAACATTAGCTCCTGTCTGCCCCGTCAATCGCACCTGACGTGAAGAATGGCGTCGCCCTGCTATGACATACGCTGCAGCCACCAAACGGCAGCCCATGAAACGACCGACGCGACCACAGCCAACTCCCCCGGTAACTGTGATGCCCCGCAGAAGAACAGACGTCTGGAGGACAGAAGACAACACACCACAGTGCTTCCACTGTGGACGCCCCGGACATGTCGTACGCTACTGCAGAGAGAGGAGGCGAGTATTCGATGATTATTTTGCCGCAAGACGTTAGCCGTCGGAGCAGTTCTATCCAAGGCAGTCACCTGCTGATGAGTTCAGTCGACCTATGGGAAGAAGCCCATCACTGTACCCTAGACGAGGTCGCTCCCCGACGCGCCGCAGCCGTTCACCGTCGCCGTACAGAGGTACCAGCCGTTTCCCTAGCAGCCACGCCCAGGAAAACTAAGCAAGGCGACCATCTACGGAGGTGAGGCCGCCACAGATGAAAATCCTGCATGGACGACAGCCGCCAAGATGTCGGGAAATCTCATCGACGTCATAATCGACGGCCAACCTGTCCAGGCACTTGTTGATTCAGGAGCCTCTTGTTTTGTATTATCGGATAATTACCGCCGCACACTAAAGAAGGCAATGTTCTGTGATACGGAAGCAACTGTGCTGAAGGTCGCGAATGGAAAGTACGTCCATCCAGCAGGAACTTGTGTCGCAAGAATAACCATCAACAACAGGACGCAGCCGTTTGAATTTGTCGTGTTAACAGAATGTAGTCACAATGTCATCCTCGGATGGGACTTCCTTCAGGCATCCCAAGCTATCATTGACTGTGGAAGATCTGAGCTGCAAATTGAAGAAGTTGTTCCGCCAGATACACGGTAATACAGAATTTTCTGGGAAGTTATTCGTCATTGACAATGTGACGATACCGCCGTTGACAATGAGAAGAGTTGCAGTCATAAACACAGATGACTGGTTAAACTGTGAAGTTCTTGTTGATAGTAAGAAGTTTATCAGGCTCACAAAAGGAATTTACATACCAGCGGCTATCATAAGCATAACCGGTGGTCAAGGAGAGATTTGGATCACAAATTGTCACGAGCAGTCACAACTTATCCCCAAGGGAATGTGTATCGGGACACCTGAACCAATCCAGGACAGTGAGCTCAATGTCATGCCCTGCTATTAGTACAGACAACACACTGAAGGAAACAAACGTGGAACTGCCAATAGGGCCTGGACTGACCAAGGAACAACGCCAGCGGGTGTTAGGTATACTACGCCAATTTTCGGGTGCATTCACACCTCAGCAGGGGAAAAGTCAGACGAAACAGCCCATGATAAAGCACCGTATCAATACTGGGGACCATCCGCCAATTAGCCAGCGTTCGTATAGAGTGTCGCCAGCTGAAAGACGGATAATTTGGGAGGAAGTGGAGAAGATGTTGCGAGATGACATTATTCAACCTTCGGAGAGTACTTGGACGTCTCCGGTGGTCCTCATAAAGAAGAAGGATGGCACGTGGCGATTCTGTGTCGACTATCGGCAGCTGAACAGTATCACAAAGAACGATGTCTACCCATTGCCGCGTATTGATAACACCTTAGACTGCTTGAAAGGAGCTACATACTTCTCAACTATGGACATGCAGACAGGTTACTGGCAAATAGAGGTTGACGAAGCTGACAGGGAGAAGCCGGCTTTTATTACACCTGATGGTCTCTATGAATTTAAAGTAATGCCATTTGGATTATGTAATGCTCCAGCCACATTCGAACACATGATGGACAACTTGCTTCGACACCTTAAGTGGACGACGTGTCTCTGCTATTTAGATGACATTGTCGTTTTCTCGAAAACATTTGAAGAACATCTGAGTCGCCTGTCAACTGTGTTGAAGTGTGTTCAGGCTGCAGGTCTCCGCCTCAATCCAAAGAAGTGCCTCTTCGTCGCCAAAGGGATAAAAATCCTGGGGCACCTAGTCAACGGAGATGGTGTCCGTCCTGATTCAGATAAAGTAAGGGCAGTCACAGAATTTCCAACTCCTCAGCACATTCGTGATGTGAGAAGTTTTCTTGGGCTATGCTCATACTACCGTTGTTTCATAAAAGGATTTTGTAACAAGGCACGTCCATTACAAGAAATTCTGCAGGGAGACGCCAAATTTTACTGGGATGCGACAAAAGAAAGAGCTTTCCGAGCACTTAAAGAGGCTCTAACTTCCGCACCAGTGCTAGCCTTGTATGACGAGAATGCAGAAACGGAACTTCACACAGACGCCAGTGGCTATGGGATTGGTGCAGTGCTTGTACAAGTTCAGGAAGGTGCCGAAAAACTGATAGCCTATGCGTCAAGAGTACTCTCAAAGTCTGAGATAAACTACTCTACAACTGAAAAAGAATGTCTCGCGGTTATCTGGGCTATCAACAAGTTCCGGCCGTATTTATTCGGCAAACCATTCACCGTCGTGACAGACCACCATTCTTTGTGTTGGCTGACTAGCTTGAAGGATCCATCAGTTCGACTAGCAAGATGGGCACTAAGACTCCAAGAGTACGATGTCACAGTGGTATTCAAGAAAGGGCGCAAACACAAGGATGCCGACTGCCTTTCAAGGAATCCATTAGTGGAACACAACAGCATTAATGAAATTTCATCTCTCACTGAATTAGATGACATTACAGCTGAACAGAGGGAAGATCCAACACTATTGAAACTGATAAGGCCTTGGAGAAAGGAGAACCGACCAATGGAGAGTTCCAACTTATAAACGGAACATTGTACAAGAGCAACTACGATCCACTGAGCCCCAAATGGCTACTTGTTGTTCCAGCTCATCTGCAGCCAGCTATTCTCAAATATTTCCATGATGCTCCAATATTCGGTCATCTGGGATTCGTGAAGACCCTAGACAGAATCAGACGCAGGTATTACTGGAAAGGTCTCTATCCATCTGTCAAGCACTATGTGAGTCACTGTAAAGAGTGCCAGCGGTGGAACCATGTGCCGCAATTACCTCCAGGACATCTCGTACCGATTCCGCTGGCAGCAGCTCCATTCCACCGAGTTGGGATCGATCTTTTAGGGAGGTGCCCGAAGTCAACAACCAGTAACCGTTGGATAATAGTCTGCACTGACTACCTCACACGCTACGCTGTCACTAAACCTGTGCCGAATGCAGAAGCTCCAGAGATCGCAAAATTCCTTGTAGAAGACATTATTTTGAAGCATGGAGCACCACGTGTCATGATATCTGATCGTGGAAAAGTATTCCAGTCAAAACCAGTATCAGAGGTAATGTCACGGTGCAACATTGTTCACAGAATGATAACTGCATACCATCCTCAGACAAATGGTCTTACAGAATGTTTTAACAAAACGTTAGCTGACATGCTGTCGATGTACGTCGATATTGAGCAGAAGGATTGGGATACAATTCTGCCAGTCGTGGCATTTGCTTACAATACCGCAAGACAAGACACCACAGGCTTCACTCTGTTTTTCCTGCTCCATGGCCGTGAAGCTGAGATGACAATGGATACACTGTTCCCGTTCCAACCGGGCGACACTCAGGATGAATATGTTAAACAGCTCATCACCAGGGTCGAAGAAGCAAGACAGCTGGCTCGCATACGGACACTGGACACCCAGGAGAAGGACCGTCAGCGGTATAACGACAAGCACCGACCTGTTTTGTACAGCCCAGGAGATCTGGTATGGACTTTTACCCTTGTATGGAAGGTTGGTCTATCAGAAAAGTTATTGAAGCGATACTTTGGTCCGTATCATGTCATACGCCGCCTCAGACGTCACATACGAAGTTGAGGATTACGAGCTGTAGTCGAAACATCAAAAACGAAGAGACATTGTTCACGTCCTGCGCATGAAGCCTTACTACGATCCTGAAGAGCAGGTAGAGGACAATGGCTTCTTGGCCAAGGACTTTAAGGACGATAATGTCCCTGAATGTTCCTGATGAAGCCACGACAGGAACGTCTGTCGCCGATAATCGCGGAGAAGGGCAGGATTCTCTTGAACTGTCATACAGTGGACCCATGACCCGGTCAAGATCCAGGACATTGCAGCTGGCTCCACAGGGATCATAACAGCGGGTCGCTGTTTCTCCAGAAGAGGGAGCAAAGCCGCGAGAGACCACGAACGCTAACTGCCGTCGTGGCGCAGGGGATAGCGTCACGGACTGCAGAAGGTTCTACATCTTTCTTATGTTCACTTGTAAATTCTACTTGTTTCTTATGTTAACTGTTCTTCTAATTTCTGGTACATTCTGTCTGTGTATAAATAGCAGAGCACTCTGCCTAAGAGGCAGTCAGTGCTGCGTGTATGTTGAGTTCGTAATAAACGTGCTTTCAGTATAAGTGCTGTGTTTAGTTGCCTTCGAAGTCACGCCTACTTCCATTGCAACGTGACATTGTTTGGTGGAGGCGCCGGGTACACTGTGCAACAGCTGCATCACCGTGGCTCCGATTAGGCAACGTAAAAGTCGTCGCTTACATGGACTGGAACCGGAGTACAAGGGATACACCGAGTACATCCTTCCAAAAGTCCGTATTATCAGAAGAACGATGGAGACGAAACCAGCAATAAGCCAGCTGCACATCAGACACTTGTCTGTCGTCGATAATCGCGGAGAAGGGAAGGATTCTCTTGAACTGTCATACAGAGGACCCATGACACGGTCAAGATCCAGGACATTGCAGCTGGCTCCACAGGGATCATAACAGCGGGTCCCTGTTTCTCCAGAAGAGGGAGCAATGCCGCGAGAGACCACGAATGCTAACTGCCGGCGTGGCGCAGGGGATAGCGTCACGGACTGCAGAGCAGAAGGTCGCCGGTTCAATCCCGCCCACCGGCAAAAATTTATTTCTTTGTAATTTACAATTCCAGAAGGTTCTACATCTTTCTTATGTTCACTTGTAAATTCTACTTGTTTCTTATGTAAACTGTTCTTCTAATTTCTGGTAAATTCTGTCTGTGTATAAATAGCAGAGCACTCTGCCTGACAGGCAGTCAGTGCTGCGTGTATGTTGAGTTCGTAATAAATGTGCTTTCAGTATAAGTGCTGTGTTTAGTTGCCTTCGAAGTCAAGCCTACTTCCATTGCAACGTGACAATATTTTAGCCTCTCAGCAGAAAATTCCCAACGGTAATCATATATACTAACCTCCATGAACAAGGAGTGTGACTTGTTCAGCCAACTTCTTCTGTGCTAATCGGGCTTCTGGTTTCGCCTGAAAATAAAGAAAATTGTTTTCAGACTTTAAACAAAATTTATATAAATAACAGTGAGTGTGAGCATTTTGTAAAACATGAATCACCTTATGTTGTTGCATAATCTCTTTAATGTATCCTGTTGAATAGAAAGTGAATAATTTTAAGAGTTTCTCTACTTCAGAATCTCGAGATCGTACAAAAAACTGATATAATTCAAAAGGTGAAGTTTTTTCTCTATTCAGCCAAATTGCATTACCCTCAGATTTTCCAAATTTGTTGCCTGTCTCTGTAGTGACGAGAGGGAGAGTTAAACCTGTAAAGAAAAAAGCATTAGTTCCTCACACACACAAAAATCTAACAAGCAAAATTAAATTTTAAGTTTGCTACAATACTCATCCCTTAAGTCACTTATTCATGAGATAAAAAAACTTTTAACTGATGGAAGCACCAGTTCTTATGTTTATGGAGACTAAAATTTTAGAATATAAAATGCAGTAATTTATTTTATGAGGATAGGTTGCAACAAACAGTAGAGATGATCATTGAGCCACAGAAAATCCTATTTGCATACATTTATTTAATTTTTGGTTACATCTTTCATCAGAAAAGAAGGACACACATACAGTCAATCAATCACATAGGCATAACTCACACACACGTGACAGCTGTATACAGCTGAAATAGCTCAAGTGGTTGGAGTGATTAACGGGACAGAAGTGTGGATGAAGACAACAGTGAGGTGGGTTGAGGAAAACCAGGTAAAGCAGAAGGAAGAGAAGGAATTGAGAATGGCAAGGATTAAGGACAGGGTTTCCTGGCCCTGAGTCATCAGTGAACCTGATCCAGGACAGGAATTAGGGAGGGTAGGAAGGCAAAAACTATCCCTACATTTTGACAGCTGCCATCAATTCCACACCAGAAAACTCCTAACAGTCTGACCAACCATGGATATCATATTTGCAGAGACAAGCCCTACTTTATCCAGTATTCTGAAGATCTTACAAAGGTATTCACAGACAGACATTACATCCCCCCTCTCTCCAAGACCTAGTTGGCAAGCAGATTTCCCATGCTATATCCCCATACACTCCCAATCCTCTCTCTACCCAGAACAATCAGCTTCAAATAAGTGACCCCATGTCATGATGTTTGCTCTCTTATATCTTTTATATCAACCCTAACTGGTACATATTCCTCAATGATGAGCAAGATTCAAGTATTCAAGCTACTTCCTTTATTTATGGACTACACTTCCTGAGCATTCTTCCAATGGATGTCTGACATCAACTTATTCATAATTTATTTTATGTGGTCACTCCATTTCAAATAACTCTTTGTGGCTACTACCAGATATTTTATGGAAATAACTGCTTCCAGTGATTGTTCTACTATTGTGTAATTATATAATAAAGGATCTTTGGAGTTCTTTACATTTGTTTTTGTTGAGAGTCAAGTGACACTTCCTGCACCATGCACCAATACACTGCACATCCTTCTACAATTCCCTACCATTTTCCAGCATTGCAACATATGGATATACTACTGCATAATCCATGTAAAGCCTCATTGAACTTCCAATATTATCTATGAGGTCATTTATATATAATGTAAAAATCAATGGTACTATAACTTTCCCTTGGAGCAAACCAGAAATCACTTCCCTGCTGGAAGATCCATGGAGGCTGAGAATCATATGCTGCATTCTGTTGCCAAAAACTTTTTAATCCACTAACATAGTTGGTCTGATATTCTGTGTGCTCTTCTTTTGTTCATTAGGAGACTGTATAGAACCTGTTCAGTAATCAAGAAACATGGCGTCTACCCATGAACCTGAATCTGTTGCTTTCTGGGTCTCATGGACAGATGTATGAACTGTATTTCATATGATAGTTGCTTCCAGAACCCATGTTGACACCTACAAAAGAAATTTTCAGACTCCAGAAATGTCGTCACACTCCAACATAAAACATGTTCAAAACTTCTACAACAGCTTAACATCAGAGATGTAGGCCTATAGTTTCATACATCTGATCAATGACCCTTCTTGAATACAGGATGACCTACAATTTCTTCCGATTATTTGGAACTCTTTGCTCCTCTTTGAGACCTATGGCACACTGCTGCTAGAAGGTGTAAAAGGTCCTTTAAATATTTTTTTGTACAATCTAGTTGGTAAGCCATCGGGTATCCTTTCCTTAGATGAGTAATTTCTATTGCTTTTCTATCCATCTCTCATTTATTTCGATCTCTGTTTTTTGTCATCCCTGTGATGATTTACAGGAGAAATTTCACTGAAATCTACCCATGTAAAATAGCTTTAAAAATTGTGCTTTTCTATGTTATCCTCTACTTCAAATGTTCAAAAGTTTGCAAACCTAAAGGGTCAAACTGTTAAGGTCACTGGTCCCTATATGTTTACAAACTAATTAGACTAAATTATGCCAAGGACAACACACACACTCATGCCTGAGGAAAGACTGGAATCTCCCATGGGAGCGGGTGCATAATCCAAGACAATGGCACATCAGATGACACAGCTATCCTGTGTGGAAATATGGTTTTGAGCCACTTAATATTTTAACATAAGACCATCATTTCTTAGGATTTTCAGCCAAGCTGATGCAAAGAACATGACTTTGGAAATCGTTAAATGCATTACCTTTGTCCTCCTTATGCTAGTTATGTCATTGTATAATTTTTCCATGTCTGCAAGGCTTTGAATAAATTCATATTTGCAATGAAGTTCCCTTTGCTTTTGTAGCAGTTTTCTGACTCAGTTGTTGAACCATTGAAGGGCCATCTGCAAAATCCCTCATGAATAATAAGATGACCATTTCAGAACTAACTCTTATCTTGTGTAAAGATACCTACATGTCTTAATAGTAAAACTGCTGAATAGCATTGTTCCCCTCCCCCCCCCCCTCTCTCTCTTTAAGGCATTTTTTATGCATCTAATATATAGCCCACTCACTGGATACCATGTATAATTTTTATGAAAATTGTTGAAACACACACTCTTTTCATGCTATGCTTAAAATTTGCAATTTTTTTCTTTGTTAATGCTCTAAAAGAAAACAGTGGAGACTTCAGTTTGTGCACTATAATTCTTTAGCCATAGAATTAACTATAATTAATTACAAAAACATCTCACATTTCAAATAATAGTTCTTGCCTTTATTTAAAGGTGACTCTATTTGACAAAAACGTCAAATTTGACAAACTTTGAAGTCCTGGCAGGGCATGTAACAGTTGAATCTCAACTTCAGTTTTTGCTGAAATGTTAGCATATCTGGTGACAATCTTATGTGCAAAGAAGGATATTATAGCTCACTTTCTTCACTGGCAAAGGATGAAATGAGAATTCTGCTTACTCATACACCCCTTCCAGACCTCAGGAATTGGTAAATAAGAATCAGGTTATTCCTTGAAACAAATTGTTCCTAAAATTTACAATGGCTGTTCAATAAAGATAACATAATTTTTTATGGTCCTAATTTCCTGCACTAAAATTTAATCTTATGACATTCTTTTAGCTTAATGTGAAACAGTCACACTGCTGTTGTTTCACTGTTGGTACACCCAGTTCCTGCCTTGAAAGGCAGGCATGTTCAGTATCGCCTACCACTGCAATGGAGGTTAATATGTGAGGAACAATATGCAGCTGTGAAATTCTAATTTCATCTTCATCTTCAGCTGAGTCCTGTACAATGTTACAGGATGCATATGGAGAGACTTCCCTACAGCACAGTTCAAAGGTAGTTATAAAAGTTTGAAGAAGGGAGATAATCAGTTTCAAAAGATGGTGAACCTGGTGCTCCAGTTATGGCTCTTACAAAATAAAATATCAACACTGTTGCTGACATTGTGAAGGAGGATTGACAAATTACCTGAAGATCACTTTCTGAAATACTGAACATTTCACTTTCTGAAATACTGAACATTTCACTGGAGTCACCCACATGTTTGTGACAGAAACATTACACGAGACGTGTTTGTGCGCAAATGGTTCAAAGACAGTTGATTCCCAAACAAAAATACATTCAGTTGCAGGTCTGCATGCAGTTAAAGTTGATGTTAGGGGAAGATCCATGATTTCAAATGTAATCTCTGCTTATGAAACTTGGCTACATCATTTTTATCCTGAGAGCAAACAGCAAAGCTCAGTGTGGAAATCTCCTCCATTACCAACCCCCACCCCCCACAAAAAAGTTATTGCTTCTGCTGGGAAAGTTATGGTTGTCTCATTATTTACATATTCATTGAATAGTTTATCAGCTTATCACACGTGTACACATATCAGTAACTGGACAATACTACAGGAATATCCTGAAAACATTGCAAGTCCATATGTGGCACAAAAGATAACATTTCCATGAAGCAGGCTGGATGCTGCACCTCGATAATGTGTGGCTGCGTATTTCCAATGTTGTTGCTGAATATCTTGCAAAAATCAAGATGAAGTGCACATCACTCATCCTTCCTATAGTCCGGGTTTAGCCCCATGTGACTCTTTTCTAGTCCCTGACTTGGAAGATATGCCTTTGTGGAAGACAGTATCCATCATCAGAAGTAGTTGTGAAGGCTGTGGAGTAGATTTTGAAGGACTGTTCAAAAAAGGTTTTCCAGCATGTATCTGAATATTGGAAGAAACACTGAGACAAATGCATGGCATTCATGGGATCCTATTTTGAAAAGGACCACAAAAATTATGATGATGAGTAAAAGCATGTTGTTAAAAAAATATGATATTTTTTTTATTGAACAGCCCTTTTCTATTTGATTAACCCGAATGTCAAAAGTGAAGACAGGTGTGAGCGGAAAACAATTATCAATTTTTTTCTTCATGTACATCTTGAATTTCGCAATCAAATGTCTTTTGGTATAAAATATTACATGATACTGCTTTAGTGCATAAATGTGGTGGTATATCCTTATTAAAACAAACCACCCACCACAGCAGAAGTGCTGACTGGCTCACACAGAAAAGAGAAAGGGCTTGCTAGTTTAAGGAATCTTTCAAACTACAGAGCTAAAAAAGCAACCCCGCCTCCCCCCCCCCCCCCCCCACACACACACACAAACACCTGTGTCACTATATGGTGGCAGTTGGAGCACAGGATGACACTGCTTTTGGCAAGAGACTATGTATGGAAGGTGATTTTGTAGGATAGTGAAGGGAAGAAGGACTGGATGCAAGAAGAGGCAGTTGGTTGCCTGGAAGGTGGGAATGTGGAGTGGCAGGCCTACTGGTTGAGTACATGATCCATAGGTTCTGATTCAGATTGTTTATTTTCAATGACTACAAGTAGTGAAATAGGCTTTAAAATGTTGACATGTACATGATAACAGTCATCTTATTTAGGTAGCTAATCTTTATAACCAAATGTACAAATTATGTATCCTGCATTATAACATTAAAATTGAATTTGTATACTAGAAATATTCAAGATAATAATTATTATTATTTTAGACTATAAAATGGGTTTTCTATTAATCAGTTGTACAATTTGTTATTAATAGGTGTCTTAATTGCAGAAAGCAGTAACTATTAAAAAATTTCAAGCAGTTTACATCTGTGAGAGTTTCCTGTTCTTGCTAGCCTATTTCTAGGAATGACAATCCTCTTTTCATTACTAGTATCGTGATTGTGTATACTGTCTCTCCTTTTAAACTCGGTAATGATGTTTTTAGCATACATCAGTGATGCATAGACATATAGATTTATCACTGTAAATATTTTCATCTTAGTAAATAACATGGACAACAGCGTTCTCTTGGACCAACTTTACATACTTTTCTAAGCACTTTATTCTGTATCAATAACACACCATTGACATGGCATGAATGACTCCAAAATAACATCCCATACAAGTCCCAACATCAGTTGCTCAGTTTTCTCAGGATTGCATAGAAATAAGTTGACTGAGGACGAGTTCAGTGTCAAGGAAAGAGTGTCCTGTGATTTCTGGTGTAACCTTATTATACCTTGATCTGTGGTGATTGAAGTTGTACCATATGTATAGCAGATAAGTGACACAGGCCCAACATACAGTGGCAAATTATTAACTGCAACAACAAAACAGACTGTTTGACTGTGCCCATTAATGATGCTGGACAGCTGGTTTGTCGTCGTACCGACATAAAACGCTGTGTAATGATTGCAGCAGAGTTGGTATATCACACGGCTGCTTTCACAGGTGACCCGACCTCTGATGGGGTAGGATAAGCCTGTGATAGGACTGGAATAGAAAGTGCTGGGTGGGTGGATTGGGCAGGTTTTGCATCGGGGTCTTCCACAGGGATATGATCCCTGTGGTTAGGGGCTGGGTTTGAGAGTGGCATAGGGGTGGACTAGGATTTGTGGAAGTTGGGTGGGCAACAGAACACCACTTTAGGAGGGGTCAAAAGCTGTAGGACTCACAAAGGCCTTCACAGACTTACATTACCCTCCTGACCTAGTGTGCAGACAGATTTCCCATGCTATATCCCCATACACCACCAATCCTCCCCCCAACCCCAATAACCGGTCAGAAAGAGTGTCCTCCTTGTCACCCAATACCACCCTGGAGTGGAACAACTTAACCACATCCTTAATCAAGGCTTTGATTATCTGTCATCATGCCCTGAAATGAGACACATCCTACCCAAGATCCTTCCGACCCCTCCTAAAGTGGTGTTCCATCGCCCACCCAACCTCCACAACATCCTAGTCCATCCCTATGCAATCGCAAACTCCAACCCCTTACTACGGGATCATATCCCTGTGGAAGACCCGGATGCAAACTCTGCCGAATCCACCCACCCAGCAGTTCCTATTCCATCCCGTCACAGGCTTATCTTACCCCATCAGACGGTGGGCCCCCTGTGAAAGCAGCCGTGTGATATACCAACTCCGCTGCAATCATTGCACAGCATTTTATATTGGTATGACAACAAACCAGCTGTCCATCAGAATGAATGGCCACTGCCAAACAGTGACAAAAAACAAGATAGACCACCCTGTTGCACAGCATGCACCTGAGCACAGCACTCTGGATTTCAATGACTGCTTCACAACCCGAGCCATCTGGATCCTCTCCTCCATCACCAGCTCTTCTGAACTGTGCATATGGGAGTTGTCCCTTCAACACATTCTATGGTCCCGCAACCATCTTGGCCTCAAACTAAGATAACTTACCAACCCTACACCCTATGCCTAACATCCTCCCTTCCTTTCCCACCCATTATCCTGTATCCATGTCTTCCTTACAACTGTGTACCACCACTTACAATATCCCCTTTATTTATTACTTTTACTTATTTTTCCTTTTTTCCTAACTTTATTTTTTCCTTCTTTTCTTCCTATTTTTATTTTTCCTTATTATTACTATCATTTCAAATACACCCCTCCCTCCCCACACTCCTCTACACCTCCATTTTATCCTTTCCCACTCCCTTCCCTTCACTGTATTCATTGCCACAATTCAAATTCCTGCCTATAGAGCCTTTAAATTCCATCATGCAATGCGAAACTTTCCATCGCCACCTTTACCCAGCATCCTTCCCCCTCCAATCCCCACCTCACTCAGAGTCTAGCTTGTGTTGCTGGAGTGGCTGGACGTGATAGATGATTATGTATAGTTGTCTGAGTGATTGTGTGAATGTATGTGTTTCTTTTTCTGATGAAGGCCATAGCCAAAAATTTAAGTTGTGTGAATGTGATTATCTGCCTGTCAGCAGCTCAGTGAGCCTCTTTACTGTGAGTTGTTACCTACCTTCCTTTATGAACATTTAAGTATGATCATTTTGGGAAACATATTGGAAAAACAGTCATCACAAATGTTTTATAAAATAGTTAAGATGGCAAAACAATTTTTGCATATTTGCTGTGACCAATTTCAATCTTTACCTACCACCCATGGAGACAGTCTGAAGATGATCTTATATGTTCGAAACTGGTCACAATAAATATAAAAATATTGTTTTGCAATCTTACCTGTTTTAAAAATATTTTTCTAAATATGATTTCGGGCTGCCATGTACATCTAAATGTAGTAGAACAAAGTAGGAAACAGGTGCCCATGTAACTAATCTTAAGTATTAAATTTATAATTAGTCACTCACATATTTCATTTCTGTTTTGGAGGCATAGTTCAATCCAGTTCCTCTTCCACTTATGTTTGTCTTTAAATGTTTTGGATTCCAAATCCCAAACACACGGTCATAATTTGATTTCGTCCATGAATAGTTCAATATTAAACATTTTCCACACAAATGACCTCATCAACTAAACAGCACTCACGGTAGCAATATGCACTCTTGCATGAACAGCACTCTCACTACAGGAACAGCTGTGCCCCCTCTGGTAGGCTGGCACAGTTGCTTTCACTGACAAAGGGCGTGCGGTTCTGCTGCACGTACTGGACAGCCCCATAAGCCGGCATGTAACTAGACGCTACTGTTGATCCGCACAACCATGGCAATTTGTAGGTACAACCGCTGTAGTAGTTTAACGCTGCAGTAGGAGTGTGGAGGGTCTGCAGCCACACTTATAAACAGATCCTATGCGTCATTATGAGAAACCACGCACTGCTAAACTGCTGCGATTCTCCCACAACAGATGAACCATAGGCTATAAATACAGCCTTAGGCTTAGCAAGCCAACAGATATCAAAAGTTGCTTAATTTGGTAACCACAACAATGCACCTATGAATCTGAAGTTTCTTCTGACACGTGACCTGGCTCCTAATGACTTCTGATTGCTTCCAGTGATAAAAGAGACTGTTCCACATCACACATTCATTATATGCTACTGCATCAGTAATTTTTCAAATGGTCAATGCAGACTCCCAAAGAAGCATTTGCAGTATCTATGGGATCATGGTGTCAACATTGTGAAAAATGTGCATGGCTACAGGGATATTTAGTCAATAAGTGGCCCAAGTTTTATTGTTTTTGTTTCATTAGTTTGTGAATAAATAACTTGAAATCACCTCCACAAGAAATTTCTCATTTTATCAATAACTTTGGAGAAAACTGAAAGTAGAGAAATGGACTGGTTGTTTCAGCTACCACCTGTTGAGGATATTTTTGAACAGTAGTTTCAGTCTACCATATTTTACAGCATTTGGGAAACACCTCAAATGTGAAACATTATTATATTCTATACTGAATACAGTGACAAGTGTTTTTATCCTCTCTAATTGAGGACTACTCAGGAGGATGTTGTTATAAAATTATGATAAAGTAAAACAAGGGTAAATGTAATGTAGTCAAATTAAATTAGGTGATGCAGAGAGAGTTAAATTAGGAAATGAGACACTAAAAATAACAAATGAGTACTGTTATTTGGACAGTAAAATAACTGATGATGGACAAAGTAAACAGAATGTTGACTGGAAATTTCAAAATAATTTTTACTGAACACAAGGAATACTTTAATATTAAAGTGTTAGGGAGATCTTTCTGAAATTATTTGCGAAAGTTGTAGCCTTATACAGGAACAATCCATTGACAATTAGTAGTACATCCAAATGATTATAGTTTTTCAAATGTGGTGCTCTAGAAGTATGCTGAAGATTAAATGTTTGGATTAGGTAACTGATGGAGAACTGAATGGTATTGTGGAGCAAATAAATTTATGGTTGCGCAGAAGAGGATGTGAGAGGTGGTAAAATTGTTCAGGAAGCCCCAGATTTAATTACAAAAAGCAGTTTCCAGGGGAAATAGGTTGCACTAAATCACTATTTATACAGAGATGAAAAAACTTGCAAAGGTTAAGCTAATATGAAGAGCTATATCAAACTATTCTTTTAACTGAGGATTACTGTGACAACAATATTATATCTTACAAATCTACATGGCTGTTTTCATGAAATTTTTCAAGATTATGTTTTGTCTAACTCTGTTTTCAAAGATTCATAAACGTAGTGGAGAAACTTTAGAGATTTGTTGGGAATGTTACAGTGTGACTTGATAATTATTGAATACAAAAAAGGCCATTACAATATCCTAATGGATGCTAATCTGTACAACAACTAGAGAAATTTAAGTTTTCTCTTATATGTAGCAAGCTTAACTATAAGTTACTAGGTCCTAGTAGTCATAAAATGTGAAGCCAAGATGGAAAAGGTGGTGAAAAAGGAATTCAGTATGTAAAGCTACCATAAAAATATTGGAGATCAGATCTTTTAATGTAATTACAAGTAAAGATATGTGTTTGGAACATGAAAAGAATTAGTTTTGTGATTCTCAGGAACTGATGATGAAGACACTGTGTTCAAAATTCATGTTATTTATCTAATAATATTCACCTTAACTGTGATCTAGAAAGATCAATATGAAACAAATGAATATCAGATCAGCTTTCATTGCTAGCTCAAGCCCCCCCCCCCCCCCCCCCCCACACACACACACTTCAAAATCAAATTTAGCTGAACTGAATACTGGCATAATTTTTATTTTAGTTTAGGTTGAAATGTTTCCATTTTTTTTATTGAATTTAGACAAATGAGAGACTCATTATTTGTTATGCCAGTATCTTCTGCTAAGATCTTTTACTGTTTTTTGAGTGGGGTACTATTAATGGTATGAGACAAAGTACCTCATATAAATATTCACTGGTCAACCTTTTGGGGCAATGTGATACTCAACTGTAAATTCCTAGGGTTCAGTTTGAAAGCAAGATTTTGCTCCTGTCATAACAGACAGTAAACCCCTTCAATTGACACATGAGATAGCTGAAGCAATATCCCATGAATCTGGCAAAGGTGATATTAGATGACATTGGCAGGTATATGATAATCATAGGAATGGAACATAAATGAAATAAATTTATGAACAGCAGAAAAACAATGGACTAAGGACTAAATCTGAGAAATAATGCCTTCATACTTTTTGTGATCACTTATGAATTCTCAGTTTCACAGGTAATTTATTGATAGTTGTTTCTCATTTAGCAATGAAATACTACAATTAATTGTGTAAATACCTTGATATCAGTTTTAAAATTCCCATTTTTCATATGTTAATGGCTTGCTTAAGGACATCATTTACTTGGATTAGAATGGTATTGCAGTGGTTGTAAAATGCTTATTTAGAATGGATAAGTGTTAATATAACCAATCAGTTGATTATAAACAATGGTTTCTGAAGCATTCAATATTGTAGTAAAAGGTGATCATCTTTAATTACAAGGTAATTCTTGGTTACCATTCTTGTGTTGGAGTTGAATTCAATTTTGTTTCCTCTCAGTAAGAAATGATAATGCCCACAAGAACTACAAAAACAATACCTGTAACATATTTTATCATTCTGTAGAAGATGAGTGAAAGTCACAGTACACCCTTTTATTTCAAAAACTCTTGGGAAACCTGAATACTCCAGTAAGGTATTGGTGTGGTGGTCCAGCTATGATATGCACTGGACATGGATGCCATCTTGAATCTAAGTCAGTTTCTTAAAATGGGAAGGGGACCATATAATATATCAAATAAAATCACAATTTTGTGACAAGTTCATTTTTGTAAACAGATTTTATGTAGCAGTTATGGTTCAAATATTGCAACATATTTTGTTTGGAGGTACATACTGGACTATTTTCAGTCATTTAATGTGTCCAACATGCTTAACCTCTTGGGCAATGCATATTTCAAGACAATGAATCTGAATGTTGTGCATTTACAGAAGGATTTCTGGAGAAATTCTGACATTGTTTAGGATCCTCAATTAATTGTTTGACATGGTGCTTGTTTCTTACTTTCTCTGCATATATGATCTGCCTTAAATGGCCCCACAGATGAAAATCAAGTGTTGTGAGATCAAGTGCTCCAGATGGCCATTCCACAGAATCAAGTTGGCCAATCTAATGACCAAGAAATTGTCTTTTAACCACTGGCAAAACATTGCTCTATAATGAGGTGAAGTCCAATTCAGTTGAAAGTAAAAGGCAAAGCTGCCATCTTTGTTCAAAACTAAGGGAAACACCACTTCTTGTGGGATTTCCAGGTGGCTCAGAGCATTCAGGATCTAGTCAATGAAAATGGTTCCTGTCTATATTTTGGAACAAAATGATTTGTAAGTTTTGAACCATAACTGCTTTATTGAATCTGTTTCCTGGAATGAATTTGCCAGAAAATACTGATATTATTTAATATATTATTTGACACCCTCTCCATTTAAAGAAACCGACTTGATTCAAGATGGTCGATTTTATGATAGTACCCATGTTCAGTTCATAACATAAAAGATACACCTAACTCGCACCTTACTGGAATAAATTCTGGATTTTTCAGGTTCCCTAGTACCTGCAGGGTTATTTTATTTTTTAAAATAAAAGGGTGTACTGTGACTTCTGATTCACCCTGTAGTAACTGAAACATAGCTATAACATCAAAAGATATTATTGTACTATGTATGGCCACTGAATCACATTTTACAAAAATTGTGTCTGTTGTGGAACTGTTAATCTGAATTCTAATAAGTAATAATCTATCACAATGTGAAAGTTATACCAACAAAAAATACAAACAAATATCTGTATTTCTGTTAGCAATGATTCTTGCAATTATTATCCACCAACTTTAAATTTTACCCAAGTGAGAAACCGTTCCATACTTTCACTAATAGTATTTCTAGTTCCTGTGAAGCACAATCAGGGGCAAATTATATAGAAACTATAAATAGATTGTATTTTTTGCCACAAGCATTTTACAACTTACCATAAACTTTTTTATTTAAAACTCTTGAAATTAAATCATGTCCAGATACAATATTTCCCATTTGGTCACTACCACCAATTTGAAATCTGCAGTCATAATTCTCAAGTAAATATAACCAATCATATGCTTGGAAAATTTGGTAGGTGAATTCTGTGAAACTCATGCCAGTCTCTGATGCTATACGGGACTCCACACTCTGTCGAGAAAGCATGGTTCCCATCCTGAAGTTGCGTCCTATGTTGCCCACAAACGATAGCACATTCAACTTTTCATACCAAGTATAGTTGTCGACTATTCTGTAAGATAAAGAATATATTATATATGTTCATGTAAGACACTGCAACAGTGAATCAATTCAGTTTTTACTTACGTAACTGGCACCAAGTCATCCTCTTCTCCATGACCCTGACCTTTCCACAAAAATGTGTCATGGTTTTTAAACAGCTGCTCTACATTCTCCTTTATACCACTCACATTATGTTTTATGTAGTCTGTACTGAGTGCAGGTCTATCTGTTGTTCTCTCACTTGGATCCCCAATATGACCCGTAGCACCACCTACCTGGAAATTAAAAAAAAAAATTATGCTTTTAGATACTGGAAATATCCTAAGAATATTTACTAATCCAAAGTAAATTTATCAGATACCTAAGAATAATATAACTTTTCAGCTTGGAAGATATCTAATAGCGTGTTGGTATTACAGTCTACCATACTAAAATGAATGTTAAGAATAACAATGTTCAAATATTTGTAAATCAGTGGGACGTAACTGCTGTGGTTATCAGTTGATAATCTTACAAACTAATCTAAGGACAAAAACACACACACACACACACACACACACACACACACACACACACACACAGAGAGAGAGAGAGAGAGAGAGAGAGAGAGAGAGAGAGAGAGAGAGAGAGAGAGAGAGAGAGGACTCAACTCGAATCTCTGACAGGCAGCAACAGCACGCTCTGCAACAAGGTGCCTTACAGTGCTTGGCCATTCCACCAGGGCTTTAATAATAATCATGTCACATAAATCCTCTCTAGTATTTGTCATTCACTACAGTCTACACACACAAAAAAAAAAAACCCTTGAACTTTTATTTTAATAAAATAATAATTGGCAAGAATTATTAAAATGGCTAACATATTTTTCCTAAAATTGAGTAATCACATATGAAAAATAGATCTGTAATATTTAATTGTCCATTCAATTCCCAGCTTTGAAGAAATTCATTAAAGTATTAGAAACTGGAGTGGAATCATGATATCATGGTATGCAACGACATACCTATGATGGACTGCATGAGTAGGACAGTTTTGCACATGGCTGCCTGCAGGAGATTCAGCATATCGAGAATTGAATGTTATATTCTTTAATTAACAAACAATAATAAACAGACCTTGAATCTCCCACTATAGATAACAAATCAAGGATGATATTACACTGCAAAATTATCGAACATTGCAAAGGATAACTATTTGGATACACAAACCTGTCAGAATTACTAACATAAAAGGCAACACATTCTATATCCCCACCTATTCTACCAATTATTATCTTCTAACAGAAAATTAAAATAATATGCAATGATTCAAATGGAAGACTTAGCTATTCTTGTATTTTTAAAACATTCATCCTGTTTCTACACATTTTTGACCAGAAAATTTTGCAGCCAATCTTCTGCACACACAAAAAATAGCAACAACAGAATAAATTATACTTCAAAAGAAGCACATTTGTTGGCCATTACTTACCTTTCTTCTGTACCGCCAATAGTCACACAAGGAAAATAAAAACATCACGACGAAAAAAGTGAGTACCAAGCTTTTGGAATACGGTTCTTTCATCAGGTAGGAGAGAAGGGAAGAAAAAAGGAATGGGAACAGAAAGGGAAGGTAATTCATGACCTCGGTCATGCGGATAATGTTGAAGGATTGTGGAAGTCAGAGATACTGTATATTAGTACTGAGCTATGCCAAAGAGGATATATATAACCAGAGAGGATAGTTCAACCAGAAAAGAGAAGTAAAGATGAGTGAACAGATTGATGCAGGGGTGGGGGAGAGGGGTTATCTAAAACATTTTTGAAAAACACAAAAGATGGAAAGATACAGAGTAACCCACACAAGAGAGCAAGATAAGGAAGGGGGTGAGACACAAGTAATGGATAAGTGAGTTGAGGATGGAGGATGGGGAGAGGTTAGTGTAGATTTAGACCAGGAGGGTGGTGGGAGGAGAGGCTGTGTTGGAGGGCAAGTTCCCATCTTCATAGCTCTCAGGGATTGGTGTTTGGTGGTAGTATCCAAATTGCACATGTGGTGTAACACGTGCCAAGGTCCCTGGAATCATGCTAGAGGGCATGCTCTGCTACAGGCAAACAGTCCGTCTGTGACCATTCATCCACTCAGCCAATATGTTGGTGGTCATAACAATATAAAAAGTTACACAGTGGACACATGTCAGTTGATATATGACGTGTTGTCTCACATGTGGCCCTGCCTTGAATGGGGTAGGTTTTTCATGTGGTGGAGTATGTGGTTGTAGGAGGATGAATTGGACAGGTTTTACAGTGGGATCGGTTACAGGGGTAGCAACCATAAGGTAGGGATGGTGGATTTGGGATGTTGTAAGGTTGTACGAGGATGTTGCGAAGGTTGGGAGGACAGTGGAAGGCTACTCTGAGTGATGTGGGAAGAACACTTTGGAGTGATGATTTCATTTCAGGGCACAACTTGAGAAAGTCATAGCCCTGACGGAGAAATTTGTTGAAGCATTCCAAGCCGGGATGGTACTGGGTGACTAAGGGTGGTCTCAGATTTGGAACATTGTTTTTGAAAGGGGAGGAATGGGTTGCTCAGAAGATCTGCTTGTGGGTGAGATCTGCAAGGTAGTTGCAGGAGAGGAAAGCATTGGATTTGTCAAACACTCTTCTCCTTCTCTCAGTTTCTACACTGGAAACACCTACCCCTACCAACTGCACCAATCAGACCACACTCTGAAACAAATAATGAATCATGTCTCAGTTCACCCTTCCATCCAACTGTAACCCACTGCCAATTCTATACATATCATTCCATATTAACTTTACAGAATTTCCTTTTTTTAACCTTGCCTCTTGATCACTACCCAACACCTTCTACATGAAAACTAACTTGACATCCACATGAGTAACCAAAATCCCATACCCAAAAACTGATCCTAACTTAATAATATTGTCGCGTTGCAATGGAAGCTGGATTGACTTCGAAAGCAACTGAACACAGCACTTACACTGAAAGCACATTTATTACGAACTTAACATACATGAGCACTGACTGCCTCTCGGGCAGAGTGCTCTGCTATTCATACACAGACAAAATGTACCAGAAATTAGAAGAACAGTTAACACAAGAAACTAGTAGAATTTACAAGTTAACATGAGAAAGATGTAGAACATTCTGGAATTGTTAATTAGAAAGAGAAAAATTTTTGCCGGTGGGCGGGATTGAACTGGCAACCTTTAGCACCGCAGTCGGTGACGCTATCCCCTGCGCCACGCCAGCAGTCAGTTCACGTGGTGTCTCACGGCATTGCTCCCTCTCCTGAAAGAACAGTGACCAGCTGTTAGGTTTCCTTTGGAGCAAGCTGCAATGTCCTGGGTCTTGACCTTGTCATGGGTCCTCTGTATGGCAGTTCAAGACTATCCTTCCCTTCTTCACGATTATTGGCGACAGACGTTCCTGTCCTGGCTTCACCAGTAACATTACCGTCCTTAGAGTCCTTGAACAAGACGCCATTGCCACCTACCTGCTCTTCAGGATCCTAATAAGGCTTCATGAACAGGAAGTGAACAATGTCTGTTCGTTGAAACTTCCTGGCAGATTAAAATTGTGTGCCGGAACCGGGACTCGAACCTGGGCCCTTTGTTTTTCCTGGCCAAGTGCACTACAGACTGTGCTAGCCTGACACGACTCACGATGCCGCCTCACAACTTCACTTCCACCAGTACCTCGCCTCCTACTTTCCAAACTTCACAGAAGCTCTCCTGGGAACCATGCAAGACTAGCACTCCTGGAAGTAAGGATATGGTGGAGACATGGCTTAGCCACAGCCTAAAGGATGTTTCCAGAATGAAACCTTCACTCTGCAGCGGAGTGTGCGCTGATATGAAACTTCCTGGCAGATTAAAATTCTGTGCCGGAATCGGGACTCGAACCTGGGACCTTTGCCTTTCGCGGGCAACAGCACTACCGACTGTGCTATCCCGACACGACTCATGATGCCGCCTCACAACTTTACTTCCGCCAGTACCATATCCTTTCTTCCAGGAGTGCTAGTCTTGCATGGTTCGCAGGAGAGCTTCTGTGAAGTTTGGAAAGTAGGAGGCGAGGTAGTGGTGGAAGTAACGTTGTGAGGCGGCATCGTGAGTTGTGTCGGGATAGCACAGTCGGTAGTGCGCTTGCCCGCAAAAGGCAAAGGTCCCAGGTTCGGGTCACGGTTCCGGCACATTATTTTAATCTGACAGGGAGTTTCATATCAGCGCACACTCCACTGCAGAGTGAAAGTTTCATTCTGGAATGTCTCTTCGTTTCTGTCATTTTGACGACGGCTCACAACCCTCAACTTCGTATGTGACGTCTGACAGGCAGCGTATGACACGATACGGACCAAAGTGTCACCTCAATAACTTTTCTGATAGTCCAACTTTCAGTACAGGGGTAAAAATCCATACCAGATCTCCTGGGCTGCACACAACAGGTTGGTGATTGTTGTTATACCGTTGACGGTCCTTCTCCTTCTCCTGGGTGTCCAGTGTCCATATGCAAGCCAGCTGTCTTGCTTCTTCGTCCCTGGTGATGAGCAGTTTAACATAGTCATCCTGAGTGTCGTCCAGTTGGAATGGGAACAGCGTATCTATTGTCATCTCAGCTTCACGGCCATGGAGTAGGAAAAATGGCGTGAAGCCTGTGGTGTCTTGTCTTGCGGTATTGTAAGCAAATGTCACAACTGGCAGAATTGTGTCCCAGTCCTTCTGCTCAACATCGACGTAGATCGACAGCATATTGGCTAACGTCTTGTTAAAATGTTCCGTAAGACCATTTGTCTGAGGATGGTATACAGTTGTCATTCTGTGGACAATGTCGCACTGTGACGTTACCTCTGATACTAGTTTTGAGTGGAATACTTTTCCACGATCAGATATCATGACACGTGGTGCTCCATGCTTCAAAATAATGTCTTCTACAAGAAATTTTGTGATCTCTGGAGCTTCTGCAGTCGGCACAGGTTTGGTGACAGCATAGCGTGTGAGGTAGTCAGTGCAGACTATTATCCATCGGTTGCCAGTTGTCGACTTCAGGAACCTCCCTAAAAGATCGATCCCAACATGGTGGAATGGAGCTGCCTGCTGCCGGCGGAATCGGTACGAGATGCCACGGAGGTAATTGCGGAACATGCTTCTGTTGCTGGCACTCTTTACAGTGACTCACATAGTGCTTGATAGATCGGTAGAGACATTTTCGGTAATACCTGCACCTGATTCTGTCTAGGGTCTTCACGAATCCCAGATGACCGGATACTGGAGCATCGTGGAAATATTTGAGAATAGCTGGCTGAAGATGATCTGGAACGACCAGTTGCCATTTGGGGCCCAGTGGATCGTAGTTGCTCTTATACAATGTTCTGTTTATAAGTTGGAACTCTCCATTGGTCGGTTCTCCTTTCTCCAAGGCGTCTATCGTTTTTAATAGTGCTGGATCTTCCCTCTGTTCAGCTGCAACGTCATCTAATTCAGTGAGAGCTGAAATTTCATTCATGCTTTTGTGTTCCACTAATGGATTCCTCAAAAGGAAGTCGGCATCATTGTGTTTGCACCCATTCTTGAATACCACTGTGACATCGTACTTTTGGAGTCTCAGTGCCCATCTTGCTAGTCGACCTGATGGATCCTTCAAGCTAGTCAGCCAACACAAAGAATAGTGGTCTGTCACGGCGGTGAATGGTTTGCCGAATAAATACCGCCGGACCTTGTTGATAGCCCAGTACTCTAGATACATAGGCTATCAGTTTTTCAGCACCTTCCTGAACTTGTAGAAGCACTGCACCAATCCCATAACCACTGGTGCGGAAGTTAGAGCCTCCTTAAGTGCCTGGAAAGCTATTTCTTTTGTCTCATCCCAGTAAAACTTGGTGTCTCCCTGCAGAAGTTCTTGTAATGGACATGCCTTGTTACAAAATCCTTTTATGAAACGTCGGTAGTATGAGCACAGCCCGAGGAAACTTCTCACATCACAAATGTGCTGAGGAGTTGGAAATTCTGTGTCTGCCCTTACTATATCTGGATCAGGATGCACACCATCTCCGTTGACTAGGTGCCCCAGGATTTTTATCTCTTTGGCCTCAAAGAGGCACTTCTTTGGATTGAGGCGGAGTCCTGCAGCCTGAACACAATTCAACACAGTTGACAGGCGATTCAGATGTTCTTCAAACGTTTTTGAGTAAACGACAATGTCACCTAAATAGCAAAGTCATGTCATCCACTTAAGGTGTTGAAGCAAGTTGTCCATCATGCGTTCAAATGTGGCTGGAGCATTACATAATCCAAATGGCTTTACTTTGAATTCATAGAGGCTTCAGGTGTAATAAAAGCCATCTTCAAATGTTCAAATGTTTTGTTAAGCTTATGGGACTTAACTACAGGGTCATCAGTCCCTAAGCTTACAAACTACTTATGAACTACTTACGAACTAGGACGGCACAAATATCCATGCCCGAGGGGGGATTCGAACCCCCAACCGTAGTGGCCGTGCTGACCGTGACTGGAGCGCCTCAGTCACCTCGGCCACCGCGGCCGGCAAGCCATCTTCTCCCTGTCGGCTTCGTCAACCTCGATTTGCCAGTAACCTGTCTGCATGTCCATAGTTAAGAAGTATGTAGCTCCTTTCAAGCAGTCTAAGGTGTCATCAACGTGCGGCAGTGGGTAGACATCTTTGTGATTTTGTTCAGCTCCCGATAGTCGACACAGAATCGCCATTTGCCATACTTCTTTTTTACAAGGACCTCCGGGGATGAGCAAGTACTCTCCGAAGGTTGAATAATGTCATCGTGCAACATCTTCTCCACTTCCACCTGAACTATCCGTCTTTCAGCTGGTGACACTCTATACGAACGCTGGCTAATTGGTGGATGATCCCCAGTATTAGGTCGTTTCGCCTGACTTTTCCCCTGCTGAGGTGTGAATGCACTCGAAAACTGACACAGTATAGCCAACAACCGTTGGCGTTGTTCCTTGGTCAGCCAGGGCCCTATTGGCAGTTCCACGTTTGTTTCCTCCAGTGTGTTGTCTGTACTAACAGCAGAGCATGGGTCTTCGTTGATGAGGTTGAGCTCTCCATCCCGGATTGGTTCAGCTGTCCCGATACACATTCCTTTGGGGATAAGTTGCGACTGCTCGTGACAATTAGTGATCCAAATCTCTCCTCGACCACCGGTAATGCTTATGATAGTCGCTGGTATGTAAATTTCTTTGGTGAGCCTGATAAACTTTTTACTATCAACAACAACTTCACAGTTTAATCGCTCATCTGTGTTTGTGACTGCAACTCTTCTCATCGTCAACGGCGGGATCGTCACATTGTCAATGGCAAATCACTTCCCAGAAAATTCTGTATTACGTGTACCCGTCAGAAATACTTCTTTAATTTGCAGCTCAGATCTTCCACAGTCAATGATAGCTTGGGATGCCTGAAGGAAGTCCCATCTAAGGATGACATTGTGACCACATTCTGTTAACACGACAAATTCAAACGGCTGGGTCCTGTTGTTGATGGTTATTCTTGCGACACAAGTTCCTGCTGGATGGACATACTTTCCATTCGCGACCTTCGGTACAGTTGCCCCCTTGTCACCGAACATTGTCTTCTTTAGTGTGCGGTGGTAATTATCCGACAATACAGAAAAAGACATTCCTGTATCACCAAGTGCCCGGACAGGTTGGCCGTCTATTATGACATTGATGAGATTTCCCGACATCTTAGCGACTGTCGTCCATGCAGGATTTTCATCTGCAGCGGCCTCACCTCCGTAAATGGTCGCCTTCCTTAGTTTTTCTGGGCGCGGCGGCTAGGGGAACAGCTGGTACCTCTGTACGGCGACGGTGAATGGCTGCGGCGCGTCGGGGAGCGACTTCGTCTAGGGTACAGCGATGGGCTTTTTCCCATAGGTCGACTGAACTCATCAGCAGGTGATTGCCTGGGATAGAACTGCGCTGATGGCTGACGTCTTGCGGAAAAATAATCGTCGAATCCTCGCCTTCTCTCTCTACAGTAGCATACGACATGTCCAGGGCGCCCACAGTGGAAACACAGCGGTTTGCTGTCTTCTGTCCTTCAGACATCTTTTCTTCTGCGGGGCATCATAGTTGCCGGGGAAGTTGGTTGTGGCCGCGTCGGCCGGTTCATGGATTACTGTTTGGCGGCTGCAGCGTAAGTCATAGCAGAGCTCCGCCATTCTTCATGTCGGGTGCGATTGGCGAGGCAGACAGGAGCTATTGCCTGATATTCCTCTTCCTCAGTGGCGTCGGCTCCCTCGTCACTTACAGGGCTTACATCCGTGGCCATGAGCTGATGCTTGCTCAGTCTAATAGTCCCGGCTGCCATAAACTGTTGTAATTCTTCTCTCACAATTTGTCGTATGAGAGAAGCGAAGTCATGTTGATCTTCCACAACAGCCATAGGGACTACATTCGGGAATTTGTCATACTTCTTTCTTTCAACCCTCCTTTGTTGCATCTCTTCAATATGGTGGCACCACTTAATGAACTCTTCCGTCGTAGCGACTTCTTTTATCAGAAGAGCTTGGTACATGTATTCTGCAATACCCTTCATCAGGTGCGTGATTTTGTCGGCCTTAGTCATATTCGGATTCACTATGTTACACAGGGCCAAAACATTCTGTTTGTACGATTGTGTCGGCTCCCCATGTCTTTGGGCCTGGTTCTTCGGTTGTTCTTCCGCCGAGCAGATTTGTCGTTAGTGGTCTTCGTAAGTTCTTCCTCGAACGTCTCCCAGTCATTCAACTTGTCTTCATTGTTTGAAACCATTCCTGGGCTGTTCCGTGACCTTTAGCACCGCAATCGGTGACTCTATCCCCTGCGCCACGCCAGCAGTCGGTTCACGTGGTGTCTCCCGGAAATATAATCTACCATAAAAGACTCCATCGCTTTAGTTTTTAACAACAGTGATTGAGTAGTGGAGGGACTCTGCCAAAAAACCCATAAACACCTAGGACACCCCACTATGGCCAGTTACTGTGCATCTACTGAGAGAATCTCGGCTCTTAGGGAACACCACCTTCAGCCCATCAAGTGTAACCTAGCCTAACTTATAAAAGAGACCAACCATTTTCTACACCAACTCCATATACACTACTGGCCATTAAAAGTGCTACATCAAGAGGAAATGTAGATGATAAATGGGTATTCAATGGACAAATATATTATACTAGAACTGACATGTGATTACATTTTCATGCAATTTGGGTGCATAGATTCTGAGAAATCAGTACCCAGAACAACCACCTCTGGCCGTAATAATGGCCTTAATACGCCTGGGCATTGAGTCAAACAGAGCTTGGATGGCATGTACAGGTACAGATGCCCTTGCAGCTTCAACATGATACCACAGTTCATCAAGAATAGTGACTAGCGTATTGTGACGAGCCAGTTGCTTGCCACCCTTGACCAGATGTTTTCAATTGGTGGGAGATCTGGAGAATGAGCTGGTATGGCAGCAGTTGAATATTTTCCATATCAAGAAAGGCCTGTACAGGACTGGCAACATGCGGTCGTGCATTATCCTGCTGAAATGTAGGGTTTCACAGGGACTGAATGAAGGGTAGATCCACGGGTCGTAACACAGTTGAAATGTAATGGCCACTGTTGAAAGTGCTGTCGATGCGAACAAGAGGTGACTGAGATGTGTAAACAATGGCACCCCAACCATCAGTCATTTGCCAGTATGGTGATGATGAATACACGCTTCCAATGTGCGTTCACCGCAATGTCGCCAAACATGGATGCAACCATCATGATGCTGTAAACAGAACCAGGAGTTATAAAAAAAAATGACGTTTTGCCATTCGTACACCCAGGTTCGTCGTTGTGTACACCATCACAGGTGCTCCTTTTGCTCAGTAAACGCCGGCCAGGACACAAGCGACAGCAGCAGCAGGAGCCTCTACATTGTAAGGTAAGCATCTTCTTAATAGAAGCTACTTATTTTCATTTCGTGTGTGCTTTCTTTTACAGTTCTTAAATCTTTAGTGTCCTTGTGTGTTTATTTACTAATAATCGCATTTAGTTGTCAGTTCAGTTACCTTGATTTATTAGCTCGCGTATATATTTTTCAGATCCGCCGTTAATAAACAGTTTAGTGTTAGCTTCAAATTTTTCGAAGCTCACTGTTTATCAAACTTCTGTGTCCTCAGACGTACTTACTTGGAAGTTACATAGGTTTTTAGAACGGCTAGGAACTGTGATTGCTGCGAACGGATGGAGGCAGAGTTGGTGACTCTTCGCTCGCAGCTTCAGGCAGCGTTGGCTTCGCTGGCAACGCTTGAGATGCGGCGGGTGGGCGCCGCTGTTGTGGGCCGCTCGCGGGGGTACAGCAGAAGCCCTGAGCGTCTGTTGTGCCCTCCGATCGGCCTGTGGCTGTGGCCAGCCCGCTCACTGCCCACGAGGAGGTAGCCCCCCAATCTGTGGTGGATTGGGAGGTCTCCTCAGCGCGTGGCGCATGTCAGGCGGCATAAGACTTCCCGGGGGACCGAAGTGGAGGCCTCCCCGGTTAGTCTTGCCAACAGATTTGAGGTGCTGTCTGTGTCAGAGGATGTTCCTGACATAGATAGTGTCGCTTGTCCTGTACTCGCCCCCCTGCCTTCAAGATCCGGGCACTCACAGAGGTTGGGTTTGTTAGTAGTTGGGAGCTCCAACGTTAGGCGGGTGATGGAGCTCCTTAGGAAAATGGCTGCTAAAGAGGGGAAGAAATCCAATGTGCACTCCGTGTGCATACCGAAGGTAGTCATTCCAGATGTGGAACAGGTCCTTCCGGATGCCACGAAGACCACAGGGTGCAGCCAGCTGCAGGTGGTGGCTCATGTCGGGACCAATGATGGTGACGCTTTGGATCGGTAGAGATCCTCTCTGGTTTTGAGCGGCTATCAGAAATGGTCAAGACTGCCAGTCTTGCTTGCAAGATGAAAGTGGAGCTCACCATCTGCAGCACTGTCGACACGACTGACTGCGGACCTTTGGTTCAGAGCCAAGTAGAGGGTCTGAATTAGAGGCTCAGACGGTTCTGCGACCATGTGGGCTGCAGATTCCTCGACTTACGTCAAAGGGTGGTGGGTTTTCGGGTTCCACTAAATAGGTCAGGAGTCCACTATACTCAGGATGTGGCTACACGGGTAGTGGGGGCTGTGTGGTGTGGACTGGGTGGTTTTTTAGGTTAGAGGGCCTCGGGAATACACAAAATGGGTTTCAGTCTCAAAGGGGGCAGGTCAGACACAGGAAGAAAGCAGATCTAGAAACCATTGGTATAACAATTGTAAATTGTCGTAGCTGTATTGGGAAAGTTCCAGAGCTCCAAGTGCTGATAGAAAGTACCAAGGCACATATCGTTATAGGTTCTGAAAGCTGACTGACGCCTGAGATAAGTTTTGCCAAAAATTTTTCAAAGGGCCAAATGGTCTTCAGAAAGGATAGAATAAATAAAAATGGGTGTGGCATGTTTATTACTGTTACTAACGGTCTATCCTGAAGCGAAATTGAGACAGATACTTCCTGTGAGTTGGTCTGGGTAGAGGTTATACCTGACAACCGGAATAAATTAATAATTGGATCTTTTTATCGGCCCCCTGACTCAGACGATGCGGTTGACAAAATGTTCAAAGAAAGCTTGAATCACATTTCAAATAGGTATCCGAAGCATACTGTTATAATCGGTGGTGACTTTTTTTTAAAGTAATACACATGACCACTAAAAGAAATCCGCTGAACTTCAATTATGCGATAAATCAGTCAAACCTTAAGGTTGTAGATTCTACCAAATACCTAGGAGTTACAATAACGAACAACTTTGACTGGAGAGAACACATAGAAAATATTGTGGGTAAGGCGAACCGAAGGTTACATTTCATCGGCAGAATGCTTCAAAAATGCACCAACTCCACCAAAGAGACTGGCTATATCACACTTGTGCGTCCTCTCCTGGAGTACTGTTGCCCCTTGTGGGACCCTCACCAGGTGGGATTGATGGAAGACGTTGAGAAGGTTCAGAGAAGGGCAGCTTGTTTTGTTCTATCACGTTACGGGGGAGGAAAGCTTCACTGCAATGTTGCACGAATTAGGGTGGAAATTATTAAAAGAAAGACGTTATTCATTGTGGCGTGATCTGATTACGAAGATTCAATCACGGACTTTTAGTTCTGAATGTGAAAATATTTTGCTAGCACCCACCTACTTAGGGAGACATGACCATACCAATAAAATAAGAGAAATCAGATCGAAAATGGAACGATTTAGGTTTTCTTTCTTCCCACGCACTATTAGAGAATGGAACGGTAGAGAAAAGTTATGAAAGTGGTTAATAAACCCTCTGCTAGGCACTTGAATGTGATTTGCAGAGTATCTATGTAGATGTAGATACAGCGTCAAGGGTAAATGCAGCCATGGTCTCCGAGCTGATAGTGCATGCTGCTGCAAACGTCGTCAAACTGTTTGTGAAGATGGTTGTTGTCTTGCAAATGTCCCCATCTGTTGACTCTGAGATAGAGACGTGGCTGCACGATCTGTTACAGCCATACGGACAAGTTGGCTGTCATCTCGACTGCTAGCAATATGAGGTCGTTGGGATCCAGCACGGCATTCCGTATTGACCTCCTGAGCCCACCGATTCCATATTCTACTAACAGAATTAAATCGCGACCAACGCGAGCAGCAATATCGCAATATGATAAACCGCAATAGCGATAGGCTACAATCCGTCCTTTATCAAAGTCGGAAATGTTGGAGTCGCATTTCTCCTCCTTACACGAGGCATCACAACGTTTCACCAAGCAACGCCGGTCAACTGTTGTTTGTGTATGAGAAATCAGTTGGAAACTTTCCTCATGTCAGCACATTGTAGGTGTCACCACCGGCGCCAACCTTGTGTGAATGCTCTGAAAAGACAATTATTTGCATATCACAGCATCTTCTTCCTGTCAGTTAAATTTCACGTCTGTAGCACGTCATCTTCGTGGTGTAGCAATTTTAATGGCCACAAGTGTAGTTCCTATTCCTTTACCACATAGTGCACTGCTTATCACTATGAATGCCACACTCCTCTTCACTAACAACCCCAGTGCTTGCGGCTTGCCACTATTGAACATGAACTTTCCCAATGTCTGAATGACTACAAATGTACAACTATTCTCATCAGCTATTACTTTTTCTTTATAGACATCACCTACAAATATGTCTATGCCTATGCAATGGGCACCTACACACACACACACACACACACACACACACACACACACACACACACACACACACACACTGAATTGGAGTGCAACAGACGGAGATGACAGTTGTATGACTGTGAAGTATGCCTGTGTGAATGTTATTTATTCTAATGAATGCTGTGGCCAATAGCTTAAGTGTTTTATGTGTGTGTCTCTTTTTTGTGCCTATCACAGCTCATCATTACGTCTCTGCAGTGAGTTATAAACTGTCCTCATTATATTGTTATGATTTCCTAAGAGAGCTATATGACAAACTGCAGGAGATGAGGTGTTCCTTGACTCACCTGCTGTATTCAGAAAGTTGTTAATAAATACTATACATATTCTTACTTATCAGTAACAGAAAGGAGAAATAAATAATTACACTGGCATGTTCCACATCCACGAGGATATCCTCAATAAGTATTTATGGAATGAAGAGCTAATAAATCTAATTTACTATGCACTGGCTTTATACCCTCAACTTTGTGCTACTGATCAGACAGACACTTATTTCACAACTGAACAATGGTTTTAACTTTATCCTGAGAATTAGCTATTCTTTTTGCATACCATACACTTTTTATCTTCTGAATGACTCCCCCCTCCCCCTTCATGTATAAATACATGTTTTTACTTTGGGTCTTTACACAAATGAACACATCATGTTGAAAGTCTTGATATCCCAAGTTACCGACTATGTGTTTTTCAAGTCCCACAAATTAAGAGCAATATCTTGTTGTAACTTATGTCCAACTTAATCCTACCAGCAACTTCTTTCAAACATAAGAATGGAGAAAATATGTTGCCATTTGCTTATGAAATTAGTCACTGTATGTGCTGTGTCAGGAGCAGTGATCTGAGCACACCAGAGATCCTCTAGATCAACTACCTCACTCTTGAAGCTAAGAAAAAAGACTAACTGATGACATTTTATTGCTATTTATACTTCTTAACTGTAGCTTTATCACAATAAACTACATATTTCCCTCCTGATGGTTTGGTCTTCAACCTTAACAATACTACCCAGCTGTCCCTGTTTCTTCCTTCAAGAAACAGACTACCTCTTAAAAATTGGCAAAACTATATTTTCAAATCAGGAGGGACACACAAAACATCGTGCAAAATTGTACTCAATGCATTCTCTGAGAATTACTTTGAACAATAAGTTCACGAGCTTACTAGAAATGCAAATGGATGTCAATGTACACTCGATCTCTTAGCAACAAATAATCCTGAGCTCATAACAAGCATCAAAACGAATACAGGTATTAGTGAATACAGAGCTGTTGTAGCGAGATTGAATATCTTAAGTCCCAAAGTTACCAAAAGTAGAAGAGAAGTATATTTGTTCAGGAAAGCAGATAGAAATACAATACACTGCTTCTTGAAAGACAGTTTCTACTCGTTACTAACACAAAACATAAGTGTAGACCAGATGTGGCTCCAATTCAAAGAAGCAGATCAACAGCAAGTGACAATTTTATACCAAATAAATTAATAAAAGGAGGAGGTGATCCACCTTGGTAAACAAAACAGGATACTTGCAAAAACAATGTAAAAGGCATGCTAAATTTAAATGAACACCAAATCACCAGGGTTGGTGATCCTATACAGAAGTTCGAAATTTAGCGAGGACTTCAATGCGAGATGCCTACAATACTTTTCACAATGTAACTCTTTCTCGAAATTTGACTGAAAACCCAAAGAGATTTTGGTCATATGTTAAATATTCTAGGGGCAAAACACAAACAATACCCTCACTATGTGATAGTAATGGCAATCCTTTCGATGATAGCGCTACCAAAGTAGAGTTACTAAACACAGCTTTTAGAAACTCATTCACCAAAGAAGGCAAAACCAACATTCCAGATTTTGAATTACAAACAGAGACCAGAATGAGTAACATTGAAGTAGATATCCTTGAAGTAGTGAAGCAACTTAAATCACTTAACAAGAACAAGTCTTCTGGTCCGGACTGTATACCCATTAGATTTCTATTTGATTCTGCTAAATCGATAGCTCCTTACTTAACAGCCATGTTCAACTGCTCGCTTAAAGAAGGATCTGTACCAAACAACGGGAAAGTTGCACAGGTCACACCTGTGTAAGGGTAACCCACTAAACTACAGCCCTTTTTATTGACGTCAATTTGCAGCAGGGTTTTGGAACATATCCTGTATTCAAATATTACGAATTATCTCTAACAGAATGATCTATTGACCAAACATCAACACAGAAATATAAAATATTGTTCCTGCAAAACACAACTGGCTCTTTACTCACACAAAGCAATGAGTGCTATCAACAAGAGTTCTCAAATTGATTCTGTATTTCTTGTTTTCCAGAAGGCTTTTGACACCATACCTAACAAACGGCTTTTAATCAAATTGCGTGGTTATGGTATATTGCCCCAAATTTGTGACTGGATAGGGGCTTTCCTATCAGAGAGAACACAGTTTGTAGTAATCAATGTTAAGGCATTGAGTAAAACAGAGGTGATATCGGGCATTCCAAAAGGTAGTGTTTTGGTCCTTTGCTGTTCCTTATTTACATAAACAATTTTGCAGAAAATCTAAGCAGCTCTCTCAGGTTGTTTGCATATGACGCCATCATTTACTGTCTAGTAAAATCATCTGAAGATCAAAACCAACTGCAGAATGATCTAAATAAGATATCACTAAAAACAAAAAAATAAAATGCAATAAATAAATAAAATAGTTAACAATCCAAAGATTGAGATAAACACCACAGTGTTTATCTAGGCATGGTCCTGTTTGGAGGTGGTATGCCGTTGCCTTCCTCCCGCCTTCAAACTGACTTACCCAGCCAGTTATAGTGAGACCTACAGTTTAACATGGGTTCCGAACCACGGTGCTACTCGGTATTTTTCACATCAGCAACACTGCCCGAGGTGAAAGAAGTGAAAAGTGACATAAAACTCCTAGGACCTGGTGAGGATCGAACCTGCGACCTTTGCACTTGTAGTCTGGCACTTTACCACTGTGCTACGGAGAAGCACAAGATATCACTATGGTTAAAAATTGGCAATTGACTCTAAATAATGAGAAGTGTGAAGTCGTCCACATGAGTTAAACTTTGTTTACAAGATAAATCAATCAAAAGTGAAGGCCGTAAACTCCACTAAATATCTAAGAATTACTGTTACGTCAGACTTAAACTGAAAAGGCGAACCAGAGACTGTGTTTTATTGGCAGACCTGCTTGTGGAAACAGGATGAAACAAGCAATTAATAGTGTGGACAGTCGCAAAAATGCCATCTCTAAGAGATATATATATTTTAAATAGGCCGGAACCGGAAATTTTGGTGTAGTACAAATGTATTAAATCACAACGTAACTATAATTTGCCAAGCACAAGCACGTGACAGTGGGTTGTCAACGTGATGGCGCCACTGAGAATGTGTACTGCTGTTACTGTGAGTGGTTTTAATGCTGCCGCGACCAGCTTTGATGCTGCCACTTTTGTTACTGCTATGCTGAAGTTATGAGCCGATAGTTCATATGCGGCACCCGCTGCTTAGCAGCTCAGCTGCGTCACAGAGTAGAATCGTATTAAGGGTGCCAAAACCTACAACAAAAATTTGTACACAAAGTCTCATGTTAATTAAACAGTTATAACCTTGAAACTTACTGGCAGATTATAATTGTGTGCCGCAACCAGGACTCGAACCTGGGACCTTTGCCTTTCACGGGCAAGCACACTACCGACTGTGCTATCCCAACGGGGCAGTGCCCTGCTTGCCTGGGTAAGCCTTACATAACTGAGGAGCGGCACGTTCCCCAGAGGTTTCTTGCTAGCGACTGTTCAACTCAACAACTATGCATTTTCCTCGACACATTGGACATCTTGAGGCTGAGGGTTTTTGAGGTTTGTACCACCCTCGCAACTCGGGTGATTAAGCCAAGATCCCTGGGCTCTGAAACATACAATGTTCCACCTCGCGTCGAACGATGGTCACTGAAGCACGCATAGAGATTAAGGTGTGGTGGACTGTTGGCACAACACAGTCCACAGATCGGGACCCAGGATCGCCAGCCCGTACTCAGCAAATTAATGCTGAGCCTCTGAGGGATAAAATTCTAGAGGAACGCCTTAGAAATGCACCTAAGAATTCCACTTTTGTTTGCAAAACAACATAAAAGACTAACATTAAATGCTGTGGTTACATAATTGAAGATAAAATTGATGCAAAATTGAAACAGGGCTGTACCTTTAGTATATTGGTTGATGAGACAACAGATGTCAGTACAAAGGAACAGCTAGCTTTTTGTGTTCAATATTTAGGCATTGAAATTGAACCACTGCGGGAGTACTTCTAGGGCTTCAGTGCAGGTAATGATTCAACTGGTGGCTCTGCCCTTGATTGTGAACACCCTCCGGGTTACGGGACTGGAGTAAGTGGTGGTGGAAGGGTGCATAGGGCAGGTTTTACAATGGGGGCAGTTACAAGGGTAGGAGCCAGAGGGTAGGAAAGGTGGTTTGGGGATTTCATAGGGATGGACTAGGAGGTTACGGAGGTTAGGTGGGCGGCGGAAAGACACTCTCGGAGAAGTGGGGAGAATGTCATGAAGGATGGATCTCATTTCGGGGCAGGATTTTATGAAGTCATATCCTTGCTGGAGAGCCACATTCAGAGTCCGCTCCAGTCCCGGAAAGTATCCGGTGACAAGAGGGGCACTTCTGGGGTTCTGTTGAAGGTTCTAATTTGGGGGGATGAGGAAGTGGATCTGGCAATTTGCTTCTGTACCAGATCAGGAGGATAGCTGCGGGATGTGAAGGCTGTTATCAGGTTATTGGTGTATTGATTCAGGGATTTAGGACTGGAGCAGACTCGTTTGTCACGAAGACCTAAGCTGAAGGGAAGGGAACGTTTGATGTGGAATGGATGGCAGCTGTTATAATGCAGGTACTGTTGTTTATTGGTAGGTTTGATGTGGGCGGATGTGTGTAGTTGGCCGTTGGATAGAAGGAGGTCGACATCGAGGAAAGTGGCATGGGATTTGGAATAGGACCAGGTGAATTTGATGGGACCAAAGGAGTTGAGGTTGAAGAGGAAATTCTGGAGTTCTTCTTCACTGTGAGTCCAGATCATGAAGATGTCATCAATGAATCTATACCAAACTTTGGGTTGACAGGCTTGGGTGTCCAGGAAGGCTTCCTCTAAGCGTCCCATAAATAAGTTTGCGTACGAGGGGGCCATCCTGGTCCCCATGGCTGTTCCCTTTAGTTGTTGGTATGTCTGGCCCTCAAAAGTGAAGAAGTTGTGGGTTAGGATGAAGCTGGCTAGTGTATTAAGGAAAGAGGTTTTAGGTAGGGAAGTGGGTGGTCGGCATGAATGGAAATATTCCATCGCAGCGAGGCCCTGGGCATGTGGGATATTTGTGTATAAGGAAGTGGCATCGATGGTTACAAGGATGGTTTCAGGAGGTAACAGGCTGGATAAGGATTTCAGGCGATCGAGGAAGTGGTTGGTGTCTTTGATGAAGGATGGGAGACTGCACATGATGGGTTGAAGGTGTTGGTCTATGTAGGCAGAGATTCATTCTGTTGAGGCTTGGTAACCGGCCACAATGGAGCGGCCGGGATGATTGGGTTTGTGAATCTTGGGAAGTAGGTAGAAGGTGGGGGTGCGGGGTGTTGGTGGAGTCATGAGGTTAATGGAGTCAGGTGAAAGGTTTTGTAGGGGGCCTAAGATTTTGAGGATTCCTTGAAGCTCTGCCTGGACATCAGGAATGGGATTGCCCTGACAAACTTTATATGTAGTATTATCTGAAAGCTGACGCACTCCCTCTGCCACATACTCCCGCTGATCAAGTACCACTGTTGTGGAGCCCTTGTCGACAATGGAATGGTCAGCCTTCAGATCACGGATAGCTCGGGATTCAGCTGCGGTAATGTTGGGAGTAGGATTAAGGTTTCTCAGGAAAGACTGGGAGGCAAGGTTGGAAGTAAGAAATTCCTGGAAGGTTTGAAGAGGGTGATTTTGAGGAAGAGCAGGTGGGTCTCGCTGTGACGGAGGACGGAACTGTTCCAGGCAGGGTTCAATTTGAATGATGTCTTGGGGAGCTGGATCATTGGGAGGAGGATTATTTTTCTTCGTGGCAAAGTGATATCTCCAGCAAATACTGCGAGTATAGAATAGTAAATCTTTCACAAGGGCTGTTTGGTTGAATTTGGGAGATCCATCCTTCATGACATCCTCCCCACTCCTCCGAGAGTGTCTTTCCGCCGCCCACCTAACCTCCGTAACCTCCTAGTCCATTCCTATGAAATCCCCAAACCACCTTCCCTACCCTCTGGCTCCTACCCTTGTAACCGCCCCCGTTATAAAACCTGCCCTATGCACCCTTCCAGCACCACTTACTCCAGTCCCGTAACCCGGAGGGTGTACACAATCAAGGGCAGAGCCACTTGCGACAGCACCCACGATTTACCAACTGACATGTTCTATGTGGTAATGACCAGCAACAAACTGTCCATTTGCATGAATGGTCACAGGCAGACAGTGTTTGTTGGTAATGAGGATCACCTTGTGGCTAATTACACCTTGGGGCACGACCAGCACATCTTGGCACAGTGTTACACCGTCCGGGTTATCTGGATACTTCCCACCGACACCAATCCTTCAGAACTCCGGAGATGGGAACTAGCCCTTCAGCATATTCTCTATTCCCATTGCCCTCCTAGTCTCAACCTCCGCTAAATTCGAATTCCCACCCACCATCTTAACATCTTTGCCTCAGTTCTCTGGACAGAGCCTCTGCCTCAAGTGGCATCTCTGTCTAACTTCTAACTTCTTTGCTTTCTACAGTTCTACAGTATGTCTGCCTAAGTGTACTTGCGTCTGTGTAAATGTGTGTGTATTTGTTTACCCTCCTTTTTTCCCCACAAGGTAAGTCTTTCCTGCCCCGGGATTGGAATGACTCCTTTCCCACTCCCTTAAAACCCTCATCATTTCCTTTTCCCTCTCCTTCCCTTCTGTCTGACGAAGCAGCTAGGCTGCGAAAGCTTGCGATTATGTGTGTGTGTGTGTGTGTGTGTGTGTGTGTGTGTGTTTATTTGTTGCTATCACTGCCTGTGCTCATATATATTTAAAAAATAGATGAAGTCCACTTACCAGGCGAAGGAGTACAGGCAGTGATAGCAGCAAATAAACAAATAATAACAAATAACAACAAATAATAAAATGTGTTTATTTATTTATTTGTTGCTATCACTGCCTGTGCTCCTTCGCCTGGTAAGTAGGAGTGTGTGTGTGTGTGTGTGTGTGTGTGTGTGTGTGCGCCCTTGTTTACCTTTCCTTTTTTCCCCTAAGGTAGTTCCTTTCACTCCCAGGATTGGAATGACTCCTCATCCACTACCTTAAAACCCGCATCCTTCCCTTTTCCCCCTCCTTCCTTCCTTCTTTTTCTGATGAAGCGGCAAACGGTTGCGAAAGCTTGTATCTTTGTGTATTTGTGTGCTTTTATTTGTGTGTTTGTATTTGTCAATGAGCCTGTGCTTTAGGTAAGTAAACGATCTCTATTTTTTATACATATTCCCCCCCCACCCCCCACCCCTCCCAATAAAGTTTCCTTCTACATGATTAAACTAGCTTAACGCCCACTGCTTCACATGCGTAGGCTGGTTGGTCTGCACCGGTTGTTTCTCCCTTTTGTTATACATTTTTATAGATATAGCTTAAGTAGTTTCATAATTAAATGTTGCGATACTACTTGTAGCTGCAGCAGAATGGCCTTGCGTATTGAGGCGCCATGCTGCGGTGGTTTCGGCTGAGCGATGATGAGTCAGTCAGTCCGTCAGTCAGTCGGGACATTGCCTTTTATACATAGAGATTAGAGATAATAATGGCAGGCGAGTAAATGTAAACTTCAGTAATAACAACAGCAGCCAATTGGATGGAATGGACAAAAAACAACAGGTGATGTAATATAATTTATTGTAACATAACCAAATACATCACATCTGGATAGAAAAACAGAGCGTATTCTAGAAGCTGCAACTGTGTATGAAAGTGATTTGCTACATTATATCCATGAACTTAAAGGAGAACTACTACTCTGGCATTCTTAGAGGGAAAAAATCAAAAACAGACATACCAACAACATTTGTAGAAAGTATTGCAGCTGCTAGGAGCAGCTACTACAAATTTCTGAACCTTCACTGCCTGCTTCATCTTCGTGTCATTCTGCCAGTAACAACATATCTGCAATCAACCATGGGTGAAGATCAACTCAACGGATTTGTGTTACTCCACATCCATCATAACATCGACGTGGAGCCACAAGAAGTCATCGAGAAGTATCCTTGCAAACATCAACGACATTTGCAGTTGACGTATATCTAATGTATGCTTATTAATGTTTCAGTCTTTAAACTTCATGCACCAATATGTATAATAATGATGAGAATATCATTAATATTAAAACTGTAATGATTTACTAATAATACTTAACAAAAATACATTAGTTATTACCATCATTATCGCTGTGTTTACTTGCCCCCCCCCCCCCCCCTCCTTAATAGTGTTCTGGATTCACCACTGATTCACTGCATGATCAAGGAATATCACATCTATTATTATATGACTAGACACTGCACACCATGCAATAATCTGTTGAAGATGACTAGATTTCCTAATCATGAAAGTGGGCTAAACCAAACCATATTCGCATGAAAGTGCACATTTTAATTTGCACCATACTCTGTTGCCACCCGTGTAGCATGAATGTCCTACCACAAATCGTTCAGAAGTTATGAAGGTATAGTTTAATAATAGTTTTCCTGTATGTAAGTGAACCAACACACTGATTTATAAAGGAAGATAATCAAAGTGATCACTTAAAATAGCCACTAAGAGTCATGCACCTAAAGATAAAATACTTTTGAAATACGGTTAATTTATTCCAGATTTCTGTGTATGAACACTCACCTTATATATTAGTGATAACTTAGCATGGACTAAAACTTGATGAAATTACTATTGCTAACTAGGTAATTAATTCTCAGTTAATAGTTGTTGTAGATAGCAATAAGAAAGAATGGTAGTGTGGCAGTTTTTATTAGTAAGAACACTGAGACTAAGAAAATGAACTACTTAGATCAGTAGAGCATACAATGGTTAATTGAAGTGACAGGATTTGAAATCCATTCAAAAGGATACAGAAAGATTACGGGAAAACATACAGTTATTGGGAAATTCCATACCCTCAAGGTTAAGATAAGAAGTTTGTATATACAGGGTGTCTCGTGAAAGACGCCTGCCAGTTGTCCGCGGATCATGCGGTACTGCTCCCGGCCACCGCCACCGCATCTGCCGGCCATGGCAGTGCCCAATTCTTGGACTCTATTGTGCCGCGGGTGCATACACTGAGTTAAAGTCTGAAAAGCATTGCCGTCTAAGTAACCTAAAGTTACCTTTATTTACAGTAGATGTTCAAAATGATGTCCTTCTATGGAAAGAGCGGCCTGACATCTCTTAAACACATTTGTGAACACTCGACGAATTGCGGCTGCCGAAATCTGGGAAATGACTATTCGAATCTTTTTTCATGAAACAATAAATTCTGACAGGTATTTGAACAATATCCTGCATCCATTTTTTTTTTTCCAAGAACTTTCACCCAACAAAAAGTTGTACAGTTATTTCATGCAGGACAATGCAAGACCACACATTGCCAATGCTTCTATGGCAGCAATATGAAGTGTTTTTGATGATAGGATAGTTGACTGGCCTCCTCCTTCTCCAGATCTAAATCCCTGTGACTTTTATCTTTGGGGAATGTTAAAAGACAAGGTGTATGCAAGCAATCCCCATACACTGGAAGAGTTGGAATATAGGATTTGCCTTGTCATTTCCCAGATTTCGGCAGCCAAAATTGGTCAAGTGTTGGCAAATGTGTTCAAAAGATGTCAGGCTGCTCTTTCCATAGAGGAACATCATTTTGAACATCTACTGTAATTAAAGGTAAGCTTAGGTTACTCAGATGGCAATGTTTTTTAGACTTCAACTCAGTGCCTGCACCCGTGGCACAATCGAGTCTGAGAATCGGGCACTGCCGTGGCTGACGGATACAGTGGCGGCGGCCGGGAGCCATACCGTGCAATCCAGACACCTGGCAGGCGTCTTTTGTGAGACACCATGTATATTTAGTAGCATGGCGAGACGTTGTGAGCCCAATGATATTACCAAACTTAATGATCTGAATAGTGAGGTAGTCTCTTGCAACGAGGTTAATATATACCCTTAACTCTTATAATATTTAAATGAAAATGAAACATTTTGATATCAGAGCAGAAAAGTCCATCACTAGTACAATTATTGGTAAACTTCTTGAAAACAGTGTTACATGCACAAATAAGGATTTAAGGATTTTCACAACCTACCATATACCAGAATCTAGTAGGGCCATGAATAGCTCATGAGCCCACAGAGACTGGCTATGAGTATCGAATGAGTCATCAAAACTAAACAGAAAGGAAACAAGGATACAGATAACCGAGGCAAAATGGTGAAAATTAAGTCCTGTGAAAAAACCAAATCTGAGGACACAATGAATACATATCTGCAGCAATTTTGGTACTGGAGTACAGTCAGATTACTACTGCAGTCAGAGCCGCTGTTGCAGCTAGCTTTAAAGGGCAGTTGTGATACCAATAACTTGTCATAACAATGACAGCAGCACTCTCAGAATTTAGCTGTGGTTTTCATTCAAGTCCACATGCTCCAGAAGGCTTTCATACTTCTGGATGGGGATACCAGATCGCCCCAAGAAGGGGGCATACAGTCAGAAGTACCCTGGAAAATACTTCAGAACGTGAAATGATGGCACACATTTATTTTAGACAGTAATGACCCCCTGCTTGCAGAAGGAATGAGGGACACCTTAAAATGCTTTTTTTCTCATAGAAAAACATCCAACAGTTGTTTCTTCAAGAGTTATTCTTACAACGCTATCAGTTTCGGCATTCCAAACATGCCATCTTTAACCCCCTACATAGTTACAAGACATCAAAAGGAAACATAGACACAGCAATGTCACTCTAACATACCATAGGAGGAAGACAAGGAAGTTAACAAGGTCAGTTGGTACCACAGAAACTTAAACTACCTATTCAACCTAAAATTTACTAGAATTGTGTCTCACAGAATTAATTTCATAGTAGTATTCACTTACAATTACAGAATCATGTACTGTAGCTCTATTATATGCACCTTCCAAATACAAGAAAATTTCAGGCAAATTATCTTTTGTATTAAAATGGGGACCAAGACTCCACCACAATGTGAAATATCAACAGGTGTGGCTTAACGCAAAGATGAATGGGAAAGTAGTATTGTAGTGGGAAAGATGTAAGAAGAAAGGAGAAACAATGTGGTAAACAGCCAATGTAAAGTAGTTGTTATTGAATTTTGTAAGAGACTAAACTACAACGTTTATCAGTCCCTTGTTCCAGTGATAGAGGTAAAACAATGTGTTAAACTTCCACAAGTACAGACGTTAACACGTCAAAATTTAAAAGTAACTAAGAAAAATGAAGAAATGATTCAAAGAGCTTGTACACAATACCAGAGTGTTTAGGCTAGATAATCACAATAATAAAAGTCGACCACCAAGCCACTCTGTTCCACATTAAAACCAAATACCTAAAAGTGTTAGGCAAGTGGAGAATAGACAGATAAAGAGACATTCAACAAACTTTAAATGAAATGGTACAGTCTACACACACAGATAAAATTTAAAACAGAATCAACCAAGGAGGTATTGTCAGCTAAAACAAGATTCAAGGTGTCAGAGATATTAAAATTTGGCCGCTTTGCGGTTAAATTGGGGCAATGCAATAAGATGTGGGGAAATTTTAGATGTGCACCACAGTGACACTGAGGTGGGTTCTTGCAATGGAAAAGGTGGCCAAGCGTCAACCAGGTGTGGCCAATAGGGAGCTGGCAAAGGACAACAGACTCCCTGCGAGATGCCCTCAGTGAGTCTTCAATGCAGCGGTAGAGGGCTTGATAAAACAGAGGTTGTTTGATTCAGTTAAGTCCACCCATTCAGAACTCCAAATCCCAAGGAACCTGTGGTGTAAGTGGCATCATAGGTCCATTTCCGGGATGCCAATGTCCAAGACCTGTGAAGTGGTGGCCTGCTTGGCCAACTGATCAACGTGTTGTTCATTACCTGATATGCCGATGTGCCCTGGTGTCAAGATAAAAGTGACAGAATGGCCTGACTTGCCAAGGGTGAAGACTGCATCTTGAATTGACCACATGACATGATGTTTAGGGAAGCACTGATCTATGCCCTGCAAGCCATTCTGGGAGTCGCTAAAGATGGCATACGACCCCCTGGGGCAAGTTCGGAGATGTTCAAGGGGCTGGAAAATAGCACTGAAGATGCTACTTCCACAAGACAACAATCGCTGTTCGGTTTAGTCACCACAGACAAAAGCATATCTAGCATGGCCGTCGGCCAAAGAACCATCTGTGTAAACACTTTTTGTGTTGTGAAATAAGTCAAGCAGTGCTTGGAACTGGCAAAGGAGATTTGATGGTGTCACTGAGGCTTTTGAGTCCTGGGATAAGTCCAACCAAGCTCCAAGAGAGGAATGGTCCAAGGCAGGTTACGGGGAGAGTAGTGGAAAGGAGGAGGGATAAGAAGGAAATCAAGTGATGAGAGAAGGGAACGGACACGGACCACAATCGGGAGACCCAACCTGGGACATTGTCATGGGAAAGGGAGTGCAGCAGTTGGGAAGAGAAGCCTTTGGTTCGGATGGCGGAGTGAAGCATGGAGCCAGGCAATGTACAACATCAGCAACTGTTGCCGGCGGAACTGCAGAGGGGGAATCCCAGCTTCAGCAAGGAGACTTGTACTGGACTGTTGCGAAAAGCCCCTGTCGCGGGATGCCCAACAGTGTGAAGAATGGGGTCTAACACCCGCAAGGCAGAAGGGACTGCTTAATCATACACCAAGCTCCCGTAGTCAAGCCGCAACTGAGTAAGAGCCTTGTAAAGCTGCAGGAGGGTGGAATGGGCTGCTCCCCAATCAGTATGGCTGAGACATTGCAGAATATTTAATGTCACTAACATTTCTGTCTTAGCTGACGTAGGTATGGCACCTAAGTCAGCTGGGCATCAAAAACCATGCCTAGGAAGCGATGTGTTTCCTCAGCCTGAAGGGGTTTACCACCCAGGTACAGTTCTGGGTCAGGCTGAACTACCCGATGGCAACAGAAGTGCATTACACAGGTTTTCTGTGTAGAGGCTCCAACCCTCACGCGAAATGAGTGGAAGGAGAGGAAATTCCAAATAAAAATTGGAAGGGGGACCCGTCATAAATTGTACCCAGTATATGGTGCAGCCATGTGATATAGGCCTTGCAGAGATCGAAGAATACTGCAACCAGATGCTCATGTATAGTGAATGCAGAGCGAATAGCCGACTCCAGTGATATGAGGTTGTCAATGGCAGAGAGGCCTTGGCAGAAGCTCCCCTGTTGTGCAGCAAGGAGTCCATCCTCTTCAAGGACCCACATGAGCCACCGACTCATCATACATTCGAAGAGCTTGCAGAGAACATTGGTGAGGCTGATCAGACAGTAACTGTCAGCCACTAGAGGATCCGCACCAGGTTTCAACACCGGGATGATAATGCTATCCCACCATTGTGACGGGAAAACCCCCTATGCCCATAGACAATTAAACAGGGCGAGAATTCGGTGTCACAACTCTGTTGAAAGGTGTCGGAGGAACTGGCTGTGAATCCTTTCTGGTCCTGGAGTGGTATTGGGGCACACAGAAAGGGCAATTCGAAACTACCACTCGCTAAATGGGTCATTGTAATTTTCCAGAGGCAGGTGCAGAAGGAGAACTGTTTCTCCTTGGCCCACTCTTAGAGGCAGCGGAAGTCATCACTGTATGTGGCAGTCATGGAGCAATGTGCATAGTGCTCTGCCGTATGCTCGGCAATATCTGTTGGCATTGTGCAAAGCATACCCTGGATGGTGAGGGGTGGGATTCCTGTCAGTGGGCGGTATCCAAAGACACATCGTACTTGTATCCATACCTGAAACGGGGAGGTGTGGGAGCCGATAGTGGCTACATACGTCTCCCAGAAGTCCTGCTTACTCTGCTGTATCAGTCACCAAGCTAGCGCACGGAGCCATTTGAATGCTATCAGGTTCTCCATGGCAGGTTGGCATTGGTGACACTGAAGCACTCGCTAACATTCCCTGAGAGCTTCAGCAGTCGCCAGTGTCTACCAAGGCACAGACTTGCACCCAGGGGAAATGGTGGTTTGTGGAACAGCTGCCTCGGTAGCTGAGATAATAGTTTTTAAATTGGATTCCATTATCTGGGTGTGCTCAACAGCCACAAAATCACTTTTATCAATAATGAAAGGAGCAGCATTAGCTGTAAAATCTTTTGCTCCTTTCATTATTGAGATAACAGTGTCAGTCACCTGTTGGACTGCATTATTGATATCAGCTGGTGGTGGAGCATCGATTACAGCAGCCAAGGCATAAGCTGGCCAGTCAGCCCTATGGAAGCACCATCGGGGAAAGCGGTCTGCAGGTTGGTACTGCAGGAGCAACATGAAGATGGAAAAGTGGTCGCTGACACACAGGTCGCCATGCACCCAGTAAATGAAGTGTGGTTGAAGTCTTGGGCTGCAGACAGAGAGGTCAATGGCCGAATATGTGCCCCGCACCATTCTAAAATGAGTGGGGGCACCAGTATTCAGAAGACAAAGGTCTTGTTGTGCCAAAATCGTCTCAACATCCCTACTGCGGCCTGTGTTCCTCTTCACAAAGGTTTGTGAGTGAGACACAGTATCTCTTCCACTACAATGTATTACTTGCTGAGGATGAGCTGCAAATTCAGTTCCCACCTGAAGCCTAGCAATGTCTAGTGAAACTTTAGTTTCAAGCACCCTCTATCTCTTGACACCTGAAACCAACACAAAGTATCCCCAGAATAATATAGCTTTCACAACTTTTAACCCTTTTGTATATTTCTATTTGGCCGCAGAATAGGACAACCGGTCCAGGGTCTTATACTCCATTATCTTCCTTTCCTTATGCAAAACTGCACAATGAGGCAGTTCACACAGACTGGAGGAGGGACACAAAGGACGTCTGGATGTAATGCACTTCCACACTCCCGACAGGTGGGGTCGGCATCACACCGGGAGGTCATGTGCCAAACCTCCAGCACTTGAAGCAGGACTTAGGGGGAAGAACATAGGGCTTTACACTGCACCAGTAGATCATCACCTTGACCTTCTCAGGCAATGAATCACCCTCAAAGGCTAAGATGAAAGCACCGGTGGCAACCCTGTTGTCCTTCAGTTCCCTATGGACACAGCAGATGAAGTGGACTCCTCGCCACTCCAAGTTCTTGTATAATTCATCATCTGATTGCAAAATGAGATCTCTATGGAATATGATGCCCTGAACCATATTGAGGCTCTTGTGTGGAGTGATCATAATGGGAACATCACCCGGCTTATCACAGGCGAGCAATGCCCATGACTGCACCAGGGAGGACATCGTTATCATTACCAATCCTGAACGCATCTTCAACATTCCCTCCACTTCGTCCAACTTGTCCTCTAGGTGTTTGACAAAAAATAAAGGCTTTGTAGCTGTGAATGATTCTCCATATGACCTGGTACATACTAGATATCGAGGAGCGTATTACTCTCCTTGAGTCCTAGCCCTACGTTCCTCCTATGGTGCGGACAGGAAAGGGAGCAAATGGGGGGTACACTGTATTCACTTCTTCCTCTCTTAGAGATGGCTTTTTGCATGCGCTAACGCTTTTAATTGGCCATTTCATTTTCGTCCCACAAGCTGGTAGGGAAATATAAATCCGCCCAGGCAGAACCCCGCTTACCTGGGTAAGCCTTATACAACTGAGGTGCAGCAGGTTCCCCAGATGTTGCTCACTAGCAACTGTTCACCTTTTATAGAGGTCTGTACCATCCTCAGGAACCGGGTGATTAAGCCAAGATTAGGGTTCCCATCCGTCCTGACTTTTCCGGGATAGTCCCAGAGTTTAGTATAATGTCCCGGTGTCCCCAAGACTTCTCTGGGGACTGTTAAATGTCTCAGATTTTCATCATATATAGTGTGATCTTTTTTTTTCCATACTAAAATAAAACTGTCATAATACATTGCTTTATTGACCTTAAGTTTTGGTATGCTGGTACAACGCCATGAAAAATTTTTATCATTATTGCTCTTCAAGTTCGTTGTATTGTACCTTCATCGATTTTTCCTGCAACTGTAAAAACAGTTTACAAGTCAATGGGTGCAAGAAAAATGTTCGGCTGACTGAAGGCAAAGAACTTCAGCCAGAAACAGTATCACATACTTGATGTTTACGAAGTATGAGTTGTTCACTGCGTACTTGTAGTGACAGTAGATAATTATATTTTAGTTGTAATCAAATGTTGATTATGTCGGCTATTCACGTGCGGACTATGTAAATATGGGTATTTACAAACTTATCATAATGTACAAACACATTTTCTTTCTAGAAATCTACTGATAATAAAGAAGTTACTTCACTTGCGAGATGAGTAAATACAGATACTTACTAATGTATCATAATGTAGAAATACGTTTTATTACTGGAAATATACTGATAAAAAAAGAGTTACTTTATTAATGACAAACTATTCATCTTGAATTATTCTACCAATTGCTTATGCACTTTTTTAATTAGAAGACACTACTTAAATACGTTCTGCAAACTTAATAAATAGTGTGAGAATATTGACATAATCAACATTCGATATATATCTATTTCGGCCACACAATTTCGAGTGTACGCTTTCTTGGACATTATCAGGTATTTTCAGTTATAAATGTTATGTGGACAGATGAAAGAAATAGATTAAAGTTAGGAACAGTGAAAGCACAAACAATGATAAAAAACTTTTGCTAACCTCCATTGCATGGGTTTCTATAATTTGATACCTAAGGAAGATAAAGTCCTAAAACAGTTGCACAGCATTAAAACATACCACTCAAACAAATTTTAGCCTGTTCCGTCAACTTCAACAGAAAATGTGTAAAGCTTCTGTTTATATTTAATTTGTAATTGCTATAATGCTTTTGACCTGCCATCAATAGTATGGCATATTTTGTGAAACTATATCATTACTCTGCTAATGTGACAGTTATATCCTTTTGTAATCTAGAACACTAAAAATTAAAATCCTAGAGCAATTATAACTACTTAAAAGTACTACTCCTTTACTTCTGAACCTCTACGATCAACCTTAAAGAAATGTGTGAAATTTGTGTTTATATTTGAATTTAAGTTCTGTATTACCTATTAATAGCCTGTCATCTGTAGTACAGAACATTTATTTTATTAGGTTAACTTTTATTATCTTCTACAATTTTCTACACTGCTCAATGAAAAGTAATAAAGCAAACCAACTTCAACTTATGTGTAAAATGTATGAAATTTGACTTAATATCTACATAAAATTGTGTACATTATTCTACTACACCCTGCAACCAATAGTATGGTAGATTATGTTGAAATATATAATTATTAAGTAAAAATGAACAAAAATCATATAGTGTCCCGAGTTTTATTCATTTGTCCTGAATTTTTTGGAAATCATTTTGAAAATGCCCTGAATTTTATCAAAAACAATATGGAAACCCTAGCCAAGATCCCCAAAATCTGAAACGTACAACATTCCACTGTCGCGCCGAACAATGGTCGCTGAAGCATGCACAGAGCTTATGGTGTGGCGGGCTGTTGGCGCAACAGAGTCAACAGTTCGGGACCCTGGGTTTGCCGAGCCCGTACTCAGCAAATTAATGCTGGGCCCTTGAGTGGGCGATATAAAAATTCAAAGGTTCCTACAAGACTAGTTATGGAATATCCAGGGGCATGCACATGATGAATAGTCTAATCTTAAAATATACTATATACCTAATGAGAGAATTCATATTAAATTCCAGATAAATGTATTACACTAAGCATGATCTCTAAGTTCAACTAATAAGTACTAATAAGTACTTCTGTTTAACCTAAGTTTGTCATTATACATGTTGATGAAATAAAATAAAATCCACACAACCTAGCAAGTCCTTTCTCTTTTCTATGTGGGCCTGTTAACATTCCAACAAGCTTGATTTTCAATGAGTGGTCTCTTTTTTCAGAAGTATAATTTAATTTTGTTTTCAATAAAAATTTCAAGAGAAACAATGTCCTTCCTGCTGTATTTGTTTACTAAATTGTTCTTTGTAGTAATTTCTCTAGAAGAAAACCAACTTATATACATATGTAAAAAATTATTTATCTTACTCATTATTACTTGGAACTTCTCTTTTCTGTCACTGATAGTGTCTTTTTAATTTACAGTGAGAAAACAAGTATGTAGGGTACCACCAAATATGTGCAACCAAAGCATTTAACAGAGAAATACATTATGTGCTTCAAGAAAAATGACTGCTAATTATTTTCAGTCCTCACATGCTTACAGTTTTGACTTTTATGTTTACCACATAATATTCAGAAATATTGTTTTCAAAATAGGCAAATGGTTTTTATTTGTTGTTGGATTTTAGGGGACTAAACAGCTAGGTCATCAGTCCCCCGTTCCTAGCTAAGAGTCCACTGTCAAGAGCGTAAAAAGAGAGATAATAATAAATCAAAACACCGAAAATAAAAACTCACAAAAGGAACAGGTAGACAATGAACAAGTCGCTGACAACACAAATCAAAGACACACAATAGGTAAAACAAAGTCAGGAACTCAACTAAAACTGGACAGCAGAGTACCATGGCTGACCGATAATAAAGGATGAACCAGTCATGCTGTACATACTAAAAACCACTTGGCATTCCATAAAATAGTCGTAAAAGGACTCAAAAATGCTGGAGACATGCGGACCTAAGATGTAAAACCCAGCTGCGTGAATAAAACTTAAAATTGAGGTAGCCATGAAGGCACCACATCAACACATGGATGGGGCCTCATGGCGAAGGAAATAGCCATGGGTTAACCACGTGTGCTCAATACGGAGGTAGTAGAGGATGACCGACTCTCAACATGTGGGCCGTTGTGAAAGTTTCCACAGAGCCTTGGATAGCTTCACTGCCCGAAGCTTATTTGGTGCACTCGCGGTAGCCCATTCAGTGCTCCAAGCCTCACGCACCTTTTAGCGCTTCGCCAATTTGAGATCTGGTTCCTTGACACCAATATCTAAAGGTGTTGCTATAGTGGCCTGCTTGGCGAACCGATCAACATATTCATTCCCAGGAATACCAATGTGGCCGGGGGTCCACAGAAAGACCAAAGAACGGTCAGATCGGCCGAGAGAGTATACAGTATCTTGGACTGACTGCACTAATCGGTGGTAAGAGAAACACTGGACAATCACCTGTAAGCCACTCATGGAGTCACTACAGATGATAAATGACCCCCTGGGGCTGGCTTGGAGGTGTTTCAGAGCACTTAAAATGGCAACCAGCTCTGCATTAAAGATTCTACTCTCCCACAGCAGAGAATGCTGTTCAACATGATCATCATGCAGATACCCATACACAGCACAACCGTCTGCTATGGAACCATGAGTGTAAATGGCTTCAGCACCATGGAACGAATCGAGGAATTGCAGGAACTGTAGACAGAAATGTATTGGGGAAACTGTGTCCTTCAAGGCACAGGACAGATCATGACAGAGCTGCAAACGAGGAATGGACCAATGAGGGCTTTGATAGGAGTATTGGAAAGTGGCAGGGAGTGGATAGGATTCAATGGACGAAAGAAGGGAATGAACATGGACGGCAATCGGGTAACCCGCCCTGGGCTGTCATGGAGGGATAGGGAGTGCAGTGTCTGGAAAAAGGAGCCGGCTGTTCAGGTGAAAGGGCGAGGCCTGAACAGCTTCGATGAGGAGGCTGGTCATAGGGCTCACGCATAAAGCCCCTGTGCAGAACGGACACCACAATGTAGGATTAGGTCCAAAGACTGCAATGTTGAAGGCACGGCCAAATCATGTACGATGAACCCATAGTGAAGGCACATCTAGATGAGGGCTTTGTAGAGCTGCAGGAGCGTTGGGCGTGCAGCTCCCCAAACAGTGTGGCTCAGACAATGCAGTGTGTTTAGATGCCGCTAGCACTTTTTTTGAGCTGCCGGAGATGCAGCACCCAAGTAGGAAGGTCATCAAACAACATTCCTAAAAACCTGTATGTCTCTTCAAGTAACAGGTCACCAGCTAAATAAAGTTTGGGTTCCGAGTGTACTGCCCGACGTCGACAGAAATGCATTACCCAGGTTTTCGATGCAGAGAACTGAAACCCGTGGGCAAATGCCCAAGACTTTCGAATGGTTAGCTGCAACTGTCATTCAGCAACACCTTTGCCGGTGGAACTAAAATACATGCAGAAGTTATCAGCTTACAAGGATGTGGATACCGATGACCCCACAGCTGCTGTAAGACCATTAATGGCGACTAAAAATAAAGGGACACTAAGTACAGAACCCTGTGGAACACTGTTTTCTTCATAATGAGGTGAGCTGAGACAAGAACCAATATGAACACGAAAAGAATGCAACACAAGGAAGTTCTTAATGAATATACGAAGTGGACCCCTTAAGCCTCAGTCATACAGCACAGACGATATATGGTGGCACCAGGTGGTGTCATATGTCTTCCACAGCTCAAAAAAGACGGCAACCAGGTGTTTGCGGCGAGTAAAGGCTTTACGGATGGCCTACTCTAGCGACACGAGATTATTGATAGCAGTGCGGCCTTGATGGAACTCATCTTGTTGAGGCACCAAAAGTCCCCAGTACTCGAGGATAAAAGCCTCCACTTACCATACATTCAAGGAGCTTGCTCGGAACATTGGTGAGGCTGATCGGGCAGTAACTATAAGCCACCTGCAGATCTGCCCCAGGCTTAATCACCAGGATGATAATGCTACCCTGCCAGTAGGACGGGAAAATACCCTCAAGCCAGAGACAATTGAACAGGGCGAGGGTACGGATCGGAGCGTGGAATGTTAGATCCCTTAATCGGGTAGGAAAATTAGAAAATTTAAAAAGGGAAATGGATAGGTTGAAGTTAGATATAGTGGGGATTAGTGAAGTTCGGTGGCAGGATGAACAGGATTTCTGGTCGGGTGAGTACAGGATTATAAATACAAAATCAGTTGGGGGTATCACAGGAGTAGGACTGATAATGAATAAGAAAATAGGAATGCGGGTAAACTACTATGACCAGCACAGTGATCGCATTATCATTGTCAAGATAGATATGAAGCCAACACCGACAACAGTAGTACAGGTTTATATGCCAACTAGCTCTGCCGATGATGAGGAGCGAAGAAATATATGAGGAGCTAAAGGAAATTATTCAGACAGTTAAGGGAGAGGAAAACTTAATTGTGATGGGAGACTGGAATTCGGTAGTAGGAAAAGGAAGAGAAGGAAAAATAGTAGGTGAATATGGACTGGGCAGGAGGAATGAAAGAGGAAGTCGCCTGGTAGAATTTTGCACGGAACATGATTTAAGCGTAACAAACACATGGTTTAAGAATCACAAAAGAAGGTTGTATACGTGGAAGAGACCAGGAGACACCGGAAGGTATCAGATAGATTTTATAATGGTAAAACGTAGATTCCGGAACCAGGTGATAAACTGTAATACATACCCAGGGGCAGATATAGACTCTGACCATAACTTGTTAGTCATGAACTGTAGGCTGAAACTGAAAAAAACTGCAGAAAGGTAGGAAAATAAGGAGATGGGACTTAGATAAATTGAAGGAACTTGAAGTTCTGGAGAATTTCAGAGGGAGCTTTAGGCAACAATTGACAGAAACAGGGGGAAATAAAACAGTAGAAGAGGAATGGGTAGCATTGAGAGATGAAATAGTGATGGCAGCAGAGGACAAAATAGGTAGAAAGGCAAGACCTACAAAAAATCCTTGGATATCACAGGAAATACTGACTTTAATTGATGAAAGAAGAAAATATAAAAATGCAGTAAATAAAACAGGCAAAATGGAGTACAGACGACTAAAAATGAGATTGACAGGAAGTGCAAAATGGCTAAGCAGGAGTGGCTAGAAGCCAAATGCAAATCTGTAGAAGAATGTATAAGAAGGGGAAAAGTAGATACCGCCTACAGGAAAATAAAAGAGACATTTGGGGACAAGAAAAGCAACTCTATGAATATCAAGAACTCAGACGGCAAACCAGTTCTCAGCAAAGAAGGGAAAGCTGAAAGGTGGAAAGAGTACATAGAGCAGCTCTACAAAGGAAATGAACTTAGAGACGATGTTGTGGGAAGGAAAGAGGAAGTAGAACAAGATGAAATAGGAGATACTATACTGAGAGATGAATTTGACAGAGCCCTGAAAGACCTAGGTCGGAACAAGGCCCCAGGAGTAGATGACATACCCTCAGAGCTACTAAAGTCTCTGGGAGAGCCAGCCATGACAAGACTATTTGAACTGGTGTGTAGGATGTATGAGACAGGCGAAATGCCCTCAGACTTTAAGAAAAATGTAATAATCCCCATTGCAAAGAAATCAGGTGCAGACAGGTGTGAAAATTACAGAACCATTAGTTTGATAAGTCATGGTTGCAAAATTTTAACACGAATAATCTACAGGAGAATGGAAAAGCTGGTAGAAACTGACCTCGGGGAAGATCAGTTTGGGTTCAGGAGGAACGTAGGAACCAGGGAGGCAATACTCACTTTATGTCTTATCTTAGAAGATAGATTAAGGAAAGGCAAACCTACATTTTTAGCTTTTGTAGATTTGGAGAAAGCATTTGACAATGTTGACTGGAATACACTCTTTCAAATTCTGAAGTCAGCAGGAGTAAAATATAGGGAAATGAAAGTTATTTACAACTTGTACAAAAGCCAGACTGCAGTTATTAGACTAGAAGGGCATGAAAAGGAAGCATCAGTTGGGAAGGGAGTAAGACAGGGTTGTAGCCTTTCTCCGATGTTATTCAATTTGTACATCGAGCAGGCAGTGAAGGAAAGCAAGGAAAAATTTGGAATAGGGATTAAAGTTCAGGAGGAAGAAATAAAAACATTGTGTTTTGCTGATGACATTGTAATTCTATCAGAGACAGCACAGGACCTGGAAGAGCAGTTAAATGGAATGGACAGGGTGTTGAAGAGAGCGTATAAAATGAACATTAACAAGAGCAAAACAAAAATAATGGAATGCGGTCTTAGAAAATCAGGTGATGCTGAAGGAATTAGATTAGGTAACGAAACAATGAAGGTGGTAGATGAGTTTTGTTACTTGGGTAGTAAAATAACATGCGATGGTCGCAGTACAGAGGATATAAAATGCAGAATGGCAATGGGAAGAAAAGAAAAAGAGAAATTTGCTAACATCAAATATTAATTTAAGTGTAAGGAAGTCTTTTCTGAAGGCGTTCGTGTGGAGTGTTGCCTTGTACGGGAGTGAAACATGGACGATAAGCAGTGTGGACAGGAAGAGAATAGAGGCTTTTGAAATGTGGTGCTACAGAAGAATGCTGAAGATTAGGTGGGTAGATCACATAACTAATGAAGAGGTACTGAACAGAATTGGTGAGAAAAGGAATTTTTGGCATACCCTGACTAAAAGAAGGGATCGCTTGGTAGGACACATTCTTAGACATCGGGGAATCGTAAATTTAGCATTGGAGGGAAGTGTGTGGGGTAAAAATCGCAGAGGGAGACCAAGAGACGCGTATAGTAAGCAGATTCAAGTGGATGTGGGTTGCCGTTCTTATGTGGAGATGAAGAGGCTTGCTCAGGATAGAGTAGGGTGGAGAGCTGCATCAAACCAGTCTCCGGACTGAAGACCATACCAACCCCACCAGATCAGGAGGATAGCTGTGGGATGTGAAAGTTGTTATTAGGTTATTGGTGTACTGGTTCAGGGTTTCGGGACTGGAGCAGACTCGTTTGCCACAATGACCTCAGCTGTAGGAAAGGGAACGTTTGATGTTGGCAGCTGTCATAATGGAGGTACTGTTGTTTGTTGGTAGGTTTGATGTGGATGGATGTGTGAAGTTGGCCGTTGGACACATGGAGGTCGACATCGAGGAAAGTGGCATGGGGTTTGGAATAGGACCAGGTGAATTTGATGGGACCAAAGGAGTTGAGGTTGAAGAGGAAATTCTAGAGTTCTTCTTCACTGTGGGTCCAGATCATGAAGATGTCATCAATGAATCTATACCAAACTTTGGGTTGACAGGCTTGGGTATCCAGGAAGGCTTCCTCTAAGCGTCCCATAAATAAGTTTGAGTACGAGGGGGCCATCCTGGTTCCCATGGCTGTTCCCTTTAGTTGTTGGTATGTCTGGCCTTCAAAAGCGAAGAAGTTGTGGGTTAGGATGAAGCTGGCTAGGGTATTAAGGAAAGATATTTTAGGTAGGGAAGTGGGTGGTCGGCATGAAAGGAAGTACTCCACCGCAGCGAGGCTCTGGGCACATGGGATATTTGTGTATAAGAAAGTGGCATCGATGGCTACAAGGATGGTTTCTGGAGGTAACAGGCTGGGTAAGGATTCCAGGCGATTGAGGAAGTGGTTGGTGTCTTTGATGAAGGATGGGAGACTGCACATGATGGGTTGAAGGTGTTGGTCTATGTAGGCAGTGATTCTTTCTGTAGGGGCTTGGTAACCGGCCACAATGGGGCGTCTGGGATGATTGGGTTTGTGAATCTTGGGAAGTAGGTAGAAGGTGGGGTTGTGGGGTGTCGGTGGGGTCATGAGGTTAATAGTCAGGTGAAAGTTTTTGTAGGGGGCCTAAGGCTTTGAGGATTCCTTGAAGCTCTGCCTGGACATCAGGAATGGGATTGCCCTGACAAACTTTATATGTGGTACTATCTGAAAGCTGACGCAGTCCCTCAGCCACATACTCCTGCCGATCAAGTACCACGGTCGTGGAAACCTTGTCGGCTGGGAGAATGACGATGGAATGGTCAGCCTTCAGATCACGGATAGCTCGGGATTCAGCTGCGATAATGTTGGGAATATGATTAAGGTTTCTCAGGAAAGACTGAGAGGCAAGATTGGAAGTAAGGAATTCCTGGAATGTTTGAAGGGGGTGATTCTGAGGAAATAGGGGTGGGTCCCCCTGTGACGGAGGACTGAACTGTTCTAGGTAGGGTTCAATTAGTATGATGTCAAAGTGATATCTCCAGCAAAGACTATGAATATAAGATAGTAAATCTTTGAAAAGGGCTATTTGGTTTGATTTGGGAATAGGGCTAAAGGTGAGGCCTTTGGATAGGACAGAGGTTTCAGATTGGTAGAGAGGTTTCAGAGGAAAGCCTTGGCTTTCTACAAATGTCTGCCTAGGTGTTTTTGTGTGTGTATATGTGTGGGCATGTGTGTATTTGTTTACCTTCCATTATTCCCCCACCAAGCTAAGTCCTTCCTCTCCCGGGATTGGAATGACGCCTCATCCACTCCCTTAAAACCCTCATGCTGTCCTTTTTCCCCTCCTTCCTTTCTCTTTTCCTGATGAAGCAACCAACTGTTGCAAAAGCATGAATGTTTGTTTGTATGAGTTTTCGTTTGTGTTATTTATGTCTATCGGCGAGCCTGTGCTTTGGGTAAGTAAAAACAATCCTTATTTTTATACATATTTTTCCCATCAGGAAAGTCTCCTTCATATATATAAAGTAACCCCCCTTTTAATACTGCATCTCATTTTCCTGCCTGTTGTATTCCCACTCTTATCTTCCCCCTCCACTTCCCCCCTCCTCCTCCACTCCTCCCCCCACCTATCCCTTCCACTTGCCGTGTAATCAAGACTGTGTTAGGTGGCCAGAGATGGCCGACGTGTGTGGATGAGTGTGTCTGAGTGATTGTGTGGATGAATGTTCTCTTTCTGAGGAAGGCTGCAGCCAAAAATTTAGAATTGTGTGTCTTTTATTTGTGTCTGTTGGCGGCTCAATGTTCATCTTACAGTGAGTTGTTCCCTATCTACATATTATTATTTTTTTTTTCCCCATACATCTATGTTGTTGTTAACTGTTGTTATTGTCTGGTACAGGGTCTGAAGAAGAGAACAATGTATTCTTGAAACTAGTAATTAAGAGTCCAAACATAAGAGCTGAAGGTTCTCATTTGTCAAATTAATACATCACCATCATCCTATCATTTGTCTAACCAAAATTGATACACAGACACTAATCACTTATGTCTGTATAAAATGTATCTATTGCCTGTACAAAATTTGCAGTGTTGTTTGTAAAAGTTTTCAGCAGATGGTGTCACACAATGAGTAGAATAAGTAAATAAAAATAAACACAGTTTCTTATTTTACAAATGCAAATTTGAGTATGTGTGCCACTTTCCAATGATAACTCACCAAGATTTTAATCAAGACATTTTCTTTAGCATTATGTACAAAAATATTTACCTATTTCACTTCACATTCCCAAATAGGCCTATGAAATAATACACATAAAATATCATTACACACAAGAACAATGCCCTCTTCACTATATAAAGAATATATGTATTGACACACTTAATAATGAGTTGCGGCAGAACGGCCGAGCACATTGAGGCGCTATGTTCCGATGCGCGAGGCCGTTCCCCATCGGGGATTCAAATCCCCCTCTCGAGCATGGATGTTCGTGCTGTGTAAGTATAAGTTAGTTTGCAAGTAGTTTGTAATTTTAAGGATTGATGAACCCGCAGTTCAGTCCCTAAAGCATTACAAACATTTGAACATTCATAATAAGCTGCCATTCAAAACTCGCACATAAGCTGAAATAATGATTGTGAAGAAAATAAATACAATAACAACCTTGGTGCAACATGTTGTCTTCTCTGAAATACTGTACAATTGTGAACCAAGTAAATAAAACAAAAGGCTAAAAAAGGCAATAGGGGTCACTTGGATTTGTGGTGCCAATCAACAGATTACTTGAGTGAAAAGTGGTGACCCGAAGTCAAAAAAGCCAACAATGGCAGAGAGAGTGGTGTGTTGACTTGACATCCTGAGCTGAAGTTTACATCATGGGCAAGAGGAGCACCACATTGGTTGGCAACGCACCACAGTTATGCACCCAAAGGCATGGCATTCTGATTTTTACATGATACATTATATTCACCCATCCACCAACAGAACTCCACAATTTAATTCAAAGACACCAATCATTGGAAACTTGATAATTTGCAGTGGAAATTTCTCTCTTGTTAAGAATATCTCATTACTTTTACAATACAAATTGATACATTATACTTATGGATCCACGTACTGAACCACATGATTTAATTAAAAAATACTAAATACTGATCATTTGCAATGGGAATTTCTGTGTGGTGAAAATTTCATAATATTTCTGTTTCACTTGGCACACACAAACCAATAACTGACAAGTCCTGCTTAGTTCTGGTATGTTACATGGCAACCAATGCCAATATTGCCTCGCCAAGACATGTAAGTACAGTACAGTATGCCGCTGACCATGATGTCGAATTTGACAGACACCTTACCGGTATGTACCACACACAATATTATAATGCTTGTATAATATAACATTGTAAAACTGGTGCAGTCATGACTGGCAAATAATGCAGTTATGGAAAAAATTGTAATCAACTGAGGATGAGCTGGTCCCGATTTGCTCAACAGGGTCAGAACATACAGCTTTGGCTCATAGGCCTACAGACTAGTTTTTCCTCCATTTCCCTGAAATGAACAGCAAAGCATTTCACTTTAACAAATTATTTGTTCAGTTTTTATTATGGCTTTTCATCGAATCCTGCTAGCAAGTAAATTTTCAATTCATTCAGAAACCTGTTCATTTATTACATACATATGTACTTTCTTTGGTAGGTAAGAGTAAGGAACTGTTTCCAATATTACCTAATAATGGAAAGTCCAGGTCGGAATTAATAATACAATAATAAGGACAGTTTACAGCCCACCGCAAACACACGGCAACAGGCACATAACAAAAGACACACACATACAACACTTTCAGCTATCGGCCATGGCCTTCTTTGGAAAATAGAACATTCAAGCAATCACAAAACACAGCATACAACTGTCACCTCCAGCTGCCGCACTTCAAATCACGCTCCGCAGTGTGTAAATCGGGAAAGGGGAGGGAGGGGATAGGAAGATTGCATCACGGTAGTGGTACAGCACAGCCTTTCTATATTGCCATGACCACGAACCAGCTGTCCATTAGGATGAATGGCCTTTGACAAACTGTGGCCAAAAACAAGGTGGACCACCCTGTGGCGAAACATGCAGTGGAGCACATGCTCGATTTCAATGGCTGCTTCACAACCCAATCATCTAGATCCTCCCACCCACCACCAGCTTTTCTGAACTGCAAAGATGGGAGTTATCCCTACAGTACATTCTCTGATCCCTAAATCATCCAGGCGTCAACCTAAAAAAATTTCCTTTTTTTTTCCACACCTTACAGTTCCTACCTCTCTTTCCTATTTTGAGTGGTGTGTGTGTGTGTGTGTGTGTGTGTGTGTGTGTTTGTTTTACTTTTATATCTATATTTATTTTACTGTTCTCCCCTCATCCGCCTCCATTCCTAAGCTGCATCTCGTTACTCCCATCTAGGCCGTGCTGTACCCATAACCACCACCGTGACACAACCTTTCTATCACCCCCCCTCCCCGATTTACACACCACAGAGCATGATTCAAAGTGCGGCAGACGGAGGTAAAGATTGTATGATGATGATGATGTGTGGCTGTGTGATTGGTGAATGTTCTATTTTCTGAAGAAGGCCATCGCTCATAGCCGAAAGTGTTGTATGTGGGTGTCTTTTGTTATGAGCTTATCACAGCTTGTTGCCACATCTTTGCAGTGAGTTGTTAACTGTCCTTATTACTATATTATTGTTTCCATTATTAAAATTATAGAAGGAAACTTCCCTGGTGGGATAAACAAATATTTTTTCCAATTATTATGTTTTTTAAGAACAATATAATTACATAAAAACATTATTGGTAATGGGTAAAGCAATGTTTATGCTATTTTTTGTGCAGTCACAAGAAAACGGAGACACTTTTCATACTGTGGCATCAATTGTTGTAGACATGAATGGAATGAGCATGTGACAGTTACCTTCACCTCTTTGCCGTTATCAAAAAGCTGGCCAGTGATGCAAGAAAAAATGGAATTTTCTGGGAGCAAGATCAAGATTGTATGCTGGATGATCAAACAGCTCCCAGCCAAACTACTGCAAAACAGTTGCTGTACATTGAGTCATAAGGGAACAAGCATTGTTATGGGGCAGAACAACAACTGCAGTATGCATTCCATGTATCTTGTTCTGAATGGCATGTTTTAGTTTCTACATTGTTTACATTAATGATCAGCATTCACTGTTTCACCTCTGGGCAGGAAGTCAATTAGCAGAATGCCCTTCCTTTCCAAGAGCAAACACATCACTTTCTGCATCCAGTCTGTTTGACTTTCACCTTGACCAGAGATCCTGTGTTATGTCAATGCATAGACTGCTGCTTGGTTTCTGGGGAAAAGTGCGGAACCCATGTCCCATGAATATCCTGTCAAGGAACTCATCACCATCATAATGATACCGCTGCAGAAATTGTAGATACACAATACTGACATATTATGTAAGGGTGGTTAGAAAATGTCACAGCTCCTCCAAAGTGTTTCTTTTGTATCAGGTTTTTCAGCACCCATGTGGCACACAATTTCTAGAACAGCAAATGATTAGTGGAGATTTCATACAACAAGGATTGTGATATCTGCAGAAGATGGCTGAAGCAATGGTTTCCAGGATATGTTGCCATACCACCTCAACCAGGTGATCATTAATGAGGGATGGTCGTCCACTACCTCCATCATAAACAGTTTGATCACATTTGGGAAAAAAAAAACCACCCTCACAAGTGATGCACCATTTGTTTGCTCAAGATGTTCTGCCCATAAAAATGACAGAGATGGCAACGAATTTTGATGAGCACTACGTTTTGTGCATTATGGAACCTTATTAATGACCTAGTCTCCCAACGTCATTGGAGATCAAATAACAGAATTCATTTAAAGACACGTATTGCAGTGGCACTGATACCCTGATACCAGGTGGAACCTTTCCAGCCAACATATAATTGTTACATCATAGATCTGTTACTATCTAAATGTGCCTTGAACATGAACATGGAGCCAGCTGTGTTACATCGGACTTGTGTTTAAGCTAGTACCTCAGTCAGTTAGACCCACCATAATTAAAGTCACTATACATGAGAAACATATTCCATAATTCTAAATAATAATAATAATAGACATAGTCTAACGGTTCTGCATCTTAGTTTATCAACTCTTCATTTAAACTGAAACAACCTGCAGCCAAGGTTAATTGATGCAAGATAATGGACTAATTCCACATGGAATCGAATGAATACCTTTATGGGTCTTGTAGTTATTTTTCTATGAAGCAATTTGAGTGATTTCTCAATTTCAGACTCACTTATTTCTATTTCCATCATTTTCACATTCATGAAACAGAATGCACTGGAAGTGCACAATGCTCTTCTCTGGAGAAACGGTACCACAGTACTGAAAGAGATGATTAATATTTTGCTGCTGCTGACTTAGGGAGAATAAATAGATAAAATCTTTATACTCCTATTCACGCCTCAGGACAGAAGCAGTGTATCCAACTGCATGAATATAGTCAATTATGTCTATTTTTTAAATTGTGTGACGTGCCTCCCCATTCCAGAAGTAGTTAAAAAATGTTCAAATGTTTGTTAAGCTTATGGGACTTAACTACGGGGTCATCAGTCCCTAAACTTACAAACTACTTATGAACTACTTACGAACTAGGACGACACAAACATCCATGCCCGAGGGGGGACTCGAACCCCCGACCGTAGTGGCCGTGCTGACCGTGACTGGAGCGCCTCAGCTACCTCGGCCGGCTCCAGAAGTAGTCAGATTAACATTAGTCACTATCCAAAGTGAGTAGTATTTTGCCTTTGATTCTGTGATTTATGCTCAAAGTATGCTACATTTGAAAATTTTTTCTGTTGATTGTTACAAAAAAATAGGATTCTTGAAAACTAGGAAGATTCTGAAACTTCCTGGCAAGGTAAAACTGTATCAGACTAGGATTTGAACAAGGGACCTTTGTCTTTTGTTGACGAGTGCCATGCCAACTCAGCTATCCAATCATGGCTCTCATCCTATCTTCACAGCTTTCTTCCACCAGTAGGCTCTACCTTATCTACTATATTCCAAACTTCATACCTTGCAAGACTTGCACTCCAAAAAGAAAGCATACTGTGAAATACATGGTTTTTCCACAGCCTGGGGAATGAATTTTCACTCTGCAATAGGGTGTGTGTGCGCACTGATCTGAAACAGACTTACAGATTATGTCTGTGAGCCGGACTGAGAATTTGATGTTGGACCTTAGCCTTTTTTTATGGCGAGTACTTTCCAAGAACAAATGACAACCTGCCCTCTACTCCCACCAATATCTCATCTTCTACCTCCATCCTGGTAGGTACGTGTAACCTTGTATGCCATCAATTGCCATTGACTTCATTCAGCTTTTATTTCTCAACAAGGAGTGAATTTGAATCTGCTTTCTTTCTAGCTTATAAATTTAATACATGTATAATTATGTTTCATTTTGTACATGTGCGAATTATATTTGAGTTATTTATGAGTCATTTGAATGAAGCACAGAAGAAATATACAAATACATAAAAACTAAAGTGAAAAACGTAGCATCAGAGGTGCTGGGCATAAAAGAAAACAACCACAAACGTGCACAAACGTGGTGGTCAGAGGAAATATAAACATCAGTTACAGAAAAACGAAATGCATTCGTTCAGTGGTTGAATGATAAATCTGAAGGAACAAGATCTAAATACAAGGAAAAAAGAATGAAGTGGAAAAGAAAATAAGGTTAGTACAGAATGAAGCATGGGAAAGAACATGTGCCAACGTTAATAGTAAACTGGGATTTGGGAGAGCGAAAGAAGCATGGTCAGTATTAAAAGCGCTTCGACAAGATACAAAAGGCAAATCCAGTCTTCAGCTGGTAACACAAAAGGAGTGGGAAGAATATTTCAAAAAATTATTGAATGAGGACAGAGAAGAATATCTAGAGGAAGGAACAGTGGAAGAAAATGAACATCATGATGATGAGATCCAAATTTCAGAAAGTGAAGTACTTCAGGTATTAAGGACAGGAAAGAATGGTAAATCACCTGGACCAGGGAATATCAATATGGAGTTTCGGAAGTACGGTGGTGACAAAATTATAAAACTGATTTTGCAGTTATTCAATAAAATGTTACATGGAGATTCTGTACCTAAGGAGATGAAACTGGGTTATATTAGTACCATATTAAAGAAAGGGGATCGCAAAATTCACTCAAACTATCGAGGAATTTGTGTTACAAACACACTAATGAAGATTTTTGTGAAAATAATTAAAAATAAACTGGAAAAAGTTTTAGAACCCAACAAGAACAATGCGGTTTCACAGCTGGTCGATCATGTGTAGACCATATTTTCACATTACGGCAGATTTTGGAGAAGCAGAGAAAAATCGAAAAATGTTGGACTTATTTTTATAGATCTAGAAAAAGCGTATGATACTGTTCCAACTACTCTGGAGAGCACTACATATGGCAAACATAAATACTTCTTTAATTAAAATAATAGAACGTAGATGTATAAAGATAATATTTGCCAAGTGAAAATTGGTAATACACTTTCAGAGAAATTTAGAACAAGCAAAGGTCTATTGCAAGGCTGTCCCATGTCACCAACATTATTCAAAATCTATATAGATATTTGTCTGAGAACGTGGTCACAGAAATGTAATAGTATGGGACTAGAAATAAGAGATGGAGTTTATCTACATCATTTATTATTTGCGGACGATCTAGTTGTCATAGCACAAGACGGGTAAAATGCAAACTACATGTGTAATCAACTAGCAATAGCATACAAAAATTGGGGTCTGAAGATTAATTATCAAAAACCAGAATACTTGACTAATGATTCACATGAACTACGCATAGAGGGAAAGAAAATAAAAAAAGTTAACACTTTCTGTTATTTGGGGTCCATTTTAGAAACTGAGGGAAAATCCAACTCAGAGATTAATAAAAGAATTAGCAGTGGAAGAAAGGTCATTGGAATGCACAACTCAGTACTATGGAGCAGAAACGTAATGAACAGAACAAAAAAAATCATAGGCTATATAAATCTATATTTGAGAGTGCAGTTCTGTACGGAGCGGAAACCTGGACCATAAACCAGAAGCACACTAAGAAACTACAAGCTTTAGAGATGGATTTCTGGAGAAGATCAGCCAGAATTTCCAGGAAAAAAAGAAAAGAAAAACACCGAAGTAATAAAGAGGATGGAAATAATAGAAAGAATAAATGAGGTGATGGATAGAAAGAAATTACGGTGGTACGGGCATGTAAGAAGAATGGAGGACACCAGAATACCGAAGCTGGTACTGGAGTGGCAACCTGTGGGGAGAAGAAGAAGAGGACGACCTGTGACCACCTGGATCAAAAATGTACAGCTCACAATGAATAGACTGGGCGCAGACGAAGAGGACACACAAGATAGACACACGTGGAGAAATATAGTGAATAATTAGTGTAAAACCTTATGTACTAAGTGTATTCATTTCTGGGCGTATCAGTATGTTGGAGGTAAACCTCCGTAATGAGGACAATCTCAATAATAATTTTTAAAAAAATCTAGGTATATTCTACATAAAAGATATACTATTAAACAATGCTCTCTTTCCAGAAACATTATACATTCAGAAAGTCATCTACAGACTAGTACAACAACAAACAAAAATAGATTAAATTTTACTTCCCACCCCAGCGACTTCACGAGATAATGTTGACATAACGAGGCCAAATGCAAGGAATCGCATGACAACGCGAATGTTTTGTCATGAGATATGTCTTACAAGGGCAATTACCTTTATTGAGCAGATAAGTGTACATACAAGAACTTGTCCAGCATAGAGCAGGAACAGAATTATTTATTTACTTTGTAGTACGTACAAAGCATCAAAGATTTTACACCATGTTGTTGATGTTGTCAACATAACCATTTGGGGCCACCATGACAGGAAGTTTTAATTTGTTTCAAAACTGTTACAATCATTATTCAGAATCTCTATTTCAAGGAGGTAAGAGTGGGTATGTAATTACCACCTTCTTTTCTTAATAGTGTTAGTTGATTACAATGAGTGTTTATTGCTTTTAAACTTTGCATCAATTTAAAGTTCACTCCATTCTGTTTCTGTGAAACTGCTTTAATGACAATATGCAGTGACTCACTGGTAAATTGCCAGGCTCTGAATCCAAATGTAGTTCAATCACCAATAGTCCATGGATATTCATATGTTATATTTAATTTATTTCACAACTGTCAATGTATGTTCATTTAAAACATATTGTGTTACATCATACGGTTTGGAGTCATGTTAAATTGTAGGCCTACCAACTCTCCTTCCCTACAAAACACACACACACACACACACACACACACACACACACACACACACACACACACACACACAAATTCAGAGGAAGGCATCAGCATACCACCTTTTAATGAGAGCAGTAAAGCACCCAGATGTTCAAACCTCCTACAAGATAGATGACAACTTTAAACATAAAAAAGAAATAAAAAAAATAAAAATAAATAAATAAAAAACACCTGATTAGGAAAAACCACCAACCACTCAATCTATTTAAAAGCTTTAACCTGGGCTATGAATGTGGTGTTACTACCAACAATTGTGATCACAAAATTGGAAAAGGAAACAGTAATAGGCTACAGAAGAAGAGAGAATGATAGCAGTTCATCAAACAATTCTGAATGTCAACAGTGATGTCTTTAGAAGTTCTACAAATAAGCATGTAAGATGTACTTCAGTGTCAATCAATGATAGTTAATAAATTATTGGCCGATTAAGTAGATAAGGAATTATATCATGCTTCTCTTTCAAGATGAATACAAATCCTAATACGATGAGAACTTACCAGTACTACAACTTTATGTCCACTTCTTTGCCAGTGCAACAGATTAATTATTACAAGCAGGTTGCCAATGTGCAGACTATCAGCTGTTGGATCAAATCCTGCATATACACATTGTGGTTTTGAATTCAGCAGATCAACAATTTCCGCACTTGAAAAAAAAAAAAAAAAAAAGAAGGGGGACAATAATATAGAAGACGCTTAATGTTTATGTAAACATACAGATTTTCTTGTAATTACATTAATAGCCCAACCTTGCGTTATCTGGGAATACATCCTTAAACATCCCTCTCTCATGTAATTTAAGCACATTCCTGTTTGAATAATGTCTCCTGATATTGTAGCAAAAGTGTTTTAACTTGTGAATTCCGTGTGCGAGCTTCATACTATAACCTATAATAGGTCGTGTTGTTGTAGTACCAAAGTTGAAATAATTAACTTGAACTATCGTGTATGTCCACAATTACAATCAAAATATCGCATTCCATGAAGAATCAACTCCATTCATAATAAATAGCAGCTGATTTTTTCAAACTAAGCGTACATGTCCATGCAGCAAGTTGATTTTTTTCTTTTTTTTCTACTTAGTTAACAACTTTGACTTTTTAGCACACGGACTTCTGTTTTTCTTTCCTTCCTACATAATCACATACTTTCATATAAATGCATAAATAATTGTTTATTTATCCTATAGGTCAGACTACTGTACTGTGTACTTCCTATTATTTCAAATGTACCACTGCCGACTGACAATACATCACAATTGAACTACTTAACAAAACCAGTATACAGAGATATAAAACGAGGGTAAGTTTTTAATTGTCAGTGCAGTATTCTGAATCGACAGAAAGAACTGATTTGTGCTTTCTGTATCGTTCTAGCGATTTTAACAGTAGAAAATTGTTATGACTCTGCCGCAGTCTGCCATTACCTTCCGGTTGCGAGAAGAGAACACACGCGGATATTTGAGAGTGATATTGTGAAATTATTTTTCGTGTTATCTACTTTTGGACAATATTAAGTATATTGTAAAAATGGCAAATAACGGAGCACCCGACTCTTGGGAACAACAGGCTGACGTGAGCGGCGGTGATTCCAGTCAGTCCTCCGATCTGTCGGCGAAAATTTCCACGTTGAATGTGAACGCAGCCGAATTTGTGCCTTCATTCCTGCCTCAACAAACTGAAACTCTTTCGAAAAAAGAATCTCCAGACTCCGTGGACGGGCAGGTTCCCGTAACGAATGGTACGAATGTGCTGTGTATTTGGGTTAGGGTGTTTGTGCGAAATAATGAAATGTGTTTCAGGACTTATAAACAGTGTTTATGTAGGTTATATTATAGTTCTTCACTAAGAGAGTTTTGACAGTTTGCCCTAAATGTAGATGCGTAATCATGTTGTTGAAAGGATTTCATAGCGATAATTTATTTTTCATGTGGCAGTCAGTAACGTGAAGTTCTGTGTAACACTTCAAAGGTGTAAACCTATATGTAGGTTAGTAATGTGATTGCACCAGCGCTGTTAAATTATAGTAGGTGTCAATATTTTTCCACACATTGTATTTTTACACCTTGTCAGGCTGCTTCACCATGAAAGTCCAAGGGAAGTAGGCGTTTGGTTATAGCTCAAAAAAGTTGCTGTACCTTAACTCTAAAATTTTGGAACTCCCTGTTGCTGTCAAAAAGGTCACTTCTGTTAAATGGTGGAATGGTTGCAGATAATGAACCTCATGACATGGACGTGGATGAGCCACCTGGGGATGGAGCACCTCCGCCTACAGCTGACAGTTGGGAAGAAGCTGCAGATGGTGATGGTGAACCTCTGTTAACGCCTGATAATGAGCAAGATGGAGAAGAAGAGGAAGAAGATGAACTGGAGGAAGCTGTAATTAAACCCAAGAAAAGACCAGTCAACAAAGTTGAAGAGACGAAGAGCAAGAAGGAACATGTTAATGTTGTCTTTATTGGCCATGTTGGTATGTCTTTGTTTGAGAAGCTATTTATCCAATTTTCCTTCTACTAGTTAATTTAATATTTGTATTCACCTTTTATGAAGATAATATACTAATGGTGTTTTTAAATCTGTTCATTGCTTCAGGCTAGTTAGACACATGAAGGCACATATTACATGAGTAACTACCAGTCACTTGCATTAACTAGTAATTTTTGTAATTTTCCTCTTATATGTGGAAGAAATTATTAATATTATGATTATCATCACTATTATTAGCACAGCTCACTTAACTTCACTATAAAAATTTACAACAAATATTTATTTGAGCAATAAAAAGCTGCCAATTGTTAAATTATCCACTTGTTTCTCATCATATATTATGATTTTCATACTTATTATTTCTTATATAGGACAACTCTGGTTTGGACACAGTTTGCCAAACTGGTTTGAACTGGTTAAAGCCTGACCTTGTTGACAAAGCAACTGGGTATTTTGTGGCTTTAACCAGATTTTGAATCCCTCTCCCAACACAAATGTGTAGTATAAACAGAACTCATTTACTGACGTCTTCCTATACTGGTTTTTAATTAAAAAAAAAAAAAATAGTTATGTTAATATCATTATTTATGGTTCGTGCACAACCGATAGGTAGTTCATGTGACAGCCTAGTTGATAGTTCTTTATTATGACAGAAAATGACTGATTAGTCTTTGATTCTCTGCTAACATATGTTTGATATGTAGCTGTTTTACTGCTTTTGTATCTCTCATGATACATTTCACTCATCAAATTAAAAATAACTTTCTTTCATTTAGGCTAATCTAAAGAGTACTACCAATACCAGCAGCTTTGTTGTCATTAGGCTATATGTATTTTTTTTTTATTATTTTGAGTTAATAGCCTTATTGACAATGCCAGGAATACACTTTAAGTTGGCATTCATGACTGAGAGTCTTTATTTACAAAATGTGGAGATTCGGTGCAGAATATAGGCCTATATGCATTGTCCCTGCACTCTGCTGTATCTTGGAGTGTCAATGAGGGCAGAGGAAATTTGGGAAATAGGCCCTACTTTTAATTTGGACATATGTTCAAGGGTAGGATTTAAAAAATGTTTTTAATGTATAGCCCACATATGTTCAAGGATAGGATTAGGTACACAGATATGATCCATCTGGAATGACCTTTACTGTATTGTTGATCACATACTGTTTTAGTATGTAACTTAAACTTCTGCAATAACTTAAATTGTGAGTGGGAAGCTGATTATATAATGTATAGGCTATAGCAGATGACACTTCGATTTTCATAGAAATAATTTACCAATAAAGTGCCATATTGTAAGTGGGACCTATTTTGATATTATTTTGTACGCACATATGCATATTATTTCCAGCTAGTGCCTATATGAAAGCTTGTGAGTCCTTGATATTTAAATTTAGCAATAGGCCTATTTACCGTTTCTCTTACCTTTTTGGATCTAAAATCTGGTAGGCCCTATTAAGGCCCCTACACACACTCAGATTTGTCATACGACCAACAAGATGTCCAGTGAACCAACCAATTGGTAGCAGGCTACACACGTTCCGACCAACTGCATGCAGCGCCACCCTGTTCTGGTGTCTGTTTGTCGAACTGTTTTTGTTTCCGCTTCTTCACTGTGCAGACGACCGCAGGCACACCTGGTACAATTTTTCGGGTGAAGTTGTGGGGAGGGGTTGGATGTGGATGGTCAGGAATGACCAACCACCTGACAAGCGAAGTTGGTCGGGAAGCGCCTCCACACGTCCAATTTATCGGACTGCCAATAAATTAGTCCCGACAAATCTTAAATGTGTGTAGGGGCCTTTATCACATCAAAAATTAATACGTACAGCAATTTCTTGCATTAATGGAAAATAAATTGTATTCATATTCCAACAATATTGAACAAATCACTGAAAAACATATTTATTGTTAAAAAAAAGCTGGTGTTATAACAATGCACAGTAAGGTGACAATGCAGAGAGGTCAATAGAAAGCATTGTTATGTGCACCAAGAACAGGAGAAAATCACATGTTAATGTTTTTTTAAGTTCTGTTACCTGATATTAAGTGACAAAGATACAGTGTAAATGTGAAGAGTTTACTATCAAAATTTGGATGGCAGTGTGGCTGAATACAATTTATTTTACATTAATGCAACACTTTGCTGTACATACTAATTTATCCCATTGTCATCCCAACTTGATTTTTTACTATGTTATATAGTGTCATATACAGAAGCAAATATATTTTTTTCATCAATTTTGAAGCTGACATGTTTTGAGATATTAGAGGTCAAGGTCACTGACCTTAATTTGTACATTCTTCAAATACGATAAAACTACATAGCATCAAAAAGCTTGTTTCACAACCTTTCCAAAATTACCTGGTTCACAGTTACATCTTTATTAGGACAGAAGTTACATCCATTTTTGTCAGCAATGTTTGACAAATTTTTGATACATTTTCAAAACTTTTGAGTGGGTATTACTCTTGTCTTACTTGTGCTAAAATTCTGTAATTTGGTATTTTACATTCTCTTGTCATGTGTAACAAACACACCAAATTTTATGAAAATCAAATAGGGTCAGGTTGGCCCCTGTGTTGATTTGATGTGGAATGACTCTTCAGATACTTCGGCTGTTAAGAAGGTCCACCGGTAGCTTTGCTGAAACCCTAAATCTACTTCTATCTCACAGTTTCTGAATGTCACTATAGGTGACTTATTTGCTGCTGTGAGATGTGTGTACTGCACTGCAGTTGCGTTTCTACAGTAGTTTGCTGGCAGAGCACTGGCATCTGACCTTGTGATGGAGTGGATAAGCTCGACAAGTTACTCACCATGCTGTGTTATGCTCACCCACCCCTTGCAGGCGCTCTTTTTCGGTGTGGCGACCCGCCGCACATACTGCCGGCTGCTGATGCCGTTTGGGTAAGCGCATGGTTGGGTGCACCTCGTTGCTCTGTCGCTGAACTGCCGATGATACCAGCAAACCTGTTCTTGTTAGTCATTTGTACTATATTTTGTTACGTTCTTCTGCAGCAAATTTGCCGCTTGCGTCTGCAGTGCTTCAACTTGTCCTGTCAGCTCTTGCATCTGTTTTGTAACATCCACATTCTGTCATTTCTGTATTGGTACAACTTCTTGCTGTCCACAATCGTCTGTAACCATTGTCATGTTTGTGGTATGTGTTCCAATGTCGTATAAACTTTGTCAGCTATTTTTAACAATAGCTGCAGATTGTCTTTTTCATGAGTCACTACTGCTGCAGGCAGCTGTGCCAGCCATACATGATGTAGCATCTTATCTGGTAACTCATCCTTGCCAACCATGCTTCTTAGGTGTCGCCAATATTCAGAGGGCAATCTGTCTCCTCTCTACTCAAACCTCAGTGCCTGGTTAATACGTTGCTCTACTGGCTTGTACATTCTGTCAAACAACAACTGTTTCAAGCATGTATATTGTTGTGCCGTCGGAGGTTTACATACGATGCAGCCACCGCTCTGGTGTCCAACACATTTACTGCCACTGTAAACTTCGTGCATTCATTGTTTAATTCTAGTGTGTTCAAACACAAACTCGAGCATCTGAAACCAAAATTCCAGCTTGTCTGGTAGAAACTGTGGCGTATGAACTTTAACTTGTGGCTTCTTTGTCATTGCAGAACTGCTGCTAACTTCCGTCCATGGAGTACAGTATTGTTTATCTTGGTCCTCCATCTCAGACTTCAACTCTTCAATCTGTCTCTGCAGCTCTTCATGAAGTTTTTCTAATTTCTCCTATGTGAGCGTCTGCATTTACCCTTCACTCAACGATGTTACGTCTCTAGGCATGGCTGAAGGTGTATTTATTTGTAGAGTATTTGCAGCTTGGGGCTCACCAATTTATAGCCCTAAAGACTACAATATTTTTCATACATTAAAGGTTGGGATACTCAAACAACAACACACCAAACTTGATCGATTCAAATTGATAAGCATATTTGATAGGTAAACAGTAGCAGAATAATTACCTAAACCAAAAAGTAACAAGGCCGTCAAACTCATTTCATCCAAAGAACAACTTGCACTGTGTGCTCTTCAATTTAATGACAGCGAATCCCACAAAAGAATTAATGAACTGCCAATTTAGTTTTAAATGGACTTAAGATTTCATTGTATCTGCTTGATATTTAGATGTTGGTAATGGTGCAGTGATTCATGAAAATCATGCACAGGCAGTGAAATGTTGTTTTTCATTGACAGTAGAACCCCTGTTAAGCAAACTAAGCGAGAAAGGGGCATTTCAAGTTTTTTGATTAAGCCACCAGTACCTTATATGCACAACAGTATTTTGCATAGTAATTATAATATGCATTTTCAAAAGGTTTTTAGTGTCAATTGAAATCTAAATGTAATCTTTAAATAAACACTGTATTAGTTTATTTGAGTTAAATTGCCATTTCTAGATTTCCTAACAATTTGTAGCATATAAAATTCTTATTCAAAAAACTGCATAATTATTGTTTCATGCACCCCACGAAACAGTTCCTAGTGGCAATGTTATGCCATCTTTTCATTAATGTTAAATCAATGCTGCTCTAAAAATTTGTGGGCAACTTGAAATAAACTCACTCATACTGTAATTTCTGTGTTTAACTACTACCGTATATGCCCAGTGAAATTTCAAAGCTAAGAAATCCTTGATTTAAACTTGCATACCTCTAGTGATCAAAAATGACTGTCAGTTGTCACCCTGTCATCCACAGACAAGCCAAGTAATAAGATTTGTCCATAATTATCACGATTTATGGGCAACAATGATAGTGTTAAATGAGTCTGTGCTAAAATTGTGGATTTCACTATTCGATTTACTTAAGTAGTTTGGCAATGCTGTTTTTCATCGGGTCATTTACTGAATGATGAATTTTTCAGAAATATGCAATACCATACCCCTTTATCATCAGTTTTGTACAAATGGTATAATATACACACACTGAAGTGGAACCTCAATAACTTCATTACTGGGGGGGGGGGGGGGGGTGTAAACTTGTAGTTACATTGCAATTCTGGGTACTAATGTTTATGCTGTTGCCATTAGCAAGTGTAAATCAGTTACTGAGTAGCACTTGAATTAACTCTAGCACTTTTGGTCTATTTTGGGCATATGCAGATGAATGTAAATGTAATTTTTTGCTTCTGAAGTCACTTATACTCTGTCAGAGGTATATTTATTTCTTTGTAGGCACCTTCTCATATCTTAAGTTATTTTTAAATTTTACAGTTAATCATCAAATGGAAAATTTTTACTTTGTTTTTGGAATAAATTGTAGGGTAGGGTCCTGGTACACTCCCAGCCCCTTCTCTCCAATTCTTGCCCCATTATAGATAGCTTCTTTCCAGACTTGGCATCTTGACCCAGGGGGCCCTCAGCTCTTTTGTGGGTATGTGTGTGGTGCACATTGTTCCACAGACTATTGCGGCCTTTCTTCTTGTTTTCCCAAGCTGCATTACTTTTCCCGGTTCCCCTCCTTTCCATTCTAATCCCTCCCTGCTCCCCAATCATTTTCACTCCCTAGGTGTTTCCTTTTAAGATGGCTCAGCTATTCTTATGGTTCTGATTGTGGTCTTAGTGATTTTGCTATGTTTGCCATTTCCCCTATTTTTAGCCCAGTTTGGTCCCCCTCGTGATTTGACCTCCATAACTAAATTCCAGTTAGTGTGAGCCAGTTGGAGAACAACATCCTACCTAGCCCTTACGGTGTAGATCTCCTTCCTTTCCTTTCCTCCTCCCTTCCTCACCATAGCCCCCTACCCCGCTAGGTCCCCAGCATGGGTAGCCAGTCCATGGTCTCTCTTTGTGTGTGTGTGTGTGTGTGTGGGGGGGGGGGGGGGGCTGTAATGTACCCTTCTCGGATCATACTAGTGGTACCTGAACTGTAACCTCCCTATGCAGGTCAAGGAGCTAATGTCCGTCTTCCTGGGTATCAGGACTCCCAGCAATGGTCATTGTGCAAGGTGGCCTTTGCAGTGGCAGGGTGATGGCCTGATTGTAGTGGGTGGTACCAGTGCAAACGTTTTGCACCAGAAATGTGTCAAATTACAAAATGATCGTGTTAAGTCATCTCTGAAGACAGAAACACTACTTTCAATGCTGTTACTTCCATCAAGAGGACCATCTCCTCCCTGTCTACCCTGTGCGAGGAAGGCCAGGCTCGTCAGTTTGGGGTGAAAAAGCCTTTGCATGTTACCTAGTCCTCAGCAGAACAGACGGTGGTACATTGACTGCCACCAGGCCATTGTTCTTCACCAAAAACATCAGTGATGGTTTGAAGAAGTCGACTCAACAAACAAGATGTGTTCTGGTTCTCTGCTCATTGAAACGGTCTCTGCTTCCCAATCTGCAGGCCTGTGTGCTTGCAACTATCTTGGCGACGTCCCAATGTCCATAACACCTCACCAGGTATTAAATATGGTTAAAGGCGTCATTTTCCATGTGGCCACCCCTCAGGGGCTCGGCGTTCATTTGCTGCGTACGGTCTTCATGAACCCGGGATCCTGAGCCGTAGGTTGTGGCATGCCAACAGTCCGCCACACCGTAAGCTCTGTGTGCACTTAAATGATAATCATTTGGTGTGACAGTGGAACGTTGTACATTTAAGTGCACGGGGATATTGGCTTAATCACCCAGGTCGCGAGGACGGTACAAAACTATATAATAAAAAACTCGATCTCAAGGTGTGCTACATGCCAAGGAGATGCATGGCTGTTGAGGCTGAACAGTCGATGGGGAGGGGGGGGGGGGGCAACCTCCGGGGAACATGCCACACCTCTCAGTTGTATAGGGTTTACCCAGGCAAGTGGGGCTCTGCCTGGGTGGACAAATAGTTCCCTAACTACTTGTGGGACCCCGATGAAACGAGCCAATAATAGCATTCCCTGGCGCAAAACTGGGTCCTCTAAGTATGGACGAACAGAATTTAATGCTGCTACTTATGACCCCCAAGCATTTCCTTCCACGGCCACACCATGGGAAGTATGCAGGGCTCGTCAGTAAGGTGGGGCATATGCCCCTCAATACCTAGTCTGCAGTAGAACAGATGGCGAGTCGTTTATGTTGACTAAACCCTTGTTTTTTGTCAAGAACATAGAGGACAAGTTGGGTGAGGTGGAGGAAATATCGAAGATGAGAACTGGTTCTAGTCTCGTAACGACGTCATCCCCAGCCCGGTCACGAGCATTGCTAGATTGTGACAAGCTGGGTGATGTTCTCGTTAGTATCACTCCACACAAGAGCCTGAACATGGTGCAGGACATAATATTTCATGGGGACCTTTTATTGCAGTTAGATGATGAACTGCGTAGGAATTTAGAGAGGTGAGGAGTGCAATTTATTCGGTGCATGTATAGGGGTCCAAAGGACAACTGGGTTGCCACCGGTGCTTTCATCTTTGCTTTTGAGGGTGATTCACTGCCCAAGAAAGTCAAGGTGATGATCTAGTGTGATGTCAAGCCCTACATTCCTACCCTTCAAATGCTGGAGGTTTGGTCACATGACCTTCCGCTGTGTTGCCGACCCCCACCTGTTGGAAATGTGGACGTGTCACACACCCAGACGTCCCGTGTACTCCTCCGGTTTGTGTTAACTGCAGCCTACAACACTCTCCCTGCTCACCCGACTGCACAGTCCTTCAGAAGCAAATGAAAATAATGCAATAATAGACCCTGGACAGGCTATCATATTCGAAGGCAAAAAAGAAATATTTAAGGCTCCACCCTGTGAGCAATACACCATCCTATGCCAAGCTACAGCTACGTCACCATTGCCATCCCTGTCGACTCCACCTTCTATTTTGTTTTCTGTTGTGGGCCCCCAGGCCCAACCGTTCACACCTGCCCCCTCAGTGTCTGGGGGTGCCTCCTCTCCTGTTGCCCCCCAGGTGCCTACTTTGGGTGCAATAACCCCCAACAAACACAGTGGACATCGGTCCCCACCCCTGAGCCATCTCTGCTTCCTCTCCTGAGGAATGGCTCTCTTGGAACCCTTCATTTCCAGGTTTCTCCCACTGGTACAGTGGATACCAGTGAGTGGCTGAAAGAGCCTCAAGGGCGTCCTCAGTTCCTGAGGACGGGTCCGCAAAGTCCTCCCAGCAAGAGAAACCTAAGGGCCTGCAAGAGAAAAAGAAGGAAAAGCCAAAGACGAACGAATCTATGGTGGCTACCGTGTCACCACAACACACATCTGCTTCTGAGGACGAGGTAGAGATCCTTGCGTCCCCTGAAGACTTGGCAATTGCTGAGTCTTTGGAAGCCATGGACGTCATGGCACTGCCTCAGCAATCGGCTACAGCAGACAGTTCTGTGAATCCCACTGGAGCTTCGAAATCAGGATGTCTCAGCAACCAGAAGACACTATGATCTACACTGGAACTGGCGGCTTCTTCTTCCATTTGTCGTAGCTCCAGCAATTGTTGTCACCTCCCAGTCTTTAGTGTAGCCCTACAGGAAACTTTGTTTCTTATGCAGAGGACCCCAGCCCTTCGCTTCGTGGCTATCGGGGCTATTACGAAAATCATCCCTCGTATGACAGGGTCTCTGGAGGTGTATGCATCTATGTCCCCAGTGCCACTGTGCCTCCCCACACGACTCTCAAGGCAGTGGCTGTTAGAATACGGGCTCTGCAGGGACTGACAATTTGTTCCTTCTACCTACCTCCGGTTGAGACGGTCTCACACAGACCTAGCTGCCCTGGTGGCACTACGTTCCCCACCATTTCTACTTTTGGGGGACTTCAATGCTCATCATCCCTTGTGAGGTGGAACAGAGACAAGCCACCATGGTAGAGACATTGAAACGTTATTAGTACAGCAAGACCTTGGCCTTCTTAACATGGATGTCCCTACACTCTTTAGTGGGGCACATGGAACTTTTTCATCCATTGACCTGTCCCGTAGCCCAAGTCTTCTCCCATATCTCACTTGGAGGGTCCACGACGACCTGTGCAGCAGCGACCACTTTCCTATCTTCCTGTCGCTCCCACAGTGTCTACCTGCTGACCGCCTGCCTCGCTGGTCCTTGCATAGGGCTGACTGGCCAACTTACACCTCAGCTTTCATGCTTTCCACTCCACTTCCAGCTGATGTTAATATTGCTGTTCAGCGGGTCACAGAAGCCATATTTTTCTGCCACCGAGGAAACTTTTCCCATCACACTTGGCTCACTCCACCGTAAGTTGGTGCCTTGGTGGACAACAGAGATTGCCGAGGCCATTCCTGGAACGTCAGCGAGCACTACAGTGCCACCGATGCCACCCTTCTGTAGACAACCTTATTGCCTTTAAGCGTCTGTGGGCCCGGAATTGGCGACTGATACAGCAATGCAAGGTGGACTCCTGGGAGAGGTATGTTGCATCCATTGGTTCCCGTGTCTTTCCTTCACAGGTGTGGTTTTACGCCTTTTCAGGTGTCGTTCAGTGTTTCCCGTGTCTCAGAATTCTGGGTACAATCTGTACCAATCCTGTCGCCATAGCCGAGCACCTGGCAGATCTTATGCCCGCAGCTCAGCAACTGCTGCTAATGGTCCAGACTTTCACACACTTAAAGTGCGAACAGAGAGAAATCAGATTTCCTTTAGAACGCAATGCCGGGAACCATACATCGTCCCTAATACTGAGTGGGAGCTTGAAAGTGCACTTGCTGCATGGCCAGATACCTCCCCTGGACTCGATTGCATTCACAGTCAGTTCCTCCGACACCTGTCAGCAGACTTAAAAGTGCCAACTTCTCACCCTGTTCAATCATCTCTGGCTTGAGGGTGTTTCCCATCCTATTGGTGGTATAGCATCATCATCCCAGTGATTAAGCCTGGGGCAGATCCACAGGTGGCTGATAGTTACCACCCGATCAGCCTCACCAACGTTCCATGCAAGTTTGGTGAGTCGGTGGCTAATGTGGATCCTCGAGGACTGGGAACTCTTGGTGCCACAACAAGGTGGTTTCCATCTAGGCTGCTCTGCTATCGATAATCTCGTGTCGCTGGAGTCGGCCATCCGTACAGCCTTTACTCGTCACAAACACCTGGTTGTCATATTCTTTGAGCTGTGGAAGACACACAATACCATCTGGCACCATATATTGTCTGCGCTGTACGACTAGGGCTTTGGGGTCCACTTCATATATTCATTAAGAACTTCCTCGCGTTGCATTCTTTTCGTGTTCATGTTGGTACTTGTCAGTTCACCTCATTATCAAGAAAACAGTGCCCCACAGGGTTCTGTTCTTACACCCAAACCTTCAGATGTCAGACACTCAGATCCACACCAAACGTTGTATATCTATAGAGTATCAACCGAAACATCTATATAATTCCTGATTTTTGCTGCCGTCCAGTAGAACGTGCGTAAATTATAATAATAAGTAACATCAAACCTACGGATTAGAGAAAAGCGTGTTTGTGAGGGGCAATCAAGCCACGCCCCTGTGGGTTAGTTGGTAGAGCGTTAGCTTGTGGTGCAGAAGGTCCTGGGTTCAAGCCCCAACTCTTTTTAATTTTTTTTCATTGTTTAAACTATAGTATGCTGGAATTTGTTAAAATGGGCAACGTGTTCCTCATATGTATAAGGACTGTTTAGATTTTGTAGCAATGTGTTATTGGCAGTTTACTCTTGCTTCGTTTTATTTGAAAGTAGGAAACCTGTACAGTGTTATTACTTTAACTACACTTATTGTTTTTAACATTACTATTTTTTGTTATTGTTATTACTGGTTGTTGGTTGTTTGTTGTTTTTAGGGGACTAAACAGCTAGGTCATCAGTCCCCTATTGTTATTACTATTAATACAGCTGTATGTGTGATGCAGTTTTTTTTATTATTCATATGTTCTGATTATGTTCGTTTATTCTGTGCAACTACGAATAAACCCTACAGATTAGCTACTTTCAAATAAAACGAAGCAAGAGTAAACTGCCAATAACACATTGCTACAAAATGGAAACAGTCCTTTTTCATATGAGGAACACGTGCCCCTTTTAACAATTTCCAACATACTGTAGTTTAAACAATGAAAAAATTTAAGGCCTAGTTGGGGTTTGAACCCAGGACCCTCTGCATGACAATCTAATGCTCTACTTATTAACCCACGGAAGGGTGACGTGAATATGCTTCACAGATACGCTTTTGCTCTATTCTGTAGATTAGTTGTTACTTATTATTATAGTTTATACACGTTCTACTGGACGACAGCACAAATCACGAATTATAATAGAAGTTTAGGTTGATACTCTATCGATATACAATGTTTGGTACGGATCTGAGTGTCTGACATCTGAAGGTTTGGGTGTTAGTGTCCCTTTATTTTTAGTTGCCATTAATGGTCTTGCAGCAGCTGTAGGGTGATCGGTATCCACATCCTGGTATGCCAATGACTTCTGCATGTATTTTAGTTCTACCGGCATTGGTGTTGCTGAATAACGGTTGTGGCTAGCCATTCGAAAGATGCAGTCTTGGGCATTTGTCCACTTTTTTCAGTTCTCTGCATCGAAAACTCGGGTAATGCATTTCTATTGACGTCAAGCAGTACACCTGATGACCTTCCTACTTGGGTGCCGCATTTCCGGCAGCTCAAACAACTGATGGCATCTAAATGCTCCGCGTTGTCTGCGCAACACCGTTTGGGGAGCTGCACGCTCACCACTCCTGCAGCTCTACAAAGCCCTCATCCTGTTGCGCCTTGACTATGGGTGCATCGTATATGATTCAGCTGCACCTTCAACGTTGTAGTCTTTGGACATAATCCTACATTGTTGTGTCCTTTTGGCAACAGGGGCTTACTGCACGAGCCCTGTGACAATCCTCCTCGTCGAAGCTCGGATCCTTCCTCTGCGGTTCTGCCGGCAACACCTGCTAGCTTCTTATGTTGCCTATGTTCAGGTCTCGCCCTTTCACCCAAACCTCTGGCTCCTTTTTTTCAGGCACTGCACTCCCTATCCCTCCACAACAGCCCTGGGCGGATTATCCAATTGCCGTCCATGTTCATTCCCTTCTTTCGTCCATCGCATCCTCTCCACTCGCTGCCACTTTCCAATATTCCTATCAAAGCCCTCATTGGTCCATTCCTTGTTTGCAGCTCTGTCTGGATTTTTCCCATGTCTCGAAGGACACAATTTCCCCAGACAATTCTGTCTACGGTCCCTGCAATTCCTCGATTCATTCCATGGCGCTGAAGCCATTTACACTGATGGTTCCATAACAGACGGTTGTGCTGTGTATGCGTATCTGCACGATGATCATGTTGAACAGCATTCTCTGCCGTGAGAGAGTAGAATCTTTAATGCAGAGCTGGTTGCCATTTTAAGTGCTCTGGAACACCTCCAAGCCAGCCCCAGGGGATCATTTATCATCTGTAGTGACTCCATGAGTGGCTTACAGGTGATCGACCATTGTTTCTCTCACCACCAATTAGTGCAGTCAGTCAAAGATACTGTATACTCGGCCAATCTGACCATTCTTTCATCTTTCTGTGGACCCCGGACCACATTGTCATTCCGAGGAATGAACATGTTGATTGGTTGGCCAAGCAGGCCACTATAGCAACACCTTTAGATATTGGCGTCAAGGAACCAGATCTCAAATTGGCATTGTGCCAAAAGGTGCGTAAGGCTTGGAGCACTGAATGGGCTACCGTGAGTGCACCGAATAAGCTTTGGGCAATGAAGCTATCCAAGGCTCTGTGGAAACCTTCACGATGGCCCACACATAGAGTGTCGGTGTCCTCTACTGCCTCCATATTGAGCACACGTGGTTAACCCATGGCTATTTCCTTCGCCGTGAGGCCCCACCCATGTGGCGATGTGGTGCAGTGTTGACAGTAGTCCATCTTTTGATGGAATGTCCCCGTTTAGCCAACTTATGGCAGTTTTTTACCAGATGTGCTACCATTTGTTTTAGGTGACGATGCTTCAATGGCTACCTCAGTTTTAAGTTCTATTCGAGCAGCTGGTTTATACAATTCCATCTATTGGTGTTATTTATATAAGGATGCGGCCCCTCCACGCCCACACAACCGTGGTGACCTACTCAAAAGTTCTACTGGTACCTCCGTGTTTGGTTAGTTTGTTAAGGTGGATCACGGGATATGGGAACTGCGACGTTGTCCATACATCTGCGCATGATCACCCATTAATACGGTACATCAGGAGATAGAATTGGTCGAAGGTAAGTGAAGGGTAAAGGTATGTAAGGGCAAAGGGAAAAAAGTGCCTAGGCAAGCGCCAAGGGAAAAAACCTCTGTGACAGTTGGGTAGGTTGCAACATGCTAACTGAGACAGCTCATGCAAGGTAGGGTTATGTTAGTAATGGGTATTGTGCATCGGATACCATTGTCAGTGCCAATGGTTGTCATAAAGAGATCAGTCCGGTGGGTATGGCAGCAACATTTGCTGCATTGCTGGTGCGCCTTCTCTTCCAGCGGTGGCCTTCATCCTCAGCTCGCACTAGTGTACGCCTTCATCCTCAGCTCGCACGAGTGCGCGCGACACTGCATGGCACATCCGTCTTTTAGTGTTGCTCCTTCCATCGCGGTCCTGAAGTTCTCTATCGCCTGCTTCTACTCAGGTGTCAGATTGGTGGCAGCTATTGACTGCGGTCCTGGAACCGCAGGAGTTCCTGCCGTCTTGAAGGTGGTCGCCCCAGAGCGCTGCGCCGCAGGGGCGGGCGCTGGAGCATCCACGGCTTCTTCCTACCAGGTGTAGCGTGCCAGTTCGGCGTGCAGTTGCCGAAGTTGTAGTCAGGCCCTCTTTGTCCGGGCAGCAAGCTCGGCTCGGACGGCCGCCCGCTCAGCTACCATGGCAGCTTTGAAAGCTGCTGCTGCCTCTTCCACGGCAGTGCTTAGGTCCGTGCCGGTCCATGTCGTCTTCTTTGGGGCGGGTGGCGCCGGCCCCCTTTCCGTTATCGGCCAGTCCGCACCGCCGTTGGCGGGGTTTTCAGGCCGGTCGCGGGCAGGGGGGGCAGCAGCCACCTCTTCGCCGGCGTCTTCGCCAACGTTGAGGCGCCGCAGTAGCGACTGCCACACCACCGCCGGTTTGGCTTTGGCTTGAAAAAGCCGGGCAGCCTTGCCAGTTGGCAACGTGAGGACCGCCTAACGGGCGCAAGTCGGTGCCTCTTCTCTGCTGCGTACACAGTCTCGTGTGTCATGCTCCCCGGAACATTTGACACACCGCACTGTGTTGCAGCAGTACTTGGCCACATGTCCCACCCCCTGGCACTTGAAGCACTGGGGGAGAGGGTCCATGTCGGCGGAGAGAGCTTCCATCGTCACTGGAAAGCCGAAGAGCTTCCCCAAGGCGAAGATGTCACGGCCCTCGTCGACATTTTGCATGGCGACAACATAGAGCGGCGGCCTCTTCCTGTTGGTCTGGTTGTGTAACTTTACAATTGCACCACCGAACCCAGCTCGCTGCAGCCCTTCCCTAACTAGCCTCATCGCAGCACCATGGTAGGTCCTTCAGGAGCACTCTGGTGAACTTCTCTCGCTTCCCTTCAAACGTCATCTTCAATGGAGGAGCTTCGACTATGAAGGCAGCCACAGCACTCTTTGAGGGCCCTGTGATCTGCCTTCGTTGCTGCCTGTAGTGATATGGTGGCATCAGAGTCGACCGTCTCAATGCCGACCTCTCTCTTGCAGCAGCTGATTATGGTATCGTACACCTCCGCCCACATGCCCTGCAGGTGATGTACAAGGGCGGTGGAGGTGCACATCTTCTGCCTTCTTGTCGTGATCAGCAGACTTGATGAGTTGCGTGACGGCCTGTTCACTGCAGTAGCTTTCTTCGCCATGCTGTGGTGCGGGAGGACACGACAATTTGCTTCGTTGTTAGAACAACGCAACAACAATTGCTTACTTTCCCGCCACAGCATGGACTTGCTAGCAGCTCTCAGGCAACTGGTACAGAGCGCGCTGTACCAACTATGTGCATGCCTCCGCTGTTCAGCTGCAACTGCCTCTAGTGGTGGGTGCTATAGCCTGACCTTTCAGGTCCACAAGTCTCCATCATTTTTGAGTCCTTTTACGACTATTTTGTGGAATTCCAAGTGGTTTTTAGTATGTGCAGCATGACTGGCTCATCCTTTATTATCATGCAGCCATGGTATTCTTCTGTCCAGTTTTACTTGAGTTCCTGACTTTTTTACCTATTTCGTGTCTTTGATTTGTGTTGTCAGTGACTTGTTCATTGTTTGCCTGTCCCTTTTTTGAGTTTTTATTTTTGGTGTTTTATTTTTTATGCTCTTGACAGTGGACTCTTAGCTAGGAACGGGGGACTGATGACCTAGCCATTTAGTCCCCTAAAACCAACACCAACAACAACAACAAACTGACCACCTCCTCATCCTTCTCCTCCAAACTGATGAACTATGGGCCAATCTGTAACGGCGAGGTGTTCATTTTTTTCACCACTAACAGAGAGGCCCTAAGCATAATCTTGTTGATACTGGTACCTTTATCTTGGCCTTTGAGTGAGATGCTCTCCCAGAGAAGGTTTAGGTCATGATTTATCGATGCAACATGAAACCATACAGCCTACCTCCTCTCAGATGTTTCTGGTGTATGCAGTTTGGACACGTCTTCTCTCTGTACAGCAGTCCCTCTACATGGTGAATGTGGACACCCGTTCCTCAATGGGAGCCCATGTTTGTCCCCCTGTGTGTGTCAGTTGTCAGCAACATCATTCTTCACAGTCACCAAACTGCTCGGTCCACAAGAAATGAAGGAAATACAGGAATATAAGTCTCTAGATCGTTTAACCTGTCTTAAGGCCATTGAAAATTGAAACATTTGAATCCTGTGGCTATGGTATCAACCTTTGCCTGTTACATCCTGTAACCCTCCTCTTCATCCCAGTCCTGCCTCCCTCTCCTGCAGCACCTTTACCTTTCCTCGTGTATCCCATTCCTCCTTCCCAGCCAGAGAAGTCTTTCCCCTTCTCTGGCACGTGCTGGTGAAGGTGCTCCTTTCAGGGCCCCTCTTTCCAGTGTTCCCCAGATTGTAGATTGTAGGTCTTCTGTCTCAAGTTGGCTGCTAAACTGACAGTCAGTGAGTTCCAAAGCCGCCCGTTCATCATCGGCCCCAGACCTCACTGATGCCAGCACTAACTTCAATTGATTCTTTCACTCCCCTCCAAATTGATGAGCGACAGGCTACCCCATTGGGTTTTCCCTCGTGCTAATTGGTTTCTGTATACATCCCAAGTTGTTTCCACACCCTTCACATCTGGCTGTACTGATGATATAGTCCGTTAAGAGTCTGATGCACGTACTTGAGCCTTTATAATTGCTTTCCCCCAGTTGACATGCGCTTCTAGCCACTGTCCAGTTCCATTGTGGACCACGACTATTGCCGCAGCAATTCGTGAGCATCTTCGAGCCTTGCAACCTCTTAAGCACCACCTGTCCCATACTGCTATTATCAATTATAAAAGCCTTTGTGCTGAAGTTAGTTACATAATCAAACAGAGCAGGTATCCTGGTAGCATTTTGTCTGTTCATTATGCTCCTCTGTACTCTTGTCACGCGTGTGGACTCGGCTCTGCCTCTAACTTATGTTTTACAGCTTACCAAGAGGATACTTACAATGACTTCTTTACTGAATGGGAACTACTTCTGGCCCTTTCCTCTTCCCATGATTTCGCAACAGGCTCTGATGCTATCCATAACCAACTGCTCCAACACCTCAATCCCCAACAACAACAGCAGTACCTCCTCCAGGAATTTAACCATATTTGGCTCCAAGAGGTTTTCCCTTCTCAGTGGAGGGACAGTAGGTGGTTCCTGACCTTAAGCTTGGTAAGAATCCATCATCCCTGGACAGTTACTGGGTGATTAGCCTGACAAATATAACCTGTAAAGAGCTTGAAAGGGTGGTATCACTGTGGCTTCTGGGAGGGATGATCTACTATAGACCCTCTACTTTCAGCTAGAAACAGCAATCGGACAGGCCTTCTCCAAACATCAACATCTTGTTGCAGTTTTCTTTAATCTATGTAAGTTGTACAACACCACTTGGCATCATCATATTTTAAGTTCCTTTCATGACAGGACCTGTGAGGCTCCATACTGATTTTTATTAGTCAGGTTTTATCCAACTGCCTGTTCAGCTCTCTACAGATGCAGGCAAATGGTGTTCCACAGGTTTCTGTTTTAAGTATTATACTAATCACCATCAATGAACTGGTGAGTTCTGTTGAACCGCTGGTCACTTCTGAGCTATATGTCGATGGTATTTGCATATGATACATCTCCTACTCGGTAGTCTCAGGTGAACACCAGCTCGAGTTCCATTTGATAGCCTTCTACATGGTCTCTCCTCCCACGGTTTTCAGTTCTCCCCTTCTAACGTGAGGGTAATACATTTTTGTTATCGCACTACAGTATCTGACTTGGCTGCCCCATATTCACCACCTGAAGACTAGCTACAATTGAAAGCTTAATGCCCTCCGATTCCTTGCCCACTCATCCTGGGGTGCAGATCATGCAACACTTGCATATCTATCGGGCCCTGATTTTGTTACAATTAGATTATGGGTGACAGGTTTATGGCTCGGCAGCTGCTTCTACTTTGAAATTGTTGGACACAGTTCACCATTGTGGTGTCCACTTGCCTACGAGTGTCTTCCGTATACGTTCTGTTGAGTCTCCTGGCCGAAGTGGGAAGCATCAGTTTGTGTCCTGTGCCATTGCCATTCAACAATTACTTGTCTTCTTGTGTTCTTTTTGCATGTGATGGGTTTAGACTTCCTTATACTCACCCTCGAGTGGTATTACACATCAGATTGTGGCTCGCTTCCCTTTGCAGGGACTTCCATCTCCCTTCCCTTGACTGTAGGAGCCATCCTATACCACACACATGCCCTTGGATGGTGTCCCAGCCCCAATCCGGATGGAACTCACCCAAGTTCCAAAAGCTACAGTCTCCACCATAATCTCTCAGAATTTTTTCCACCCAGTACTTGAAGAGTTTCAGGGTGCCATGATCTTCTACACAGATGGCTTGAAAGCTACCTGTTATCAAGGGATATGCTTTTAATTCTCCCCTTGGTATGGAATGCCATTCCCTGCCAGACACATGTAACGTGTTTAAAGCAGAACTAATGACCATTAGCAGAGCACTTCATTTTATTAAACAGGCTGCCTTGGGCTGTCTTTTAATCTGTACCCACTCAATGAGAAGCCTGCAGGCCATCAATACATGCTGTGTTCGTCTCATCTTTTGGTCACTTCAATCCACAATCTTGTCACTGACCTTTGTTATGCAGCTTGCTCCTTTGTCGTTCTGATTGCACAGCCACATGGCAATCCATGGGAAGTAACACACTGACCAGTTGGCTAGGGTCAAAGTTACTCCTTATCCCTTCCCCTTGACAATTCTGGGTGCAGATAAGATCTCTGCACATACAAAACTGCCCCATCTAATAAACTCTGCACAATCAAGGAGACCACTGGAACTTGGAGTTCTTCCTTCTTGAAGGGAATCTGCTGCATTGGACACTCTAGGCTGACCCATAGCTTTTTCCTGTGCAATGAGCCTCATCCATATACATAGCAATACAAATTCACAACATCGTTTCTCGTCTGTCATTAGTTATGTCACCACAGAGACTTCCGAGGAGCTGCAGAAAGGCACATTTAATAGAATACAGTGTTATAGCTTTCAGCCGTTAAGGCGTTCATCAGTTAGAGAGACACAAGCATACACACACTCGCACAGACATTACTGTCATCTCCAGCCGTTGTGGCTGGTTTAACTTACCAGGCGAAAAAGCACTGGTTCATCAATAGACACCGATAAATAAAAAAACACACACACACACACACACACACACACACACACACACACACACACACACACTCTGAGCTGCTGCAACCCAAGGTTGCTTCTTCAGAAAAGAGGAAGGAAGAAGTAAAGGATGCGAGTTTTAACCCACGAGAACATGCGCCTTTTAAAGTTACGTGATTGAACGCGTGTATAGCATTTTTCTGACAATCGAAGAACTTTTTTTAATGTACTTAATATGTTTAAATAAGTATTGCTAGTTGCGTTTATTAGAAAACAAACATATTTGACGATTTAAAATAGGTTAAATGGTGAGTGTTTTAAACTTACTGTGAGCAAAATGCTCATGCGCGAGTCCTTGCGGGTTAAGAGATGTGGGTGAAAAGCCATTCCAATCCCAAGAGCAGAAGGACTTGCCTTATGGGAAAAAAGGGCACATAAACACAAACGCACCAAGGCAGGTGTGTGTAAAATGCAAAGAAGTTGGATGGAGATGCCAGTCGAGGCACAGGCTCTGTCCAGAGATCAGAAGCCAAGATGTTGAATAGTGGGCAGGAATTTGAAATTAATGGCAGTTGAGACCTGATGGGCAACAGGAAGAGAGAATATGCTTAAAGCAAGTTCCCATCTCCAGAGTTGTGAAAGGTTGGTGTCTGTGGGAGGTTTCCAGGTAACCTGGACGGTGTAACACTGTGCCGAGTTGTGCTGGCCATGCACCAAGGCATGCTTAGCCACACGGTGATGCTCATTACCAACAGACACTGTCTGCCTGTGTCCGTTCATGCGAATGGACAGTTTGTTGATGGTCATTCCCGCATATAAGGTTTACAGTGCAGGTATGTCATTTGGTAAATCACTTGGGTACTGTCACAAGTGGCTCTGCTTTTAATCTTATACAACTTCTGGCTTACAGAACTGGAATAAGTGGTGGTGGGAGGGTGCGTGGGACAGGTTTTACACCAGGGGTGGTTACATGGGTAGGAGCTGAAGCGTAGGGAAGATGGTTTGTGGATTTCATAGGGATGAACTGAGAGGTTACGAAGGTCAGGTGGGCGGCGGAAAGACACTCTTTATGGAGTGGGGAGGATGTCATGAAGGATGGATCTCATTTCAGGGCAGGATTTAAGGAAGCCATATCCCTGCTAGAGAGCCACATACAGAGTCCAATTCAGTCCTGGATAGTATCTGGTGACAAGAGGGGCACTTTGGGGCTTCTTCTATGGAAGGTTCTGGGTTTGGCAGGACAAGGAAGTGGCCCTGGCAACTTTCTTCTGTATCAGATCAGGAGGGTAGCTGTGGGATGTGAAAGCTGTCATGGTTCAGGGATACAGGACTGGAGCCATGAAGACCTAAGCTGTAGGGAAGGGGTGGTTTGATATGGAATCTATGGTAGGCATCATAATGGAGGTTCTGTTGATTCAGTGGGTTTGATGTGGACAGATGTGTGAAGCTGGCTATTGGACAGATGCAGTTCGACATTGTGGAAAGTGGTTTGGGATTTGGAATAGGACCTGAATATGATGGAACCAAAGGAGTTGTGGTTGGAGGGGAAATTCTGGAGTTCTTATTCACTGTGAATCCAGATCATGAAACGCCATCAATACATTTATACCAAACTTTAGGTTTATACAGGGTGGCCACCGAACCTTGAAACCGGGAAAACCGGGAAATAGCCTTGAATTTGGAAAAAAAAAAAAAAAAAAAAAAAAAACGGGGAAAACCGGGAAAAAACCTTGAATTTCAGCCAGAAACCTGGATTTTAAATCCATGAGATCTCGCGGCTTTTAGAGTTAAACCATCGTTCGCATGTATAGCCTATTGCTCAGAGTACACGACCAGTTCGAAATGTACTTAATAAGGGTAAACAAGTAATTCCTGTAGTTTTAGTAAGAAAGAACCTCAAAGTTTAATATTTAAAAGTAATGAATTGCCCAGTCGTTTTAAAATTACGGTGAGCTAAATGTTCAGAGCGCTAGTGCCCGCGGTTTAAATAATATTCATCGCTTCACTTTTGTATACAAAAACATTTTCAAACATATTTCTGGGCGGTTTAAAAAGTTTTATAATTATAGGTTACTTATTCCGTTATCTATTTCTGAATTTATCTCGAAGTGTTGTTCAACCACGCGACTCAATTCTTCGCGATGCACGTCAAAGAGACGCGATGTTATCGTAAGGCGCGACTACGAAATCACAGCTAGAATGAAAGGCGATATTTATTTGTACTACATTTTAGCAATTTTCGTAATTGACACCCCCTCCCCAGTGATACTCATCAACACAGATATCGATTCTGATTCTGTGTTGAAAAATCTCTTCACGGAAGCATTGTGTTGATTTTAACTATAAACTCCGAATAATTTGGTATTGTGATGCTTCGTTATCATAGGCGCCGACTAAAGGTATGGTTGGTCGCGCAAGCATACCCCAAAATTTGAATGGGTATGCCAGGCATAACCCACTGACAATTTTGGTATCATTTTTTCTTTAAGTTATATTTCTTGACTGTAATTAAAATCGACTCTCTCATCCCATTGATGGCCGGCTGGCTTTTGTAAGACACTTCTCTAAATAGATTATTTTAAACAGGTAATTGAATTCATGGGCATTAAAATCCACGTTCACATGTGAGTGAAGTGACCGTTTTCTAAATAGTCCGAATGTTAATGGAATTCCACTTGTTAAGTCAATATTGTAAACTGAAGGCGGCAACCTTTAATTGTATTAAATAACTAGAACTGAAGTGGGTTTGGTACGATACATTGAAAATGTTTACACTACGAATTTTATTCCCGGTATCTTTTGAGATAATCTTTCGATAACCACATACGTTACCAGTGAGCCGACATACTTGCTGCGAAGACTGCCCTATCCCTTCTAGCTAAAACATTCTGTAAACAGAAGTCCTCATAACAACTTGTAAAGGTCTTTGTGTTTTAATTGGCAGCTCTACAAAATTCTCCAAACGCAACAGCTAGTAATAGATTTTTTTTTTCTGAATCTGAATTTTCAGGCTTCAACATTTCGTCAACAATTGAACGTAGTAGTCGGACCTTAGTTTCTGCTCTTTTTGACCTGTGTCACCTGTGCATGGAATTACGTCTTAACCCTTTCCCTCCTCTCACTCTCATCTGTTAAAAAAAAAAAATTCAAATGTTTGTTAAGCTTATGGGACTTAACTACGGGGTCATCAGTCCCTAAACTTACAAACTACTTATGAACTACTTACGAACTAGGACGGCACAAATATCCATGCCCGAGGGGGGATTCGAACCCCCGACCGTAGTGGCCGTGCTGACCGTGACTGGAGCGCCTCGGCCACCGCGCCCGGCCACTCATCTGTATCTGTCCGTCTAGCCACAACCATTTGTTCCAAGATTGTAAATAACATTGCAGGGCTTCCAATAATTCATTGTGATTTTTTACCGTTACCTTGACGAAACAAAAAGCATTAGGCTACAATGCATTGTCAAAATATATAGCGTTGCTTCATGTCTAAGTTGGAGTAAATGCAACAATACTTTCAAATAATTTTATCAAGGTAAAGGAAACAAAATAATTTAAAAACTTTATTACTAAATAATTGCCCAATGTCTAAATTAGTAGTCAACAGTTTGAAAATGTTAGTAGTTACGATAAAGGAAACATATCCTGCACACTACCATCTGTAGCCATCCCAAATTTCCATCCAAAAACTAAAAATAATAAAAAATTCTGTCAAGTATACATTAATCCAATCATTATTTATAGATATATGCAAAGAAATATTTCTGTTCATAAACCAATAAAATTTGGGTTTAAAAGGGTTAATGTCTTGCTTGTGAAAATCGTTAAAATGGATAAGTATATAGTGAAATACAAAAGGACTTCGACTTATAATCGTGATCGTGAAGGTGATATGGAACCGATAGCATGTATGTTTTGTGTAAGTTTTTGGCTTTGCTTTGTATTTATTTATTTTTCTTTAGAAACACTTGTGTACTACACTGAGCATACTCAAAGATTTCCAAAAGTCGGCGCTATGTTCGTTAGTAATAATTTTAGACATTTCCTGTGACTGACGTGGCATTGGTAATATATAAATAGTAAACACAGTCATCGTGTACGTATTGTTGATGGCTTAACTGTTTTTCATGCGGGCCCGGCTATCTCAATGAGGAGTCGCGGTAACAATTTACGAGGATAATTAATTTACTTAGCGCACAAGGGTACATCGAGAACCTGTCAACCATAGAACAGGAACAGCATTAATTATTTATTTTATGCTCAACACAAAATATTATTCCCCTCGTTATCTGTTAATGGGTTTTCAAAAAGCATACATACACGCAACGCCACCTAGTGAGCGCTAGCCGGGCCCGTGTGAAATATAGTTCTAACATTGTCGATTGCGACTTTTTGACATGCTAATGTCCTCCAAAAACATGTAAGTATAACTCTGTAATACGGTACGTGACTTATGCGAAAAGGCAATTTTTTTCAGTTGTAATTTATTGCTTTAACAGCTGTCTTATAACAATACATTCAAAATACGGTATCGTTAAATATATTTAGTGACTAACGCCATCTACATCTTTCTGAGATGGATCAGAGTGAAACAATCGTTACAGAGAACAATAGAGTGAGTCCAAGTGTGAATCGACCTTACCTGTTACCGCACAAATAAAGTAATTCAACGTGTTTTAGGGTGAAGTGTTTGTCCGTCATATCAAAACAGAGTATAAGTCGATATCAGAGCTCATACGAGACAATGTATCCGTGGGTTACATGTGATCCCAAATCACACACGAATGCATTATGCTCTTGGTGCAACGCAAAGATAAATATTTCTTCAATGTGGAAGAGTGCTTTGAACAGCCACGCAAGAAGCAAGAAACATACTCTCCATAAACAAACGCAAGTCTGTTGCTTTCCACAATATATGTTTCACTGTCAGTTTAGTACTACAAGAATTTTAAAAATGAAACAAATTCATTAAAACAAAATAATGTTTTCATCAAAATCTGCTGTTGAGTGTTATTTTACCAGATGACACTAGAATGCAAATACCACACAGCTGTTGCTCCAGATATGTTTTTGCATTCTTGATTTTATCTCCTCGAAGTTCAAGAACTCTCCACAACATTGTGCATTATTACGCATGCTGGATCATTAACATTCATTGATCTTTTAGCTAGAGTTTTCCAAGGCAAAACGTATATGACTGTATGGGCTCTGGAAACTGAAAACCATCATTGGGAACAATCTAAATGAAAACTTGAAAGAGGTGAAAATGTTTTTCATATCCTGAAGGTAAAGTAAATCAAAATATATGTGTTGAGTACTCGGTCACTAATTCATGGGATGTGACTGTATTTTAATATATCAGGAAGTCTAGTATAAATGAACTGGCTATATTGCATAAACCAATGCAATTCACATTAAAATGTACAGAATCCTCCAACTACTTGAACTCAACTTGGTCCATTATACAGGGTGTAAATTTTAAGTCGACAAACCGGAATAACTCGGAAAGACAGTAGATATTAAAAAATGGTTTTCACCAGCATGTGCGGATGGCAGAGGCTTAGGAAATAATACTCAACCTGAACCGTCTCCACCGTATTTGGGGGTGCAGAGTGTCAAGTGTAAAATTTTAAATTGGAACCCCGATTTATTGCAGACTCGGATTCTAAGACCCACATCATGGGTAAAAGTGCAGTTTATGCAGCAGCAGCTGGCCGTCGCACTCGCTTGATTAGGGACGGCAGAGCAGCCAATCAGGACTCACGATGCCGTGACCAATAAGAAACAGCGGTTCAATTGTCCAATGTAAACAAATCGAAGCGGTGTATGCAAAAGTTTTTGACGATCAACAGTTGCTATCAGTATGGATGCCACTTGATCACTGTTTCCAACATATCATAAAATAAATAATATATACTATACCTGCTCTGTGGTTGACAGGTTCTTTTAAACCCTTGTTCGGTCAGTAAAAGTAATTGCGATAATTTCCAAGAATGTTTGCAATCAAGATAGCTCGGATATATATATATATATATATATATATATATATATATATATATATATATATATATATAACTTCTCGTTTAACCTATACCTTACTTTCACTTAAGATGATCACTGTTTCGTACAGATCACAAAATAAATAAAACATTCTATACCTGTTCTATGGTTGACTGATGTGGTGTATTAATAATAGGTCACTTATGGGGATAATACCACAATTATCTAAAAATCCCTTATAAATGGAAAATAAATTACAATCACACAAACGCCGCACCGAAATCGTCGAATAAACTTTGAAATTGTTGCCAAATTTACTCGTCATGAAACACGCAATCTTATTGGCCAGTATAATTCGACTCCTGATTGGATAGCGAGAGCGATGGCTAGGCGTTGTCACATGAACTGCACTTTAACCCACATGATGTATGGTCTAGTGGATATATTTTTTTTACGACAGATGGCGCTGTAATAGAAATACTTGTCATACTGGTGAAGAAATATACTACACAGTAAATTAAAAAAAAAATTAAAAAATGAAAACCATATTCATGATGCTTCAGAACACTACCAAATGATCCCCAAAGTGATGCTTCCCTCTCCCCGCAGTGCACAGGGTAGTCCTCCAAAGTGATACCTTAGTCCAGATTGCCCTTGTCTGAATACCAGTTATGAATTGCCGAAAAAACATTTAATGAACTAGTCGGGAAGAAATGTACATCTGGTATCATTTGGTTAACTTCTGAAGCACCATCAATATGATTAACCTTTTTCTTTCCTGGGTGGTACATTTATTTAGCAGTATGGCAAATAATTCTTACCATTACAGTGCCACATGTTGCCAATTGAGAGGAAAAAAATTCAACCAAACTACACATGATTTGGTCTGTAGAATCTGAATCTGCAATTAACAATGGGAGTTTCCATTTAAGATCCCCCAAAATCATGAGGAAAACCTCACAATATGAGCTGGTTCTTTTTAGATCAGTTTGAGGTACAATGTTACAATTTTTATGTGCTCTGCCCCCCCCCCCCCCCCAAACACAAATCCTGGATTTGCCACTGCTTGGTGTCTATTACAACATGACATGGTTCATATTGGACGACATGTTTGTTAAAAGTATGTAACTAGTTTCTTTACGGTATAGTTGTTTACTAACCCCATTGAGCAATATTAAGTTTCGTGAAAACCTTGAAAATAATTATTTTTAACCTGGAAAACCTGGAAAAAACCTTGAATTTGAAAATGAAGATTTGGTGGCCACCCTGTTATAGGCTTGGGTATCCAAGAAGGCTTCCTCTAAGCATCCCATAAATAAGTTGGCATACGAGGGGGCCATCCTGGTTCCCTTGGCTGTTCCCTTTAGTTGTTGGTATGTCTGGCCTTCAAAAGTGAAGAAGTTGTTGGTTAGCATGAAGCTGGCTAGGGTAATAAGGAAAGAGGTTTTAGTTAGGGTTGCAGGTGGTTGGTGTGAAAGGAAACACTCCATTGCAGCGAGGTCCTGGGTGTGTGGGATACTTGTGTATAAGAAAGTGGCATCAATGATTACAAGGATGGTTTTCGGGAGTAACAGATTGGGTAAGGATTTCAGGTGATTGAGAAAGTGGTTGGTGCCTTTGATGAAGGATGGGAGGTGGCACGAAATTGGTTGAAGGTGTTGGTCTACTTACGCAGGGCTTTGTTCTGTGGGAGCTTGGTGCAACCTGTCCCCGTTTCTGTTGCTACATTTAACACAGTATTAGTTAACTTAGATTGTAAATCTTTAATGCTGGATGTTTATCTACTTCACAGATGCGGGGAAGTCAACAATTGGTGGTCAAATTATGAATTTGACTGGAATGGTTGACAAACGGACTCTTGAGAAGTATGAACGTGAAGCAAAGGAAAAAAGCAGAGAAACTTGGTATCTCTCTTGGGCCCTTGATACCAATCAAGAAGGTGAGTCATAGGTGAAGATGTAGCAGATATTTATTTCTTTATACTGGGTCACTCCATATGAAGTGGTACAGAGATGGTTGCTTGACCATTTTTAAATATTTTAATTTTTTTATATGTGATTGCCCTATATTTGAAAAGTTCAAAACAGTTTTTTAAAGTAATTTATCTTGTACCTTTACTGAATGGCGGCCATTTTTATTTGTCGGCCTGCGCCGATTTTTCAGTCTGGAGACATTAGCGAAAATTTGAATACCTCGGCACTGGGTTAAGTTACAACATTGCAATTGACATGATTGTTTTTAGAAAAGTGTCCTCTACAACATAGTCTCGTACACAAAATACCCTAAATTCAAAAATAACCAGTCAAAATGACCTCCAAAGTTTGGTGTCCAAATTTTCAAAAATCCACTTTTTATGCCCAATAATAACATACAAGGAGTGACTTATGAGGGTTTATTTTTTTCCTGTATTAGATATCTTACATTTCTAGCCTCATATAGAGCAAGAACACTTACAAATGTTTCCTTAATTTTTTATGAATTTTCATTTGTTGTAAAGTTTGAGGCTAGTTATCTCGGATGGGCCTGAATATAAAAATATGATTTTTGCACAGTTTGTACACCTATAGGATAGCAATGTACTGTAAAAATTTCAACATTGATATGAGTGTGAACAAAGATATGAATTTTTGAAAATGAGGAAATAATTCATATGACACTACAACAGTTATTATGACTGTTGCCTATTTAAATGGTTTATTGTTTCATTGTAATAAAATTTAATTGTGACATAGTGTTAACTAAATATATCACACAATATTCATTTAGTTTATTTATTTTTAATAATACAATATTAAACAACAGGAGCTTTCGGTTGTGTTCTATTGTAATAAAAATGCCCGTTTACGTTTAGGTTTATTTACAATAAAGAATTACATTATTGCTGGGTGTGGCATTGTAGAAGTTCATTACTGCTGGGTGTGGCATTGTTGTAGTCAGTCTGTTCTGAAACCTCTGTTGGAGTGGATGTAAATACTTCAACCAGACTGTAGAATGTGTTATGTGCTTTGTTTTGTGCATAATTTGTAATTAATTTTGAGAGATTAACTGGAATGCAATAACATGGATGAACAGTGCTCTGTTGGACAGATAACAAGTGAAGTGTGTCACAAAACAGTTTATGGTTCAGTTACAAAAAACTTGAAAAAATGCTATGTAACATCAGAAACGGAAATTTATGAGGATCATTGTGTCAGTAAAATTACATCTCTCTCTTTAACATTGAATGACTTAGTAGTATGTGTGTATGATGGACAGTGGTGGCTTGCCGAGCTTGAAACAATAAGTTTGGAAAACAATGAGGTTTTTCTGCATTTTTACCACACTGCTGGCCCAAGAACATCATTCAAGAAATCTAATAGTGACAAAGTTTGGATACCAATGGAAAAATATTTTAAGGAAACTTTCAGTGCTTGAACTTACCACAGCAACTGGGAGGTCTTATTCTCCATCACAGAAGCTGTCAGAAGAAATAAGTGTTTTTAACAGTCACCACCAGGTTCAGGAATAGTCGAATCTCAAAGGATGTTAATTTCTCAATTAATTTATTTTAAATACCGTATGTCAAAATAACATAAATGTTTCCACTTTTTGTATATAATTCAGTACCTTGCTTCAATAATAATTGATTATATTCCACCAATATCACACGTGAATAGGTAACAGGCATAAGATCACTTGTATAGTAATGTGAATTATTTCCTCATTTTCAAAAATTCATATCTTTGTTCACACTCAGGTATCAATGTTGAAATTTTTACAGCATGTTGCTATCATATAGGTGTACAAACTGTGCAAAAATCATATTTTTATATTCAGTCCCATCTGAAATAACTAGCCTCAAACTTTACAAAAAATGAAAATTTTCAAATTTCACAAATTCATAAAAAATTCAGGAAACATTTGTAAGTGTTCTTGCTTTATATGAGGCTAGTAGTGTACGATATCTAACTACAGGAAAAAAAATAGACCCTTATAAGTCACTTCTTGTATGTTATTATTGGGCCTAAAAAGTGGATATTTGAAAATTTGGATACCTAATTTTGGAGGTCATTTTGACTGGTTATTTTTGAATGTAGGGTATTTTGAGTAATAGACAATCGTGTCAAATGCGATGTTGTAACTTAACCCAGTGCAGATAGATTCAAATATTCGGTAATGTGTCCAGACTGAAAAGTCGGCGCGCGCTGACAAATAAAAATGGCCGATATTCAGTAAAGGTGCAAGATAAATTACTTTAAAAAACTGTTTTGAACTTCTCCAATATAGGGCAATTACAAATAAACAAATTATAATATTTAAAAATGGTCAAGCAACCAACTTAATTTTTATTGTACCAATTCATTTGGATTGACCCTACTGTGACTTTTTCTTTATCCAAGATGGAAAATGATTAGTTCCAAATTATTTGTAGATTTCATGAATCGAAACTTAACATGCGGTTACAAAAACAATTTTACGATACATATTCTATAATTTACTTTTCATTTCCCCCCATTCTTATGTCAGCAAACATGCATCCATCAATTATATTGTACTACTGCTTGGGATTACTTAAATAATTTAGTTTTGTCTGTGTTAAATTCATGGTGCAGTTGTTTTATTCTCATGTAGAATCATGTCTACATTGTGCAAATGAAATGTGGGACGGGCTTTAAAGGACGTTACACCTTTGGAATAATATAGAAATTTATTGAGATATCTTGCAGATTAGATTGATGCTACATTTTTTAGCAAACAACCTTAATTCCACATAATTCATTTTAGTATCATTTTGATATCATTTGCAGCAAACATGCAACCAGTTATAAATTTCTTCCTGCACTTGTTTCAGTAGTTGTACATAACTTGTGTGAAGGCAGCATAGATTATATTTTTAAGATCAACTAAGTTGTTTGCTTTGCGGGGAGGGGGTGGTTACATACAAATAATCTTAATTAAACTCATGATAAAGAAAGCTAGTGGTGTTAAGTCTGGGGAATGAGGTGCACATGCAATTGACCGTTCACGGCCAATCCACCCACCTGGGAAGCTATTTTGTGAGAAAATAAGGCGGCACACCATCTTACTGGTAAGTATATCATCTTGCTCAGTTTCATAAATCTACGGAGTTAAAGTTTTCAAGCATATTCAGATATACAGTATCAGTGATAGTTTTCTCCATGAAGAAGAAATTTCTTTTTCTGTTTGCGACGGGTACAACACTTACTAACTTCGGAGCTGTCACGAACTTCTTAAAGTTGCATGTGGATTTTTGCTGCACCTTATACATCAGTTGTGGGTATTTACCAAGCTAACGATATGGAATGTTGACACATCAGTGAATATTATTATGCTCAGGAATTTCTTGTCATCCTCTATGTGATGCAACATTTTTGCACAGAATTTCCCCTAGCATTATCTGCATCAATAATGTTCTGTGGTTTTGTGATTCTTTGTGGTTTCAAATGTAAACATTATTGTAGTGTTTGCCAAACAGTCATTGGTGAAATGCCTTTCTCATAAGACAGGTGTTATGTTGATTTTTTTCACTAATTTTCTCTGTGAACTCTGTTAGTGCTCCTGCTTGTGGAATTGGGTAATGAAGGTGGTAGATCTGAGGTTGTTGGCAACAAAATCTCATATTTACCAAATTTGTAAAGTAACTCAATTTATTTTTATGTCAATGCAAAGTTGTAAAGTTCCTTTTGACTTACCCTTTGATATTTGTGACACGAATATAATGACAGATGAATCAGTTTACAACATCTTTCCTTGTGTTAGCAAGATGTACCCCAGTATCTGGTTGTGACAGAGCAATTACGCCATGACATTGTGGTTGGAGATACGCAACTCCCATCACATTTCGTAATTGTTTCTGAAAGTCACTAATCTTGCATCTTAAGAAATGTGTCCCAATAACTGCAGTGAATGTGCTCTTCACTGGCCGCAGTTTGTACATAACTGTAGGTGAGACTATAATACTGGTAACTGGGATAACTCAATATCTAATATAAGTGCGTAGGCTGTCAGTGGACATAAAAGTTTTTTTTGGGTGTTGCAACGTGTAAGATGACTATTACAGTAGAACCCCATTTTTACACTTTTCAAGGAGCTTAATGAAAATTGTGTATAATGCGCGAAATAATGTTTTAAATGGTAAAATATGCTTACTGGATCACTCGTGCATTTTCACGATTTGTGATATATGTACATAATAGGCATCAAAATACTCACAAAGAAGTTAATATTCGATTAATGATGAAAATTCTCCTCAGAGATAATAAATATTGTTGAAATGAGATAGAATGGCTGGCCAGTACTTACCATTGTGCTGTACCGCCGATAGTAACACAAAATGAAAAAACAGAAAAAAAGGGACAAAGGGACAAGCTTTCGGAACAGAGTTCCTTCGTCAGGTGGGAGAGAAGGGAAGAATAAAGGATGGGAATAGAAGGGAAAGGTGGTTCAGGTGGTTCGTGAACCACCTTTCCCTTCTATTCCCATCCTTTATTCTTCCCTTCTCTCCCACCTGACGAAGGAACTCTGTTCCGAAAGCTTGTCCCTTTGTCCCTTTTTTTCTGTTTTTTCATTTTGTGTTACTATCGGCGGTACAGCACAATGGTAAGTACTGGCCAGCCATTCTATCTCATTTCAACAATATTCACAAAGAAGTTAATTTATTATGTAATAAAACTTATCCAAATTGTATACAATTTTAAACTCCAGGTGGAACTAGTAACTTTCTAGGAAGTAGAAATTTTTTACATAATTTTATTCATCATAATCGTCTTTGTCATCAAGCCTTTAACTGGCATTCACTATTTATGTATTGAAACTGCATAAGTTCCGTACTTCATGTATTTTATTATGTTTCGCATGACAATATTTGAGAATTTATTCATGTTCTCAAGTGAAAATATATGCATAAGTGTTTTTGTGACAGGTCGGCATTTCACACTATAATCGCGTTTTTGTGGTAATAATATATTGTGCCCTCTTCAGTGGCAGAAAAACATACACAAGCAAACCATCAGTCTCACCGTTTATAAAACTTCACAAAAAGTAAATATTTGCAATTTCACAATAAGAATAAATTCTCGAAATACATCATGCAAATAATGGAAAAACTACCAGTTGTATAAACAAAGATTAGCTGACAATTGACGCAGTGGCTTATGAGATACCCCTTGTCGTGAGTCAACTATGGTAGGCTTGTACTTCAAACAATAAAATGCAAAATATGTGAAAAGTGTCATAACGTTTATAATACTGTACTTGAAGACGAAATCCATTCCAGTGTAAATTTACGTCGGTTGCGTAATTTTTCCTTCAAAAAGCAAAACATGCAGGAAAAGTGTAAATATGTTAACACAAAAATGGGGGCGAATTAACATTGTGAACACGGAATATGGGACTGACAAAAAATGGTGTAAATGGTGGGAAAACAAAATTTTGGAATGTAAAAGTGAGGTTTTACTGTACTTTAATAACCAACTTTTCAGCTAATGTTACATTGCCCTTCTTCTGGGTATACTGATATGAGCTAGTAGTTAAATGTTAATATATTTGTAATTGCTGTTATCTGTGACATTGTCATAATTTTAAAATTGTCAATGTTCTTGATGATTTTTGGTGGAAAACTGGAAACTTTATTACATGATGTGATACTGAGGTGGAAGGAGTAGGGATCAACCATTGTCTATTGCTCCTTGCATAGCAAGCCATGATTTTTGGTTGACAGTGAATAAGGTAAGGGCTTCTGTTTCTCCCCTGCAGACTGTGGGCCATGTGGCAGCAGTTGCTTGCTGGTAATATTCACATTTTATGTTATTAGTGCTGCCTATGTCACTGTCATGGCTGGCAGCCAGGAAGGGGCAAACCTGAGTCCATTTTCTTTGTTCATGTTAGAATGTTTTAAAATTTTGATGGCTTCTCTTATTGTGCATTTAACCATCTCTGGTTGTTTAGTGAGTATTCTGGCATCATTAAAATTTATCTTTTTGCTGCATTCTAATGCGTGTTGACACTGCCCTTCCTGTCCCACCTATATATACTTCCCTAACCACACATTCCACCTTGTATCCTCCAGCAGGGAGTTATCTTCCATTGCGACCTCCTCATTTTGTTCGCCATGTGCAGCGAGGCCCTAAGAATCATCACATGGATACTGGCACATTTATCTTGGCCTTTGAGGGGATACTCTCCCAGAGAAGTTCAAGGTAATGATCTGTCGTTGTGATGGGAAGCTGTGTGTTCCACCTCCCATGCGATGTTTTCGATGTATGAGGTTCGGGCATATGTCTTCTCGTTGCACAGCAGTCCCTGTATGCGGAATATGAACATCCACTCAATGAGGGGAACCTCTGTGTTCAAACTCCACTCTTCTTGCTCTCTGGATTGCCCTGTATATAAAAAGGAGAAGATTCAAGAGTAAAAGTTCCTTGACCACCTTACATACCATGAGGCCTGCTGAAAATGTGAGCGTCTGCTACCTGTGCAACTGTCTACTAGTTATTCCTCAGTTACATGCTCTACCCCTCCCCCTTCTTCATCCCATTCCCACGCTATTCTTCCCCCTCCCTCTTCTGCATCTCTCTTGCACCCCTCTCAGCGTCCCCCTTCTCCCTCCCGGTCGGAAAAGTGCACACTTTCTCTGGCACTTACTGGTGATGGTGCCTCCTCCCAGGGTTCTTCATCCCGGCATCCAACAGATAGGAGGTCCTCTGCCTCCAGCCAGCAGCCAGACATCCAGTCTGATAATACCAAGGTCGCCTGATCCTTGTCGGTGCCAGACCTTACTGACACCAGTTCTCTCTCTGGGACCTGTCCTTCCCATCCTACAATAGAGAAAGAGAAGTAGAAGAGCAAAAAGAAGCAAAAGTCACAAGACGGGGCCCCTCAGGTAGTCCTGGAGGCACCACCTTTGTCCTCACAGCCAAATAACCCCACTGAACTAGTCTGATCTGCTGTTTGTAGATGTCGTTCCTCCCTCGTTGGTGACGGACGTTGACCCAGCTTTGTGAAATGCATCAGTCCGTTCACTTTCCATATGTATCCTTGATCTGTTCTCATCCAATGGAACTGTAATGGTTACTACCATCGTCTCCTGAAGCTGAAACATCATCTTGCCTCTTATTCAACAGCTTGTGTTTTTTTGCAGGGATCGCATTTCACTGATGGCCATTCACCAACACTCTGTGGGTTCTGTGCTTTCTGTTGGAACCGTGTTCGCCCCCCTACAAGAATTTGGTGGAGTCTGCACCCTAGTTAGTATGGACGTTGGTAGTTCATGGACCCTCTCGGTACCACACTGGAAGTGGTTGCTTCAGTGCCTATACAACTAGTAGGGGCCGCCTCGTCGACCAATTCATTGCCGATCACGACCTGTGACTCCTTAGTGATGGCTCTCCAACCCATTTTAGTGCCGCTCACAGCACCTTTTCTTCCATAGACCATTCAGTCGCTTCTCCCCCCCCCCCCCTCATCCCCTTTTCCCTTTATTTCGTTGGTCACTGCAAAACAACCTTTGCGACAGTGACCAGTTTCTGTTGATTCTTTCACTCCCCTTACACTGGACGAGGGACATGATACCTTTTTGGGTTTTCCAACATGCTGATTGGCCTTTGTATACATCCCAGGTGGTTTTCACACCATCCTCGTCTGACTGTATAGTTGTCATCAGTTATATGTCTAATGTGATTATGCGAGAAGCTGCTAACATTGCTGTCCCCTGGTCGACAGGCCCTCCTTGCTGCCGCCCAATTCCCTGGTGGAACGCAACCATTGCTTCGGCAATTTGTGAGCGCCCTCGAGTCTTGCAACATCTTAAGCACCACCTGTTCCATGCTGTCCTTGTCAACTTTAAACCCCTTTGCGCCAAGGTTCGTTATATGATTAAACAGATCAAGTGGGTGTGCTGGAAGCATTTTCTCTCCTCCTTCGGATTTTCTGTGCCCTTGTCACAGGTGTGGGCTATGCTCCGCTCCATCCAAGGTTGCCAGTGGCAATCTTCAATCCCTGACTTTGCCTTACCAGATGAGGTCTGTACTGATCAATCTGTTCTTGCAGAGCACCTTGCGGCTCACTTTGTGAAGGTATGGGCGACGGCTACCTACCCGGTGACTTTTCTTCTCAAGAAACAACAGGCTCAAGCCTCAAATTTGTTTCACCAGTCACCGGGAGGAACGTTATAACAACCCCTTCACAGAATGGGAACTACGTCTGGCCCTTTCCTCTTCTCATGATTCTGCACCTGGGCCTGATTCCATCCATAATAAACTTCTGAAACATCTCAGCCCCCACAATGGCAATATCTTCTCCAGGTATTTAACCACATTTGGCTTCAAGGGGTTTTCCCCTCGCAATGGAGGGACAGTATATCAGTTCCTGTTATTGAGCCTGGTAAGTATCCGTCATCCCTGGACAGTTACAAGTCAGTTAGACTAACAAATGTGCCATGTAAACTGCTCGAACAGATGGTTGCTCGCAGACTATGCTGGGTACTAGAGTCGCATTGACTTCTGTCACCTTATCATTGTGGGTTCCAGGAGAGCAGGTCTACTGTTGACTATCTACTTTGACTGGAAACAGCAACCAGAAAGGCCTTCTGAAAACGTCAACATCTTGTTGCTGTTTTGTGTGATTTACGTAAGGCATAAGACACCGCTTGGCGTCATCATATTTTATGTACCCTCCATGACTGGGGCCTACAAGAATCCTGACCAATTTTTATCAGTCAGTTTTTATCCCGCCACATGTTCTGTGTGAGGGTTGGCACTTCCTTCAGCTCCCCGCAGATACAGAAGAATGGTGCTCCACAGGGTTCTGTGTTAAGTGTTACACTCTTCTTAATCACCATTAATGGGTTGGTGATCTCTGTTGGGTCACTTGTCACCCCTGCGTTGTACATCAATGACTTTTGCATATGGTACAGCTCCCACTCGGTTGCCTCAGCTGAACACCAGCTCCAAGGTGCCAGTCAGTGAGCTTCCACATGGGCTCTCTCACATCGTTTTCAGTTTTCCCCTTATAAAACGCAAGTAATGCATTTCTGCCGCCGTACTACAGTCCACACTGACCCAGACCTCTTCTTGGGTACTCAGTGCCTAGTAGTTGTGGCACAGCACTGTTTCTTGGGCCTCCTTTCTGATTATAAAAACTGACTTGGCCGCCCCATATCCGGCAGCTGAAGATAAGCTGCATGCGGAAACTTAATGTCCTCCGGTTCCTCCTGCATCCTGGGGTGCAGATCTTACAACACTAATTTATATTTACCGGGCTCTGATTCAGTCCCAATTAGATTATGGGTGCCAGGTTTATGGCTCGGCAGCTCCTTCTGCCCTGTAATTGTGGACCCCATTCACCATTATGGAATCCGTTTGGCTACAGATGCCTTCTGGACCAGACCTGTTAAGTCTCCTTGCTGAAGCGCGAATCCCCCCTCTTCAGACTAGCCATTGGTGCCCTATGCCATTGCCATTCATTAATTCCCTGGTCATCCCACATATCACACTCTCTATGAGGCCGACGGTTCTAGAACTCCTGATACTCGCCCTCGAGTGGGTTTACCTGTTGGATTGCAGCTCACTTCCATTTTAGTAACTTCAACCTCCCTCCTTCCCTTGACTGTATGCATCGTGCTATATTGCTCACCGCCCCCACCCTTGGTTGGTGCCTCGGTCACAAATCCGATTGGATCTCTATCAAGCCCCGAAAGCTTCAGTCTCCCCCATAATCTTCCGGTGTTTGTTGCACACAGTAACTTGAAGAATTTCAGGGTGCCACGATTTTCTACACAGATGGATCTAAATTTGCTGGTCATACGGGATATGCATTTATATCTCTCATTGGTGTGGGATGCCATTCTCTGCCAGAATCATGCAGTGTGTTTATGGCAGAACTAACAGCTATTATAGCCCAATATATAGAGGGGTCAGCTTACATTAATTGGAACAAAAGAATTTTTTCCTAGAACCGTTTGTTATGGTGTGGGTATGCCGAATCTAAGTTCATCTTGAAAGCTCGGGGGACAACTTTTGGTGGCCGAAAATCCTCAATTTTTGGACTTTTTCCAGTTTCTCCATTATAACTAGAAAATGGTGGAAGTTTAGGAAAAACCTGATCAGCAGTGAAATGAAAACGACAAAATTCTGCATCGATTAATAGAAAGAAAAAAAAATTGAAACTCTATCGAATAGTTAGATTTTTATGGCGTTTCAAAAAGCAGCAATTTTTTCCAACTTCCAAAAACTGTGTTTTCCAATTTTAAATGTGCTGTAATGTCCCAGCATCAAATGTTATCAATACATTATAGTTGTAGAGCATCAGTCCATGTATTTAAAAAAACCTTTGTTTTATTTGTGCCATAAACTACAATATAGAGAAATCTTAAATTGGCACTTCGGTTTTAGTAATTTTTTAATATTTTTTAGTAGAGAACTTATTTCTAACTTTATTCTGTGGCTATTTATGTTATCTGTATGCACTTTTAAGGAATATATATATATATATATATATATATATATATATATATATATATATATATATATATATATATATTTTTTTTTTTTTTTTTTTTTTTTTATTTTTTTTTTTTTTTTTTTTTTTTAGAAAATTTTTAAAATCTAATTTTTTTATATTTTCCGCTATGTATTTATTGTTTAGAGGGATGAGCAAGAAGCTGGTTCCATGCGTTTGTGCCCAATACGTCTTAATGAGACCAAAGGCACAATGATATGCAGGGGAGTTGCGCCGACGGGAGAAAGTTATCTAGGAAGCATGTAATGGACATCCCCACCACCGGCAACATTCCTCCCTCTGTATCCATACCAACCTATCCTCTAAAAGCGCTTCCATGATGAAAATGTGAAACACTTTTTCACCTATGAACTGGCACCTTATCCATTGTCATTGTTTGAAGAAGATAGATAACAAAAGGGAACCAAATCACTGTTGTGCGAGGCTTTCAAGCCAGATGATGATCCCACAGGATAATAAAATAAAATGGTTGTTGCCTTGATGGAGGATTCCTTCTTCATAAAGTTATGTGGAGTAAGCACGAATCTTTTGGTGACATCTATAAAAAATATGTCAGCTTTGTCAGCTGGCACTACAGATTGACAGTAATAGTTGTGTTTGCTGGGTACCCAACTCAGGCGAATCAGCATGGCACTAAGAGTTCAGAGAGCGCTTGGCGTTCGAAAATGAAGACTTCATCCGATTTAATGTTTGATGAGAGTACAATACCGGCTGTTTCCCAGGAGAAGTCGTTGGGAAATGAAAAGATTAAGAGTCTTCTATACCAGTACTGGAAGCAGCAGAAGATGCTGATTTACTTATTGTGACAACAGATTGTTCTCAGTCACTCAGATTCGTCACTGTGCTTATGGTCAGTGAGGATATTTACATTCTAGTCATTTGGTGTGGGACTCCCAGCAATGCCACCTAGAACAACATCTACCTACTGAAGCCAGGAAAGAAGGGGTTTGCTGACTCTTACTACTCAGCCTCATCATACCAGTTCGATAAGAAACATCTCCGGCTCTCTCCTGCATTTTCTGGATGTGTGACAACCTCCACCCCATTCGGGCATGGTAAAATCAGACTGTGTAGTCTCACCGATTGTACCCCAGCATTGAGGGAAGCTGCTACGGTGTTTTACAAGCCTTCTTCAAATCCAGTGAATATAAGTAGAAATGGTAAGAAGATCCTGATGGCAATATATGGCACAGGAAGAATGTCGACCCATAGCATCAATGAGCTGAGGTATCATCTCTTTGTGAAGACGTCTACAAAGGTGAAGTTCATCTTGCCGCGACTTCCACCAACACTCGACGCTGTGGACCTGCACAGCTACACAGCATTCCTCCAGGTTCAGTGGTGGACGGGAAACACGCTAGACCCACTTGTATGGGGTTGGAGGCGGGGCAGCCTTGGCTCACTACCATTCCTATGACAAAAGAAGCTGCTCCTAAAGATATCTGAAACTTGTGTTCTGCAGCAGCAAAAAGAGATGCACCGGTGCATGCACTTGCCACAAATCGGGCCTCAATTGCACCACTGTGTGCAAAAATTGTGTGGGATGCTTTTGTACAAACTATCAAAGTTTGTTTGTTTGTAAACCTATCGGACTTAACTTCTAGGTTATCAGTCCGTAGCTTACAAACTACTTAAACCAAGGTAAACTAACCTAAGGACAACACAAACACCCATGCCCTAGGGGGGACTCGAGTCCCCGACGACGAACAACCGCAACACGTTGCTCCAGTGTGCGCGGCTAATCCGCCGCGGCCTCAAAGTATCGAACTTGACGTAGACTTTGAAGGTGATCTCGGTGTGGAGGAAGATGTTGTGAACTTGCTGAGGAACTTTGGGCAAAGAAGTTGAGGAGGAAGAGACTGACAATGATTACTCTACAGCAGCAAATAATGCCAATCAGCCTGGCGAAGAAGAGCCTGAACTGGGACCATCAAAGCAAACGAAATTGTAAATATTAATTATCTGTTATTGTAATCATTTCAGTAAATAAGTATAGTTCAAAACCTTGTGTGTAATTTTGGATTTCAAATTTTAAATTGTAAATTAAACAAGAATTCCAAGTTTTAACTTAATTATCTCTTTCCCATTTACTTTGGCATAACATGCACTTACTCATATAAAATCCCTAATGCAATTAAAAAAAGGTTTTTAGGCTGTAAATACATATGTAGGGAACAAGGAAATTAGCTTTTCATGTAAATCTCATGAATACTGTAGACATTAAATTTTAGACATGGGTCGAAGTCGTAATAAATTTAGATATTCAAATTTTCAGAAAATTCCTTAAAACCAATTTAAAGTGCATACAGATGACATAATATAGCATCAGAATAAAGTTAGAATTAAGTCCTCTACTAAGATACATTAAAAATTGCTAAAACCAAAGTGCCCATTTAAGACTTCTCTATATTGTAGTTTATGGCTCAAAAAATATTTCAAAATGTGCCCAAATTGGAAAAATATGTGCTTTTTAAATACATGGATTGATGCTCTACAACTTTAAAGTAATGGGGTATTGATAACTTTTGATGCTGGAATATTACAGCACATTTCAAATTGGAAAAACACAATTTTCGGCAAAGTTGGTAAAATTATTGTTTTTTTTTTTTTTTTTTGAAATGTCATAAAAATCAAACTATTCGATTGATTTTCAATATTTTTCTTTTAATTGACGCAGCATTTTGTTGTTTTTATTTCACTGCTGGTCAGATTTTTCGTAAATTTCGAGCATTTTCTAGTTATAAGCGAGAAACCGGAAAAAGTCCGAAAATTTAGAGGTTTTTTGGCCACCAAAAGTTGTCCCCCGCACTTTTGAGTTTGAAAACTTAGATTTGGCATATCCACACCATTCCAAACGATCCTGTGGGGGAGGGGGGGGGAAGAGTCTTTCGTTCCAATTAATGTTAACTGAGGCACATTTTGGATCCTCTATATACTGGGCTATTAGTAGGGCACTTCATTTTATCAAACAGGTAGCCCTGGACCGTGTTTTAATCTGTTCTGACTCAATGAGCAGCCTGCAGGCCATAGACTGATGCTACTCCTCACATCCTTTGGTCATTGGTATCCACGGTCTCCTTGCTGACCTTCATCACACCGCTTGCTCTGTTGCTTTACTCAGAGTCCCCAGTCATGTGGGTATACTAGGACATGAACAGGCTGACCAGTTGGCTAGAATAGCCATAACTCCCTGCCCCTTTCCCTGGGTTATCCCAGGTGCAGATGAGATCGCTACTCATACAGGACTGGAACACCAACTGACCAGCTACTGGTCCGTCTAATAAACCAGTTGACCACTGCAGCTTGGAGTTCTTCCTTACACCCTTCTCGAAGGGAATCCACTGTCCTTTGCAGTCTCCGCATCGGTCACTCCAGGCTGACCCATGGTTTTCTTTTGCGTAATGAGCCTCCCTCACATTGTGGTTGTGGGGGCCCTACAATCTATGGCTCATATCTTAGTGGAATGTCCACTCCTCTTGACGCTCCATGCCAAATACAGAATTCTGCACTCATTGCCCTCGGTTTTGGCGAATGATTCACAGATGGCTGACAAGAGTCCTTGGATTTCTCCATGAAAACGGTTTTTACTCTCGGCTATAAGATTTTATCTCCGACGCTTGGGCATGATGAGTAGGTTTGTGGCCCTCCCTGTGAGCAGCAGGGTTTGGAGCTCTCCCCGCCCCTCCCGCTGACGACTTCCATTTCTCCTTTTAACTTGGTTTGAATTCACATTGTTTTCCTTTTTACATTTTTAGGCTTCTGATCTAGGAGCTTGTCGTCAATAAACAGGGATTCTAGATCTGTCACAACGTTCCTTGCAGAATTCTGCTTTTTATGTTGGTTTTAGTCCTTTTCTACTTGATTTTAACCCCCCCCCCCCCTTTTAATTCCTCCATTTTACTATCGGTATGTCTTAGCATTTCATACAGAGGTCATGGGACTGAAGACCTAGCTGTTTGGTTCCATCTACCCATCAACCAGCCAACCAACTTAGGCACTGTACTGAGCTGTAACCTCCTTTTTATCGTAAAAGATTATGTAGACTCGATTTCTTGAAAAAAAAAAAAAAAAAATACCTAGTACATCTCCTTCGTACGTAATCAGATTTGGGTTGATAACAGTTTTAAGAGACATCAGCATCATCAATTTTCACTGAATAAAATATTGAAGGCCATATAATTTCTGCCTGATTAACACTTCATGCCACAGGAGAGCCGTGTTCCAATTGTTCCATGTAATACATTTAATAAATACAGTAAATACACAGTTTCTGCTTTTTCATTTTCGATTATTCATAGTTTTTTGTTGTATGCAGTTTTGATACTGTATTTCTTGGATAATTGTGGGCTTGCTGTATGTAAGGATAATGATGAAAATCCTGATTGGGGGGTAAATAATGGTATGCAGACAAATCTGATACATGTGCAGTACAGAGGAAACATACAAAGATGTACCGGTACATAGTATATTTAGATAAGACTTTGTCCTGTGATAGCCAGTAATTGTTTGCCTCTAAAAAACAATTGATATTTGGTGACTTTCTTAACTGACGTGAGAATAGTTCAGAAGAATGAACTTCATTACTGTGTTATTTACAATTTCAGAAACATTTTGTAACTTATGCGAGTAATAATATTATTTTTCAGAACGAGAAAAGGGTAAGACTGTTGAAGTTGGTCGGGCTTATTTTGAGACTGAGAGAAAGCACTTTACTATTCTGGATGCACCAGGCCACAAAAGTTTTGTTCCTAATATGATAGGCGGAGCAGCACAGGCAGATTTGGCTGTCCTGGTAAGTGGGTATAGAGTAATATTTCATGAAAACTTTAAGCAAACATTATTTCCTTATAGGTAGAAAAATGCCTGCTTCTATTTGTCATACATAAATACCTCATTTGATTGTATGGGATATCTAAACTGAAAATGGAACTGTAATAATTCTCTCTCTCTCTCTCTCTCTCTCTCTCTCTCTCTCTCTCTCTCTCTCTCTCTCTTTCTGTGTGTGTGTGTGTGTGTGTGTGTGTGTGTGTGTGTGTGTGTGTGTTGTTTCAAAAATACTTCATCTTCTTTTGTGCTTCATACTAATTATAATTAATATTTTTCTCATCAGGTTATATCGGCACGTAAAGGTGAATTTGAAACTGGATTTGACAGAGGAGGGCAGACGAGAGAACACGCAATGTTGGCTAAAACTGCTGGTGTTAAACATTTAGTAGTACTAGTTAATAAAATGGATGACCCAACTGTTGAATGGTCTGAAGCACGATACAACGAATGCCGTGATAAAATTTTGCCTTATCTAAGAAAACTCGGTTTCAATCCTCAGAAAGACCTCACATTTATGCCTTGTTCAGGCCTTACAGGACTGGGATTAAAAGATCCATTAGATGAAAAAATTTGCCCATGGTACAGGTAAGATATTCTTAATTATTGTGAAAGATTCCTATTTAAAACAAATTATGATCAGTTCTTTAGAGTTTACATTTTGCGATATCTTTTAATTGTGTCCATTGATTATTTTTTGGTCCTGTTGGCTCAACTTTCTGCTTAATATTTTCCTGTGTTCTTATTTATTTCTGGAGTGTATATTCTTCAGACTAACAAAAGGGGGTTACATGGTATTGTATGGGAATGGCCTATGTCAAAAAGGGAGCAGAAGAATGTTGTCCCAGAGTCAATGGGGTGTGGACTAGGGGACAAAAGACTGGCGGGGAGCATCTTGGTGCCGTACACATACAGAACAGTTGCACACTATGGCATCCATGTGTTTTATTTTGGGCCAGTAGGTATGTCACCTTGTAGGGCTTTTCGTCTGTGACATACATGACAGAGAAGGTGCGAAATTTGATGGTAAATGGGCTTACAACATGGTGGATATCTGCCTTCACATCATGCAGGATGACATCAGAGACAAGCTACAAACAGTGATAGTCAATGCCTGGTGTGAATCAGCAGATTTTCAAAAATAGTCATTCATGAAGCACATAATGCACAATTCACCATTAAGATAGTTACAGCATGTGTTTGTAGCATTGTGTGTACCTGAAATAGGTAAGAATGTAAGAAATTCACTCGTTCCACATCAAGATGAGGGGAGATGAGAAAGGACATCACCATTACCATTGTGTTGTAGATTTATATTTCTCTGGAAGACAAGAATGTGGCTCAAAGAGTGCTACCAATGGTTTTTGGTCAGTGATGAGGGTAAATTTGGTTCGTAGAAGGTAAATATTGAACTTCTAAACAGCAAAGATAATTGCCAAAACTTCCTTTGTTATTTGTGAATAGTTCTTTTTGACAAGCAGCAGTTACTATTTCTATGAGCCAGTGCTGTACCGGCGGCACGGGGGGAGAGGGGGGGGACATCACCAGTGGGAACCAGGGGATGTGATGGAGAGAAGGGTGTAAGACAGGGTGCAGTAGATGCTTCACTTATATGAAAGTGTGCTTACCCAGAATTTTTTCAGAATTCTTGAAATTTTCTATTGTATATTTACATATTTATTTTTAAACTTGGCTGGTAAGAATTCCACTGCAGTAATGAAACATAAATGGGAGAATTACATGAAAATAAAACATTACTTGAAATGAAATTTCGTGATTTACAACAAAAACACTGTAATACGTCAAAGGCATTGGGACGAAGAGCATGCAATACTTCACAACAAACTGCTTCCGATGAGTGTAATGCCTTATCTGTTTACATTTCTAGCAGGTAGCAGATAAAAATTGTTAATATTAGCTTTGGAAGATTTAGTTTGAGTAATTGTACTTTCGTGCTATACATATCTTAAATCATGAACCATTTTACTCCCATTCAAAGCTTAACAGTTTAGTAACCAGCACTTAAAAGAAATTCAGGGCTCTCGAGAAGCCATTTATTGCCATTATTTAAAAAAAAATAAAAAATAAAAAAAATTACAGCATATAATATATGCTATAAAAGACAAAGCTTCAAGGTTAGTTTATCATATTTCTTTCAGTACTTTAATTGCTAAATTACAAATTATGCAACAATGATGGCAAAAAGTATAATTAAGCTTAAAAAATTATGGGAAGTGGAGGCAGCAAACCAAGAGTTTCTAAATAAAGTGTTCTGATCATACTTTCATTGTTTTATTAGGTTCATGCAATAATTTAGGCCTACAGTACTCTAAAATCATGACAAATTAGAAGAAAGCAATGAAATATTTCTGACAAGCAATTAAAACTGTTCCATTAAGTACAGCTCCCAAAAAAACTTTGCTGACATTGTAAGGGCTTTTTATCACTGAGAAGTTCCGTGCCTAAAGAACTGATAAATGTTATTCCTCAAGCCAAGTATATCGTCGCTTGTAACAGAAAAAGTGTATTCGCCTGGGAATAGGGTATTTCACCCCACAAAAATGTATTTACACCAGCGAAAAACTTTTACCTGGAAAATCCGGGAATTTTTTGTTTTTGGCCTTGTATAGATCTTGGCATGTGCTGTATCCTGCAGTCAGGATATGATGGAATCTACCATATACCACGGTGAGGGGCAACTCCCTACTTAGAGAACATTGATATGTCTGAAACCAACAAATCATGACATTGCCACCAATAAAAGGATTAACAAGTATTCTGCCTCGAGGTGGCTGTGGAACTGCTACTATTTGATGAGGGGCATGAGGCATTTGTTGGTTGCCTGCATTATCTTGAAAGGTCATGCAATTTTCAGGTTGTCAAGTTAGAGGGCTGTCAGGCATTACCTCTGGATTGGAAGCCAATTGGACCACTATGTCTTGAATCAAGTGAGCTGCATATGAGATTTTTGGAAGCTGGGTTTGCTCAAGTAAAATCACAGTGCCAACTGAACCCCTGTGAATACCTCACACAGGAGTGGTATGAATGACTTGGGTGTTCCTGTCGTTGATGGAACTTCAGGCATGATGTGTACATATGAAATTGTTGCAAACACACTTTTCACGGTGGAGCCTGTTTCTTGAGTAAATGAAAAGTCTCTGGAAAAGCTCAAGAAGAGTGATCATTGGACAGCATCAATGGATATTCAAAATGTGATGTAATTGCTGTTTTAGTCCTTGCAAATATATGACCCATTTCTCTTTGTTGTTAAACAGCGGAACCACAGTTGGGCAGCCTTATGGCAACAAGCAGCTCACATTGTGCACCCACTAAACCAGTTGAGAAATAATGGCCCAAAATTTTGCATTTGTAGAGGTAAAACACACTTCACATTAGCTTTTTAACAGTGGAAAATCCTATAGGAATATCAATAATGGAGGATAGTTAACAACTCACCGTAAAGAGACTCGCTGAGCTTATGATAGACGCAAAAATAGATATTCACATTCACACAACTTTAATTTTTGGCCATGGCCTTTGTCAGAAAAAGAAACACATCCATTCATGCAATCACTCGGACAACTATACACACACACAACTATCATGTACGGCCACTCCAGCAACACAAGCTAAACTATGAGTGAGGTGGGGAGTGGAGGGGTAAGGATGCTGGGTAAAATTGGGGATGGAAAGTTCTGAATTGCATGATGGATTTTAAAGGCTCTAATAGATGGGAATTTGAATTGTGGCAATGAATACAGTGAGGGGAAATGGCGGGAAAGGATAAGAGGTAGGTGTAGAGGAGTGGGAAGATTAGAAATAATAAGAATAAATAGGAAAAGATAATTAAAAATATAAGTAATAAATTAAGGGGGTATTTTAAGTGGTAATTCACAGTTGTAAGGAAGGGGGGGTGAGATGTTAGGCATAGGGTGCAGGGATGGGAAGTTATCTTAGGTCGAGGCCAGGATGGTTGCACAGGACCGTAGAATGTGTTGAAGGAAAACTCCCATCTGCGCAGTTCAGAATAGCTGGTGGTGGAGTGGAGGATCCAGATGGCTCGGGTAGTGACGCAGCCATTTAAATCCAGTGTTTTGTGCTCAGCTGCATGCTGTGCCACAGGGTGGTCTATCTTCTTTTTGCCACAGTTTGGCAGTGGCCATTTATTCTGATGGACAGCTGGTTTGCCATCATACCGATATTAAATGCTTCTAAAGACACAGAACTGAAGTTGATTTTAAAACTTGTAACAATGATATCTTTACTGTAATAAAAATTACTAGTATTTTATATAAATTTGTTTTTCAGAGGTGATGCATTTATACCATTCATTGACAAGTTACCTTCACTCAATCGCAAGATGGGCGGACCATTTGTAATGCCTGTAGTTGATAAATATAAAGACATGGGAATGGTTGTGATGGGAAAAGTTGAAGCAGGGGAGGCAAAAAAAGGACAATCATTACTTCTTATGCCAAACAGGGTAAGTTCTACCATTAAAAAATTGCTTTGAAATTAGTTGAAGTTTTATAATGTTCTAAAATTCTAAATAGCTGTTATTGTCTCCAATTTTTCTGTCAGTAATTGGAATAAAAGTATTTCGCAACAGTTCATTAGAGAACAATGTTTATTTTGGTGTACCTAATTTAAGATTTTATTTGTAATTAACTGAAACCATTGGGAACACTTCACAATGGTTGCAGCATGGTAGCAGGAGGGGAGAGGGAAAATATAAAGGATGTGCTTAACAGATATTACCATGTAGTGGCCTGTCTCAAATTTAGGGGCTAGTTGCAGGGGGTTTCAGTGTGTCAAGATGTGTAATGTATTGAACTGACACAAGGGTGCTATTAATTTGGAAAATATTGTACTTCTTGTAGCTTTCACTGAAACAATGTAGTTTTTTATTAGTTATTTGACAATTTACCATCCTTACAAGATTAATGTTAAGTATACAAAATGTTACTGTAGAATTATTCAATATTTAAATGATGACAGTACTGTGAATACTTTGTTAGTGAAAGTTATATTCTAGATCGATGATTTGTGCCCATTTAGTGTAATCCCGGAATTTATTATTTCTGATTGAATGAGTTGTTGGATCAGTATGGTGTTTAAATTACAAATTGTCTACAGCTTATTGCCAGTGATAATGTGACATGGGCACCACAATTACATTAGTGTGTAAAACAACATAGCGTCTTCGGTTATTAAACATTGTCTATTAGAAAAGAGAAGACAGGGCTTCCCAAAGTGTGGTCTGCAGACTCTGTAGGGGTCCTCCGATATTTTCAGAGGGGTCCGCAGTCACCTTTCAGTAAAACATATAAAAGAGTGAGCCACATTATTAATGAAAAGAATGTGCAAATGAAACTCATCACCATTTTCTTCATTTGAAAAGTAAGTTTGTTTACATCGAGTCATGTGCACAAGCAATGATAGCGGTTTCCAAGTGAGGACTTACACATAGTTTACTTAGTCCTGCTGGATGTGGCCTCTCTGCTTGATTGTTCTGCAATAATTATTGATGTGGTGTCTGATCTTTTCGAACATCTCCAAAGGAACACACAGTTAGTTGACAGTAACGGCTCGACCGTCCATACTGCGCCGCCTTAATACAATCCACCACCAAGGTCTCCGTCTGGCGACAGGAGCATTTTATACTAGCCCAGTTGAGAGCCTCTATGCCGAGGCAGCCGAACTACCCCTTTCTTACCGTCGGGAACTCCTGCTTAGCCGTTACGCTAGTCGTTTGTCGTCCATGCGAGGACACCCGACATACGCAGTTTTTTTAACGACTCACTTGACAGTCTCTTCGCTCTGCGCCCGTCTGCTCTGCTACCACCGGGAGTACGCTTGCGTTCTCTACTCGGCCAGCTTGGCGTTACAATGCCTGCTATCTTCTCGGCAGGAGAGAGCACCTCTCCACCGTGGCGAAGCCCCGAAGTCCGTGTTAACTTTGATCTTCATTCTCTCCCAAAGGACTCCACACCTCGTTTCGTCTACCAGAGAGAATTTCACGCACTCCGGTTTAAATTTGATGACAATTTGTTCATTTACACTGATGGCTCAAAGACAGACCAGGGTGTTGGGTGTGCTTTTGTACTTGGCAATGTCTCTTTTAAATATCGTCTTCCTGAGTGGAGTTCCATTTTTACAGCTGAGCTGTATGCATTATACCAAGCCACACAATACGTCCGACGACACTCGCTCAGTAAGACTGTCATTTGCTCGGACTCTATGAGTGCTTTGTTGAGCCTTCGCATGCTATATCCGGCCCATCCCCTGGTACAAAGCATCCGCAATTGCCTTACTTCTCTTTCAACGAGCGGAACTACGGTGACGTTTCTGTGGGTCCCTGGCCATGTGGGAGTGTTGGGGAATGAGGCTGCGGATACGGCTGCCAAGGAAGCAGTTCTCCTTCCTCGGCTATCTACCTTTTCCACCAGCTCTGATGACCTTCGCGCTGGTATCTCCCAGCGTATTATCTCCCGTTGGTATCTACATTGGTCATCCCTGTCAGGGAACAAATTGCGAGCCATTAAACCTGTGCCTGATCTCTGGTCAACGTCATCTCGACCCTCCCGCCGAGAGGAGATTGTTCTGGCCCGGCTTCGTATTGGCCACTGCCGTTATAGCCACCAGCATTTATTACGTGGTGGTCCTGCTCCCTTATGTGAGCACTGTGATGCACCTTTTACTGTGAACCATCTTTTAGTGCAATGTCCATTTTTTAACCGTCTCCGTCATGATCTGTGTTTCCCATTTGAATTGTCTGACATTTTAGCTGATGACCCGCAATTGGTTAACAGAGTTTTACTTTTTATACATCGTGCAAATATGGCGAAAGCCATTTAATTTCTAACCCCGGTTCTTTTTACTATGGGCAGTGTTGGGCGCTAATGTCCACAGCAGTTGTGCGCCCTAAAACCACAAAAAAAAAAAGTAACGGCAGTATTTTTACAGAAATCTAAATACAGTAGAGTCCCGAAAATGCAGCACTCGGTAACCTGGCAGTCTGGATAACTCGTCCACACCCCCTGGAATTATTACGTGCTCGCATAATGCAGGATAGAACTGAAATGGTAGCATGTAGCAGTTACAGGATATGTATGGGACCAGAAATAATTTTTCTTGTGCTACCTTCATTCTATTTGAGTCCTTTGAGTTTCATTAATGCAGTACGTAGATACTTTCTCATACTTTTACTTACTTATACTTGATCAAAACTATGGGAGTGCATTTTTTCGCGGTGTCATTTAAAAGCAGCTTAGGCGTGATGGACAATAATGAACTTGGTTACATCAGACAACAATGACACACATGTGATGGGCCACTTGCGCTCTGCTGTTCAGTCAGCCTACAGCCTTTGTCTTTTTTAAACTGCATTTTGTGAAGTCCATCCGAGTGTAAGTAACTAATTTAATTTGTTAGATTTTGTGTTACTGTATTCCATCATTTGTATTGTATTCTAAAGTAACTTATAAGAAAAAATTCTTAACTATTCTTTTTTAACGCCGTTTCGAATAACCCGACAATTTCACAAACTCGGCCAGCCTTGGGTCCACATTAGACAGAGTTTTCGGGTCTCTACTGTATTATACATTTCAATTACAAAGTTGAAAATTGGTGCTCGACCGGGAATCAAACCCAGCTTTCCCACTTAAGGCAAGCAGTTACCTTAAGCAATGAGGCCATCCCAGCGTGCTTTCATTACAACCTGGAGTCTCAACTTCTAGCTGCCTGCCCATTGATTCCTCTTGTTCACAGCCTATACTGGATCTGGATTCCCACAAGGGTCGAGTGTTTTAATGCATCCGTGTTGAAATTGTCATTGCCTGTTGTGGGCATATTTACAATTATTGATATGATGTCTATTCATATCAGACATGTCCAAAGAACAGGCAGTATATCAGTAATTCTCTTCGTGCATGTCCGAAAAGAGCAGACACTATATCAACAATTGTAAATATGCCCACAAAAGGCAATGATAATTTCAGTGCAGAAGCATTCAAATGCTTTATCCCTTGCAGGAATCTGGTATAGGCTCAGAGCAAGAGGAATCACTGGGCAGGGTGCGAGAAGTTGAGAGTTTGGGTTGGAAGGGAAGCTTGCCTAGCTACCATTACAGAAACACTCTGAAACCGTGTGTTAACCTTATTGTTTCCTGTTAGACAAAAACAAAGTAAAACCTGTATCTTCTGTGCCACTATCAAACTATATTGTCACATTATTTGCTGAGTAGGGGCTTGGCGAACCCAGTGTCCTGAGCCGTGGGCTGTCGCGCGACAACATTCTGCTACACTGTAAGCCCTGTGCGTGCTTAAACGACCATCATTCGGCACAACGGTGGAACATTGTACGTTTCAGAGCCCGGGGATCTTGGCTTAATCGCTCGGGTCGCGAGGACAGTACAAACCTCTATAAAGAAAAAAACTCAATCTCAAGGTGTGCTACGTACCGAGGAGATGTATGGCTATTGAGGTTGAACAGTCACTAGCAAGCAACCTCTGAGGAATCTGCCGCACCTCAGTTGTATAAGGCTTACCCAGGCAAGTGGGGCTCTGCCTGGGTGGACCTTTAGATCCCTAGCTACTCTTGGGAAAACCATGAAAAGACCCTGTAACTTTGCCAGACGTACAACTGTAGAAAGAAGGCTTTCTACAGTATGTCTGCCTAAGTGTACTTGTGTCTGCGTAAATGTGTGGATGTGTGTGTATTTGTTTACCCTCCTTTTTTTCCCCCCAAAGTAAGTCTTTCCTGTCCCGGAATTGGAATGACTCCTTACCCACTCCCTTAAAACCCTCATCATTTCCTTTTCCCTCTCCTTCCCTTCTGTCTGACGAAGCAGCTAGGCTGCGAAAGCTAGTGTGTGTGTGTGTGTGTGTGTGTGTGTGAGAGAGAGAGAGAGAGAGAGAGAGAGAGAGAGAGAGAGAGAGAGAGAGAGAGAGAGAGAGAGATTCATTTATTTATTTATTTATTTGTGATGCTGTTACACCTGTTCTCCTTCACCTGGTGAGTAATCTTCGTCTATTTTTTATATTTAATTTTTCCTGCTAGGAATTTTTCGTCTTCTCTATATATATCGGAGACTTTCCTGGTGGGGAAAAATATGTATAAAATAAAGATTTTTGACTTACCTAAAGTACAGGCTCGGCGACAGAAACATAAAACACACACATTCAAGCTTTCGCAACGGTTAGTCGCTTCTTCAGGAAAAGAGGAAGGAAGGAGGGTGAAAAGGAAAGAATGCGGGTCATTTCAATCCTGGGAGAGGAAGGGGGGGGGGGGGGAAGGGAAGTAAACAAATATGCGTGCGCGCGCGCACACACACACACACACACACACACACACACACAAATGCAAGCTTTCGCAACCCAGTTGCTTCTTCAGGCAGAAGGGAAGGAGAGGGAAAAGGAAATGATAAGGGTTTTAAGGGAGAGGGTAAGGAGCCATTCCAATCCCGGGAAAGACTTACCTTGGGGGAAGAAAAGGAAGGTGAACAAATACACACACACCCTCACATTTACACAAACACAAATACACCTACCCAGACACACTATAGAAACCAAAGAAGTTAAGAAGTTAGACAGAGATGCCACTAGAGGCAGAGGCTCTGTCCAGAGAACCGAGGCAAAGATGTTAAGATGTTAAAAAATGGCGGGCGGGAATTCAAATTTAGCGGAGGTTAAGACCAGGTGGGCAGCGGGAAGAGAGAATATGCTGAAGGGCTAGTTCCCATCTCCGGAGTTCTGAAGGATTGGTGTTGGTGGGAAGTATCCAGATAACCTGGACGGTGTAGCACTGTGCCAAGATGTGCTGGCCGTGCACCAAGGCGTGTTTAGCCACAGGGTGATCCTCATTACCAACAAACACTGTCTGCCTGTGTCCATTCATGCGAATGGACAGTTTGTTGCTGGTCATTCCCACATAGAACGCTTCACAGTGCAGGCATGTCAGTTGGTACATCACGTGGGTACTATTGCAAGTGGCTCTGCCTTTGATCGTGTACACCTTCCAGGTTACGGGACTGGAGTAAGTGGTAGTGGAAGAGTGCATAGGGCAGGTTTTACAACGGGGGCGGTTACAAGGGTAGGAGCCAAAAGGTAGGGAAGGTGGTTTGGGGATTTCATAGGGATGGACTAGGAGGTTAGGTGGGCGGCGAAAAGACACTCTCGGTGGAGTGGGAAGGATGTCATGAAGGACGGATCTCATTTCGGGGCAGGATTTAAGGAAGTCGTATCCTTGCTGGAGAGCCAGATTCAGAGTCTGCTCCAGTCCCGGAAAGTGTCTGGTGACAAGAGGGGCACTTCTGGGGTTCTACTGTAGAAGGTTCTGAATTTGAGGGAATGAGGAAGTAGGTATTGTTAGAAACACGACTTTGAGTTTTCATAAAATTTACACACTAATGTACTTTGGCTACCAGTATGTAAAACTTGTTAAACTAGCAAGTGTTTCTCAAACATTCTTTTTATGACGAGTCTTCATCAGATGTAAATTTTTCATGTTACCTGAATAAAATAAAAGGTGCTACACTGCAATGAGGCTATAATTGAATTTGGCTTTAATTTTTATTCATTAAAAAGTGAACATAAAATTAGTGACATTATTGATGAAATAAAATAAAAGTAGTGCAAAATATACCGAAATAGCTTTTTAAAAATGACAAAATCGGACAGAAATTTTCGCCACAAACATGTGCCTCTACCTGCGATATCAGCAGACGTAGAAAAATACATAGTGTAATGTTCACATAGGTTTAGTCTTGTGGTGAATGATGTAGGTCTCAATAATTGCTTTATATCCTGTGACGTCTGAAATCGCCTCCATAATGAGAGATACACTGAATTGGAATTTTTCGTACAGAACCTCAGCCCCCCCCCCCCCCCCTTCCCAGTTATAATTTCTGATGGGCCCTGGGCAAATTCCTTCCACCCAGTGCTGTGTGCTACACCCTCCTCCCCCTTCCACCACAGGTCTCCCCAGCTACATCCTCAGCTCATGCTGCTACTAATAAACAGTCACACTGTTCTAACTGCATTCTTCTGGTTTATCAATTCTGCCCTCCTTCCCCATCTTTCTTTCCTTAGCCAATTCTGTCTGTATCATGAACTACTATTTACCCACGATAATGTGACGATTTTATTGGTGCTGCCACAAGCAGAGAAAATCGGCACTAGTTGAAAGATATTCATTTTATTTACAAGCGCTGCCAATGTTACAATGCTCCTTAATGTGAAGTATTACTGTACATATTGTTAGAGTAATAAGGGTACCAGCATTGAGGCAAGCAGCCGAAGCTGGCCTTTCCCTCACTGCCCCACTCCCTGCGGCAACCTTATTGTTCGTACTAGACATGCCTCCTGCAGCTACCAGCAGCCACCCTTGAATCGTCTAGTTATTGTGGCCAAACAGTACAGGGGACTCAGTTTGCCTGCACAAGGGTGAGCTCCTTGGTCTCTTCCCCATTCATTCTTTCACTGTTACCTAAATAAGAACATTGTTAGGAAGTTAAGTTGTAAGTTTCAAATCTTTTAGACATATATGCCTTTTGCTCGGTATTTCAATAATACTGAGTACTTACTGTTTATATTAAGAGAATGATATAATTAAACTAGAGGCACACACATTCAGTTTCAGATTAAATTTGTAAAAAAGTGCTTTTACAGATAGTGGCTTTGTTTTTATTCAAGGTATTTATTAAACTGATTAGATTTCAAATGTGGCAGCAAAATGTCATTACTTCTTATGTGGTGCTAAAGTTTTAAAACTGTCTTAAATATTCATCTCTGTTTTTTACTTGTCTGATATATTTTTTGGTTGTCTGATTTCTTCCTAGACTGTAGTGCTTGTTGACCAGATGTGGTCTGACGATGAAGAGGTGACAGCCGTAGGACCTGGAGAAAATGTTAAAATAAAACTGAAAGGCATTGAAGAAGATGATGTTTCTCCAGGTTTTGTCCTTTGCGATAATGCAAATCCTATAAAGACTGGTAGAGTTTTCGATGCTCAGGTTGGTAACTGATACAGTTTAGTGCTTGGCATGACTGCAAGTATTCAAATAGTTTTGTGAACTGACTAAACTGCTACATTTGTTTCCATCTTAGGTTGTTATCCTTGAACATAAGAGTATAATTTGTGCTGGTTACTCGGCGGTTATGCATATCCACTGTGCAGCTGAAGAAGTTACTGTGAAAGTAAGTATAATGACCTGTTTATTGGCCTCTGTTAACAAATTGTTGTGCTAATACTGAGGCTGGCATATGCATGGATACTAGCAATAGCTAAATGTGAGGTGTTAAAATGATTAAAGAAATAGTTGCTTAGAATAAATTTAATGGGCCATCACAGATACAGTTTGTAGTCGTTGTTGTTCTTGTTGTCGTCTTCAGTCCACAGACTGGTTTGATGCAGCTCTCCATACTACCCTCTCCTATGCAAGCATCTTCATCTGAGAATACAATCAACAACCTAAATCTGTTTGAATCTGCAACTGTATTCATCCCTCAGTCTCCCTCTATGATTTTTACCCCACACACTTCCTTCTAAAGCTAAGTTGATTCCTTGATGTCTCAGATTATGCCCTACAAACCTATTCCTTCTATTAGTCAGGATATGCCAGAAACTCCTCTTCCCAATTCTGTTGAGCACCTCTTCATTAGTTATGTGATCTACCCATCTAATCTTATCATTCACCACATTTTGAAAGCGTCTATCATATTTTTGTCTGAACTCCTTATTGGCCACGTTTCACTCCCATACAATTCTACATTCCATACAAATGCTTTCAGAAAGGATTTCCTAACATTTAAACTAATATTGGATGTCAAAAAATTTCAGTTCTTTGGAAACGCTTTCCTTCCCATAGCAGATAATACCACAGATGAGTTCTTCCTCAAACTACAAAGATAATCTGAAACGTTTCTAACCCAGGAATAAATAGACCTGTTTTCTTCATTTCAGTAATAAGTGTCTTCATGGAAGTGATGGCCTCTTTATTTGAAGACAATTTCTCTGTCCTCAGGGTCCAAGTTTTAGCTGAGGGATCAAAGAAGAGTCATGTGGCTCAATATGTTTGTGAGAAGAGCATTTCAAACCACAATTAGTGGATTTGTGCCATGACAACTGATGATATGTGAAATTCTCACATGTGGCTGTTTTCTTCTCAATTTTCAGCTGTGAAAATTTGGTGAATTTGAGTGGTACCACTGTCAGTGGTTGCAGTTTTTGTCTATTCCGAACATAATAATCTTGCACATTGATAACAGTCTAAAGTAAGAATTTAACTGCTCAAAATTTCTCTATGCTAAAAGATGGTGCAGATCATCACGCACAGCATCTAGCTCTTGTTTAATTTGAGAGTAATGCGCGAAAAATGAAATAATTGATAACAGCTCAGTACTGATTTCATCCATTTTTACATAGTGCTTGTATTGATACAAAAACAACTGTGACATATCAATGTTTGTCAAAGATGGCTGAAGTTTTTGTGATTGTCTTATTGTGCATGCACAAACATATTCGCAACTATGATTTATGAGTGCTGCCATCCTCATGTTGGGTTTCATGAGGGAAGTACGCTCATGCCCATTGTCCATTGTCTTGCAGCTCTCAAACACTACCTCTCCCAAATTTCAATGTCCTTTAGATCTCAAGCCCAGTACCTCATTCCAAATTCTAAAGAATAAATAAATAAAAACCTTATAGTCAAACTCTCTAATCCAATATGCTGAAGATATCACAGATGCCTTCACTGACTGTAACTATCCCCTAGAACTAGTCCACAAATGGCTTTCCCATGCACGCACACTATATAACGTTTCTCATGGGACAACAAATTCTGAACATTGTTTAGAGGAAAACACTATAAAGAGGAGAGCTTCCAATTGATAATTATAAATATGAATCACATTTTACTGCTCATATATTGGACATATATACAGTGAATGGTAAAACTTAAAGAATTGGTTACAAAAAGAATACTGTTTTAATTTAACAATTATAATTGTTGAATGCAACTCCAGTCAAATTTGCACAAAACTAAGAACTTCCGGAAATCACAAAAGTTTATAATTTTATTTATTTATTTAATAGTCCAGCATGTTTGTTTACTATTTTTCCTGGACTGGTTTTCAACTAATTCTTGTTCCAAATGAGCAAGTTTAAGTATTGTTCTGTCCTAAACTTGTACTTAGTTCCCTCCGTTAATACATAATTAAGTTCATTGCCTGGCTTTTTTGGTGCATTACATTCAAGGCTGTTTTGTTTTGCAAGGCCTGTCCTATATTTAAATTTAAGGGCATGAATTATTCTAAAGTCCATTGGCTGAAGACAGCTGGTGCAATTCGGAGCAGCAATATGACTTTCACATTCCTCAAGATAGTCACATCTGTGGGATATGCCGCACATCTCTCTACCTTTCTCACTGCACTCCCCATTTTCGCATCAAGTTTTAAAAATACTTCACTCGTCATCCATACCTTGGAATTGTTCATGTACTTACATGGAAAGGTGGAAATGTTTTTGACGCACCTTGTATTTCTTGGCTTCCCAATCACAAGAGGTTTTAGTCAGTCACTGCCATAGGCATTTTTGCACATACAAAAACAGTGAGACGTTCTTTGCTCTTATTGCCACAATGGCAATTTACACCACAAAAAGTTAGTTTTGTCTGGCTTTAAATTAAAGAATGTGCCGGTTTTGTCGGCTTTATAAATGTCTCATGGTTCATATCCACTTATCAAATTAGGCAGAGTCTGTATCCACTGAGCGATAGTGGGTTCGTCTACCCTTTTACTTTCGCCTCATTACACTTATAAACAACACCATGCCACTGTCAAAATTTATCAATCCACCCATTGGACGCTTTAAAATTTTTAATTCCTAATTGTAACAATATCTGAAGAGCATTTTCCTTCAAAATTGTTTCGTTTATAGGAATGTTGGCGGCATGTGCTTGCTTAAACCACATTAGTAAGACTTGTTCCATTTCGTCATAAGTAGCTGGTTTCATACACATACATTTTGAATTCCCAAACTTCTCGTAAGCTTCCATGATTGGCGATCTGTTGTTCATTACAGTGTTCAGTGTAGAACGGGCCAGTTTGAGTTGCCTCGCTAGCTCCACGACCCGCATCGGGATATTCCTCTACGTTTTATATATTGTAAACACTCGTCAAGGGAAATCATCTTCTTCTAACCCAAGTCCACTGTTTGATCAAAACTTAAAAAGTCAAAACTTGCACTTTGCTTAGGTTTGTTGCACAACATCTACACTGATGTGAAACGTTGATTACTTTGCTCAGACAACACATGACACGAAAACTTAGCATGAGCTGAAACAGTGCCAAGAGATTGCAAGCCGAATGTGCGTCTTTACACATGACTCTCACTCTGCTGCTGATATGAGACACATGCCGAGCGCTGGCTTTTAGAACTGTTGCGAACTGTGAATTGTGTGACATGTTCCAGTCACGTAAACGTTATAAAGTGGGAAATAATTGATTAGAATCCAAAAAATAAGTGTGTTACATGGAGGAAACTGTAGTATAGAGGAAACAAAGTAAAGAGGAAAATTTAACATGAGTTAAATAGACTTTCAGTTGGGACCAGGAAAAAAAAAAAAAAGAAAAAAAAAATGGACATAATACGGATGAACGCTATAAAGGTTTCACTGTACGATATTGAGAGATGAATATGAAAGAGCACTGAAAGACCTAAGCCGAAACAAGGTCCCTGGAGTAAATGATATTCCGTCAGAGTTACTGAAGTCTCTGGGAGAACCATCCATGATAGAACTATTTCACCTGGTACATAAGGTATATGAGACAGACAAGATATCCTCAGACTTTAAGATAAATGTAATAATCCCTATTCCAAAGAAAGCAGGTTCAGACGGGTGCAAAACTTAAAGACCATCAGTTTAATAAGCCATGGTTTCAAAATTTTAACACAGATTATTTACAGAAGGATGGAAAGGCTGGTAAAAGCTGACCTCGGGGAAGATCAGTTCGGATTCAGGAGAAATGTAGGAACACAGGAGGCAATACTCACATTACGACTTATCTTAGAAGGTAGATTAAAGGAAGGGGAATCGACATTTCTAGCTTTTGTAGATTATGAGAAAGCTTTTGACAGTGTTGACTGGAATACACTCTTTCAAATTCTCAAGTTGACAGGGATAAAATATAGGGGACAGAAGGTTATTTACTACATGTATATGTTTATATTTTTAGAGTTGAAGGGCATGAAAGGGATTCAGTGGTTGGGAAGGGAGTAAAATGGTTGTAGCCTTTCTCCAATGTTATGCAATTTGTACTTTGAGCAAGCTGTGAAGGAAAGCAAAGAGAAATTTGGAGAAGGTATTAGTTCAGGGTGAAGAAATAAAAACATTGCATTTTATTGATGACATTGTAATTCTGTCAGACGCTAAGGGACCTGGAGGAGCAATTGAACAGAATGGACAATGTATGTAAAGTAGCGTGTAAGGTGAACATTAACAAAAGCAAAACAAGGGTAATGGGCTGCAGCCTAAGAAAATCAGGCAACACTGGCGGAACTAGATTTTGTAACGAAACAATGGCGGTGGCAGATGAGTAAAAAAACGCACAATAGCTGCAGTACAGAGGATATAAAATGCAGAATGGCAATGGGAAGAAAAGCCTTTTTGAAAAAGATAAATTTGCTAACATCAAATATTAATTCAGGTGTGTGGCTTGTTGCCTTGTACAGAAGTGAAACATGGGCAATAAATAGTTTAGATAGGAAGAGGATTGAAGCTTTTGAAATGTCTTGCTACAGAAGAATGCTGAAGATTAGAGGTGGGTAGATTGCTTAGAGGTAATGAACAGAATTGGGGAGAAAAGAAGTTTTTGGTATACCTTGACTAAAAGAAGGGATCAAGGATGTGAGTTGCCATTCTTATGAGGAGATGAAGAGCCTTGCTCAGTATAGAGTATGGCAGAGAGCTGCATCAAACCAGTCTCCGGACTGAAGACAACAACAACGAAGGTGTGTCTCTTTTCTATGTGCCTGGCTGCTGCTTGGCAATCATCTTTATGGTGAGTTGATCCCTGTCCTCATATTATTGATATTCCAACCTGGTCTTTTCACTGTATTTGAATAGGACCATAAATAAATTGTTCACACTGCTGTGCAATGACAGCATTAACAAAAATGTGATCTCAGTTGTATTTTTATATTGCTCAAACCCTGTTGTTAGAGTAAGAGATTTTTTTAGACTTTGCCCACATAATCACAGCTTCAGACTGGAAGAATTAGCTGGCAGTGAGCATGGGAATGTTAGATTTACAGGGAGGCTTTTTCTGTGTTGCCCATTGTTGGTGTGAAACTTTTTGATGTTGACTATGTTGATGAACATTTTTGGTTATCTGTCATGTAAAACAAGTGAAGTAGCATCACACCTGAGCTATGCAGATAGAGTATGGATTTTAACAGCTAAAGTTACAGGAATGTGAAATACTTGGTACTGTGGAATTACTTTGGAATGATTCATCATAATATTGAAGTTCAGCACACCATATTGTGCCCAATTTGCTCCAATACAACATTTACAGGGAAATGGATGCCATATATTCTTATTGGAGAGAAAATACATTTGTGGGAACTTAGGTAATGTTTTGACTGAGAGGGTGATAACAAATTTGTCAGATGCTTTACTGTAAACAAACAATGGGTCTGCTACATTCAATGTTTAAATTTGCTGAAAAAGAAATGGTGTCCATTACAATTCTCAAAAACTCAATGCAGTGGCTAGCACAGAGCACTCACATTTGGGAAGATGACACTCCACAACCACTTTCAGCCAGCCAGATTTTTCTAAATCTCTCCAGGCAAATTCGGGATGGTACCTTTCAAAGGGCATGGTCAATTTCCTTCCCTATAAACAAAATAATTGTAGCTAGTACTCTGTCTCTAACTATCGTCTCCAACCACATTGAGTCCTAACCTTTCTTTTTAATATTAATTATGTGATAACATAGGTCAGAATTAATGTTATATTCAGTTGAATTCATAGTATCAAAAGTTTATAATGAAATAAACAATAAAGCAGGGACTGATTTAATGTGATCGCTGTTTAGGACAGAGAATACTTGGAAAGCATATTACCTCTTGAAATTAATATAAATAACCATTTCACCTGTAGCCATTACAAAATGATGTAATTTATGTTCATGATATCATTATGATAGTTAACACTTGTATTTTTATCTTTATTTAATACATGGCCTGGAATAAAAAATCTATTTCAGGCCTTAATTTGTTTGGTGGACAAGAAAACTGGTGAAAAGTCGAAGACGCGGCCCCGCTTTGTGAAACAAGATCAAGTTGCTATTATGAGGATAGAATGTGCAGGTGTTATTTGCATGGAACAATTCAAACTTTTTCCTCAGATGGGAAGGTTTACACTAAGAGATGAAGGTAAGTAAAGAGCATTTATTTGCATAATGTTTCTTTTGTTCAAACATAGTGTTATAGAAATGCATAGCTTATACATAACAACAATATTATGAAAAGGATAGAACTCTACACACCACAAAAATGACACTCTGACTTGTAGCAGGCATGAGAAAATACTGTTCACATAAGCTTTAGGACGGACGGACACACACACACACACACACACACACACACACACACACACACACACACACTTTCAAAATGGTTTAATCTGTTTCAATGAAGTCTCAAACACAATTTTTTTACTTGAAGTAGGCCAAAATATTACATGTAGGTTGTAACTATTAAGACTTTGACTGCTGTGGATGTCTATGAACGTGGCTCAGTGCCCTTCCCCTGGCGCAGTGGACGTCCCCAGGCATATGGCTGGGACTTTGTCTGCACTGTTGACGTATTCAGGCACACCGAGCTCGCGCTTCCTGCTGTGGGCATCTTCAGATGCAGAGCTGTATTTCCACTCCGATTCAGTAGCTGTCCAGGGTTTCGGCCGCATATTTCAACTGTGCATCTGCTCTTACGGCTACAGTCCTTCATTATTGATTTCTGTTTCACATTTTATGTTTTTGTGAGTTTTAGTTTAGCATTCTTCACATCATCGCAGTTGTTGCACAGATAAAGAAATTTTGGAGGCAATCACTAGGAGTGACAGTGAATGTATAGATTACGGAGTATTTGCTCTGGTATGCCCGTAAAACTGATTTGTTTCACATGCTACAAACTGTAACAAGTCTTCTGACATAAATATCATAAAAAAAAATGACAGAATATTTGAAACATCAGCCAGCTGACATTTATCTCCTGAAGCAGAGTCCTCAAACAGATGTTTTAAAGGCTGAAAATCTGTTTTAAATTTTTGGGAAGAATAAGACCACAAAATTATTTTCTTTATTATTCTTAAGAGAATGCGTATAGTTGTAGTAGATGGCCATATTACAAAATAGCTCAAAGTAACCAGAAATACACGCTCAATCTGCACAACTATGCGCATGAAGTCAAACCAGTGTATATTTCTCCTCGAGTATTATTTCAACGATTGCCAAACTTCACCAGCGTTAATAGAGGACAGGTGTGAATGTTCATATAAAATTTCTTCGCAATTTGTAATGGTAGAGCGGGAAAATATTCCGAAAAATTTGGCCGTGGAACGGCTCAAAAAAAGCTCATTTTAGTGACACATTAGACTGGAAAGAAACTGATTTCTAGCCATCAAATCACGACATTGATGATTCGAGTGCAAGACACAAATGTCAACTAGATGTGCGTCATACTTGTAGTCCCTCAGATACAAGATGTCGAACTTAAAGAGATTTTGATATTCATGTCAGTTTTCCAGCCGGATCGTAGAGTCATCTAGACACAATATTTCTGTGGACCACCTGGCCGCCATCTTCAGGTGATATGGATGCTGCCGAGTCTCGTTGGAAACTGAAGTCTTGCCATGATCTGCGGCCTTATATACGCCATGAAGTACTAAACAGCGCGTGCACCAGAGTGTCGTGGCTGCATCCTCTGCCACAAGCAGCCGGTGCAGCGCCTCACTGGAGAAAACTGGCAGGAACAATGTATTGCTTATATGCGCTAGTTTTCACAGGTGGAGAAAAGAGTGCACTGTTTTTTAAGATTAGACAAAACTGGATTCCACATGTTACTTGGAGGGGAAACCCTTGTCTCGATTTATTAAATCGTCTACTAACCTAATCTCAATCGATTCCTTTAAAAATCATTCCCAGTAGCGAGACGCAGAAGTAACTACACGTGGTGTTTTGTCATACTTCATTCTGTGTCCTTTGGTTAGACAAGGCTCCACTACAGCAGACTTGTCAGGTTGCAACAGAAGTGTATGTCTGTGATACTCGGTGCATCGATCATTAACGGTGCAAATTTTGTCTTATATGTGCTTCCCCACAGTGGCAAGGAATCTTATAAACACCAGGCTTTCTCAGCCTCAAATTGTCTTTAACTGAGCCAAGAAAAGCCCTAGTCTTAGCAGGTGCTCGAAACACACTTTTGATATTAAACTTTCTTAAGATCCTTCCTATTTTTGAAGACACACTTCCGGCGTATGGAAGGAAAGCAATTGATCTGCATTGGTCCTCTTCTGGTTCTGGTGATGGCCTAATCCGCATGGCATGACGGATATGTCTCTCTGTGTACCCATTCTCTTTAAACACCAACTTCAGATGTTCTAGTTCCTGTGTTAAGGTACCTGCATCCAATATGACATAAGCTCTTCTAACCAAAGTTCTCAGGCCACCTGTGTGATGGTTCGGTGGGTGGCAACTCATTGCATGTAGATATAGGTCCTAAGGTTCCATTGTCCTTTCTGTACACTAATACATCTGAAAATGGAAGCTTTCCATCCTCTCCACTTCCATCGTAAATTTGATATTGGGTGGAGGCAATTAAAATGATCCAGGAACCGATTAAGAGCATCCAGTCCGTGAGGCCACACCATGGACGTGTCATCCACGTATCTCCAGAAACAGGTAGGTTTCAAATGAGCTGTCCTCAGTGCCCTGTCTTCAAAGTCCTCCATAAATAAATTGGCGACTATGAGGGATAATGGACTTCCCATAGCCACTCGGTCATTCTGCTCAAAGTACTGGTCATTAAATAAAAAACATGTAGAGGTCAGCACATGACGACAAAGCTTAATCATTTCTGCGTCCAGTTTGTCACCAATTAACTCCAAAAACTCTTAAAGAGGGAATGTGGAATCCAGTTTTGTCTAATCTCAAAACAAAAAAAAAAAGGTGCTCTCTTTTCTCCACCTGTGACAACTAGTGCATGTAAGTGATAAATCATTCCTGCCAGTTTTCTCCACTGAGGGGCTGCACCGGCTGCTTGCTGCAGAGGACGCAGCCACGACCCTCTGGCGCACGCGCCGTTAGTACTTTGTGGCGTATATAAGGCCACCAATCATGCCAAAACTTCAGTTTCCAACGAGACTCAGCAGCACCCATATCACCTGAAGATGGTGGCCAGGCGGTCCGCAGAAATATTGTGTTGAGATGACTCTATGATCCGGCTGGAAACCCAACATGAATATCAACAATTAATATGCCGGGAAACTCTATGTACTCACTTAAAGAGATTTTGTTGGGTTCTGATTTTTTTTTTTCTGGCAACTTTGCCTAACATTTTATGGCTGAATATGGCTCACAAAATTATTTTCTTTATTATTCTTAAGGGCTCATTCCATGTCAGTTCAGCACAGTAAAATATCATTTTCAACCTGACCATTCATATTTCTTTCAAATTTGGTGCTTTCAATGGCCCAAGTAAGAGATGGAAAAATACCAATTTGCAGGGCTGTATTACAACTGCAAAGAGAGTTAGAGGTCTGGGAAGTTTGGAATTTGAACGAAATTTACATGTCCGTCTCAACATAAGACTGTAATTCTGGTTCTAATTAAGTTACAACAATGAAAATGGTACCATTGGAAAGCTAATGAATAGACCTTTACACTGAAATGCCACATAGCAGGTTTTGTGAATATTTTTATTCTAAAGATCATTACCTTGACTTTTGACCTTGAATATCTCAAAACATACCATCTTCAAATTTTCTGGGAGAAATATATTTTATTGTTACATTATGTTACTACATCTATGGTAAATATCAAGATGGCACACAAAGGCATCATTCTCAAAAAAATTATTTTGTCAGCATCAGTACACTACCAAAATGAAGAATGTAACTCTCATATATGAAACACAAATTATGATAACATACAATCCCATACGTAATTTCCTACAAAAATATGGTTTGCATTATTATAATGGTATTGTGAACCACTTACATGACGATTTTAATGAAAAGGCAATGAAAAGTGATTGATTGATTGATTTTTCCAGGGAAGCCAAAACAGTCTTGGTCCAAACCGCCACTGCCCCCACCGAAACTAAGTTTATTGTGCGGTATCGCTCCCTGTATATCTAGTAAAGCCAACCAATGCCTTTGAACAGTGCAAGGAGGCCCTTTATCAGTTCTTTATTAGACACAATTTCTTCGGGGCTGGTTGTCCCAAATGTTCTGTGCCTTTTACTCTCCAGTGCAATGCATTCGAAGATTATATGTGATGCAGTTTCATCACCATCATCACAGATCCTACATTTAGGGTCCTCTTCTGTTATTCCCATTGTCTGTAGGTGTGTTTTGAAATTCCTATGGCCTGTCAGCAATCCAACCATGAGTCTAATCTCTCTCCTATTCAGGCCAAGGATTGCAGAGCTTCTTTTAAAACATGGCTTTGGAATCATTACCTTGCCATGTTTTTGTTGATGAACTTTGGTCCAATATTCTACGTGCTGTCTTCTGAGCCAGTTACGTAGCTCCAATTTGATCATTGCCTTGGTGATTGTCATGACAGGTTCCGGTCCAATAAATGGAGTCTCTACCCCCATCCTGGCTAATCTGTTGGCATGTTCGTTGCCACTGATCCCCGAGTGGCCAGGGACCCACAATAGGTTTACTCTATTGCTTTCCCCTAGCTCAACCAGAACCCTGTGACATTCTGCAACAATTATAGACCTTATTGTAGGAGCTGCCAGTGATCTCAGGGCTGCCTGGCTGTCTGAGTAGATATAGATGCTACGATCCTTGTAGCACCTACGCAAATTCTCCTCTACACACACCCTGATGGCAGTGATTTCGGCCTGGAACACTGAGGCCAGTTTCCTTAGAGAGATGACGCCCTCCAGTCTTGGCTGCACCCCGTATACCCCGACCCCAATGAAAAGTGATTAGATCTCTCCTCACAATTCTCCAACTAAATTGTTAATGTTCGCCAGATCTGATGCAGGGAGATTGTATGTCCTTCCAGTTGGTGTCACTGGAGCGACTGTTGTGATGTCATATTTTCTGATAACACAAGTGTCTGGTTTGGCAGGAAATACAAATGACAGACGGTCATGTGGATGCAAAAAGTTGATCTTTACTTCCTTTCTTCAAAAGTTTGTAAAACATATGCAACCCACCAATGATTGTCATACAAGCAGACAACAAATCTTTGTATATCTGTTAACAGCATTTCATTTACCATAGCAATCACTGGCTCTTCTGTACTCAATGAAGAAGTAGAATATGTCTTTGTCCTTACTAAACCTTTAACAGGTTTTACACAATGAAGCTTATGGATACCTGGAATTGTCCTTGTATTTTTGAAACGTTGTTTCAGCTTAGTTGAATCTTCATAATGATGGGAAACCAATGTATTATGGAAGCTGCATGAAGGAATATTTTCCTTCCACCACTCAAACAACTGGCTTGATGTCAGAATATGATTTTCATTAGGTAACTTGAGGCTGGCAAGTCTTGCTAATCTCTTCACAGTCCCTACTACTCCATGACAAGGTCCTCTACCATGCGCTGTAGCGCAAAAAATAAATAAATAAATAAAAATAATTCTGCTGTAACATTAAAATCTTCCTAATTGTTGGACAGATTCATAAAGTTCTGTGGTTTTTTTAAATTATTATTATTATTATTGTTATTATTATTGGGCAGCACACCCATCTGAAAAGTAATAAATGTGAGAGGAGGTGGAGCAACAGAAGTATATGTGCACCAGAGGCTTAAGGTCCATCAGCATTAACATTTCTAGTCTCTTCTTCCTAAATGCACTGAGTTTATAATCTCTCTTATTCTTGTAACTTTTTTACTCTGTAAAGAGTTGAGCTGCTAAGAGTCTGACGTAAAATGTTTGCTTGTGAGTATGTATGTTTTGAGCACAGCTTTGTATCAAATTGAAGCGTGCCCAGTGGGAAAACCGGACCAGAAGAAAACGAAGCATTAGAGATGTGTTGCTGTATGTGAATGTTGAAAATTTGATGGACTGATAATGAATTGGTCAAGAAAGGTCCATGTGAAAAATACCTAGAAGAAGGTTTAGGACAATAAGACATGGGTTGAGACATTAGGAAAAAGCCCCATAGTAATAGAAGGAACTGTAGAGGGTAAAAACTGTAATCTGGGTGTGTACATCCCATGACATCCAGATCAGGGAAAACCCCAGAATTGTTTTCATCCTGGGAAACACCTAAGAATTTTTTGTAACTTTGATTAGTAAGAACTTTATTTTAGCCACTACTGCAGTAATAAAACAATAAGGTAATAAAACTTTAGTTGAAAAGAAAACATACTTTTCATGACGACACACCATAGTGCACACACAAGCAACTGCCAAAGTCTATAGGTTGAAAACTATGCAGTACTTCCTTAGTTTGAGACAGTAAACTGCTTTTGATGACAGTGATGTCATATCTGTTTAAGGCCCCTACACACGTTGTGATTTGCTGGGACTAATGTATTGGCAATCTGATAAATTGGACGTGTGGAAATGCTTCCTGACCAACTTCACTTGTCGGATGGTTGGTCAGGCCTGGCCATCAGACATCCAACCCCCCCTACCACTCCACCTGACAAATTATGCGTGTGTAGCGCTACCTGACCAACTTCCTGCCTGTGATCGTCTGCAGTGTGCGCAGCGAACACGCGAAAACAAAAACAGTTCGCCAAACGGAGGCCACAGAACAAGGAGACGCTGCAGTTGCTATGTTCAGTTGGTTGGAACGTGTGTAGGTTGCTACGAATTTGGTTGGTTCGTTGGTAGGTTGATAAATTGGACTGTGTGTAGGGGCCTTAACATTTCTAACATGTCATGTGAAAAGTTGTGAATAGTGGTTTCAGAAGCATCACTTTCAAAGTAAATCGTCTTTTTCGCAAGATGAATTATAGTAATAAGGAGAATGTGCTATGAATTTCTTATATCATGAACACTTTGACGACCAGCCACTTAGAAAAATTTCAGGCTCAGAGAACCAGCCATTTATGCCATTATAAAAAATTTTAACAGACATTTATGTTTGATATATATCTTTAAGAGTAACACAAAAGGTTATTAATATTTTAAAGGCATAGGAAGTGAAGTGTGTTGTGGTCGTCTTTTTAAGTTCATGCCTAATTTACAAATCGTGACACATTTAAAGAAAACAGCAAAATATTTTTGACAAACAAAAGTGTAAAGATATTCTGTTGGTTTCAACACTAAAAACATGTTTGAAAATCTTAACATATTCACACAAAATAGTGAAGTATCTAACAAAATGAACTTAATGATAAACTACCTTCTTATAAATTAGAAAAATCTATTTCATAGAAAAAAAAGGAAATAAATGAGCCATTCACCTGACTCTTGCTTGACCATTTTTCCCAGTGATTGTCCCACTGTTACTAACACAAACACGTCACAAAACGAAAAACACAGATACCATAAGGGCATTCTTTGCCAGTGAGTAAAACACTTAAATGATTGATTAATTTTACTTCTCAAAGGGAAAGTATACTGCTACTTACAGTGGAAAAAGAGAGGTTTCAAAAGAAAAATGAGTACACTCTCTCCAAATACTTGAAGACATAAGGTGTAAGTACTACTCTGAAGGAGAGGTATTCGTGGAGTGCATGTCATACCAGTCATAAGACCGATTGGATATTTGGCTATTTTTCCGTGAGTGCAATATCATGCTCTGCAACCACTGTGGGATTAGAATACATTAGTTTTTCATTCAGTAGATTCATGTTGAGGAGATCCTTGTGGATGTGGAACATGTCAAGAAACAAAATTTACAAGTTGAATAATAGATGAATAACAGATAATACTAATAATATAAATACAGAGACATACATTATATTTTTATTATTATTATTATTTATTTTTTTAGCTGATAATATAATAATACTAATATGAGTACATGCATCATTTGATACAATTTAGAAATTCATCAATGGAGTAGGAGGAGTTGACCACTAGAAAGTCTTTTAGGCTCCTCTTAAACTGATGTTTATTTGTAGCTAATTTTTTTTTATACTTGATAGTAAATGATTGAAAATGTGTGTTCCTGAGTAGTGGACCCCTTTTTGAACTAAAGTGCGTGCGTTTAAATTCTTGTGTAGATCATTTTTACTCCTAGTATTGTATGTATGAACTGAGCTGTTTGTTGGGAAAAGGGATATGTTATTTATGACAAATTTCATTAAGGAATAACTATATTGAGAGGCAGTAGTTAATGTTTCTTTGAAGAGGCTTCTACAAGACGTCTGTAAATTTACTCCACAAATAATATGTATTACACGCTTTTGGACTTGGAAGACTTTTGACTGACTTGAAGAGTTACCCCAAAATATACATTCATTATGAAATTAAAGTAAGCAAGCTTTGTTATTTTTATGTCTCCTATGTTTGATAACACTTGTATTGAAAATACAGATTTGTTGAGTCGTTTCTGCAGTTCTGTGGTGTGCTCCTCCCAACTAAATTTATTATCAAGCTGTAATCCCAGGAATTTAATACTCTCAACCTCTTCTATCTGCTCTTCTTCATACTTAATTCATATGCTGACGGGAAATCACTTAAATGTTCTGAACTGCATGTAGTGAGTCTTTTCAAAGTTTAATGACAATGAGTTGGCTGGTGCTGATCTGATTGCGATGCATCTGCGAAGTGCCTTCCAGACATAATCAATTGTGTTTGTCTGGTGAACAAATTAGCTAGTCAATTCATTCAACTTTCTCATCTACAAACAGCATGTTCCCCTCAGGGGCTCAGCATTAATTTGCTGAGTACGGGCTTGGCTAACCCGGGGTCCTGAGCTGTGGGCTGTGTCGTGCCAACAGTCCGCTACACCATAAGCTCTGTGCGTCCTTCAATGACCATTGTTCGGCGTGACAGTGGAACGTTGTACGTTTCAGAGACCGGGGATCTTGGCTTAATCGCACGGGTTGTTAGGACGGTACAAACCTCTATAAAAAAAAAACTCAATCTCAAGGTGTGCTATGTGCCAAGGAGATGCATGGCTGTTGAGGTTGAAACAGCCACTAGCGAGCGACCTGCCCCACCTCAGTTGTATAACGCTTAACCAGGCAAGTGGGGCTCTGCGTGGGTGGACCTCTTTCCCCTAGCTGCTTGTGGGACGAAAATGAAATGAGCAATTAACAGTGTCGCCACACGCAAACCTGGCGTCTCTAAGAAAGGTAGAAGGGACTACAATGCTGCAGATTATAATCCCCAAGTGTTTCCTTCCCAGCTACACCTTAGCCTTAGTGATGGGGAATCTTTTAAGACAACAAAACCATTATTTTTTTGTTGAGAACCTTGAGGACAAGTGTGGAGAGGTGGAAGGAAGACCTCTTGCTGCAGTAGATGATGAATTGCATGCCAATCTAGAACAGCGAGGAGTACATTTTATTCGGCGAGTCCATAGGGGTCCGAAGGCCAATAGGGTCGCCACCGGTGCCTTCATCTTGGCTTTTGAGGGTGATTCATTGCCCGAGGTCAAGATGATGATCTACCAGTGCAACGTAAAGCCCTACGTTGCTCCCCCTATGTGCTGTTTTAAATGCTGGAGGTTTGGCCATATGAGCTCCCGATGTGATGCCAACTCAACACATCGGGAGTGTGGATGTGCGGTTCATCCGAACGTCCCTTGCATGCTGCCTCCAGTCTGTGTCAACTGCGGCCAGAATCAGTCCCATTGCTCACCTATGTGTACGGTTCTGCAGCAAGAGAGAGAAATCATGGAATACAAGAGCAGAGATCGACTAACTTACTCAGAGGCCAAAAGAAAATATCAGAAGCTTCATCCTGTGCGCCTGGTAACTACCTATGCCACGGCAGCCTCACCTTCCTCGTCCACTGTGCTTGCTGTTCCACCCGTTCCATCAATGCTAGTGGCTCCCCAGACCCAATCAACTAACCCGGCCCCCTTACCAGTAGGAGGCACTTCCGCTTCGGTGGCTCCCACTCTTTTCACAGTGGGAGCATCACCACCGGGGACTCCAGTCCCCACCTCTAAACCGGAGAAGGAGAAGCCTTCTCCGGCCCCTCTCATTCGGAAAGGATCCTTAGAGACATCCCCTTCTGCAGCTACTCAGAGTGCTCCAGAGAATCCTGGGCACAAGCTTCAGGATCTACAACCTGCCGGTCGAAGAGCTTCCCGCTCTTCCTCCGTCCCGGATGCCACTTCTGGGAAGCCCTCTTGGCCCTGCAAACCAAAGGGCCAGCGAGAGGAAAAGAAGAGAAACAAGAAGAAAGAATGTTCGGTGGCTTCAAAGCCACAACCACCCACATTCTCTTCTTCGGAGGATGAAGTAGAGATCCTTGCATCTCCTGAGGATCTCACAATTACTGATTCCCCCAGGCAATAAGATCTCTGGTTCTGTGGATTCAGAGCACATGGTAGCAGACGATCCAATGGAGTGATCTGCTCTTTTATTCATCATGGCAGTACAGCCAGGAGAAAACATCATCCTCCAATGGAATTGTGGTGGCTTTTTCCACCACCTGCCTGAGCTACGACAACTTCTAAGCCAAACACCTGCTTTCTGTATCACTCTTCAAGAAACCTGGGTTTCCAGCGATGCGGTCCCCTGCCCTTCGAGGCTACTGGAGCTATCTTAAAAATCGCTCCATCTATGACAGAGTTTCTGGTGGAGTCTGCATCTATGTCCTAGCCATTGTCCCGAGAGCTGTCGTGCCTCTCCAAAGTCCTCTAGAGGCGGTTGCTGTTCGGCTCCGAGCAGTGCAAGATGTTATAATATGTTCTTTCTACCTCCCACCTGATGAGGATCTCTCTCATGTAGACCTCGCTGCCTTGGTCGCCCAACTTCCCCCACCCTTCCTTCTTTCAGGGGATTTCAATGCCCACCAAACTTTGTGGGGTGGCACACAGACCTCGGCACGGGGTAGAGATGTTGAGACACTACTGACGCAACTGAACATCTGCCTCCTCAACACCGGTGCTGCTACACACTTTAGCGTACCACACGAGACATTCTCCGCCATATATCTGTCTGTCTGTAGCCCAAGCCTGCTTCCACACTTCACTTGGAGGGTCCACGATGACCTGTGCGGCAGCGACCATTTCCCTATCTTCCTGTCCCTCCCACAGTGTCCACCTGCTGACCGTATGCCTCACTGCTCCCTCCATAGGACCAACTGGCCAGCATATTCCATAGCTGCTGTGCTTCCCTCTCGTCTTCTGGCTGATATTGATGCCGCTGTTCAGCAGGTCACACATTCCATCATTTCTGCTGCTGAGAAAACCGTTCCCATCTCACTTAGATCAGTCCACCGTAAGTCGGTGCCCTGGTGGACACCGGAGATAGCTGAGGCCATCCGGGAACGTCGGCGAGCACTACAGCGCCACTGTTGCAACCCTTCCGTCGATAACCTTATTGCATTTAAGCGTCTCGCGGCACGGGTATGGCGATTGATGCAGCAAAGCAAGAGGGCCTCCTGGGATTGCCTCCATTGGATCCCGAGCATTGCCTTCACGGGTATGGTCGCTTGTTCAACGCCTCTTTGGGCACCACCCACCAGTGTGTGTTGATATGAAAGTTCCTGACAGATTAAAATTCGAACTTGGAAACTTGGCAGGTTCTGGAAATAACACTTTGGGACAATCCAGTAGCTACAACCCTCTCCCTCTGTGTCTGTCCCACTTCCAACCTTCCTATGGCTCTCCATGCCATAGTTACGGGCAACTCACCTCATTGTTACATTACACTACCTGCCTAGTACACTATCTGAACCCAACTGCTTGTGTAATTAGTTTGCTAGAGTAAACACAACCACCCCCTATGCAGAAATTTAGTTACAGCCACTATCTCGTGCCAAAATGTTGTCTCAACTCTGTAAAACTGGCAGAAAGACGTTGAACCATAGAATTCATTGCGCTGATGACAATACTTCAGAAGCTAGATATCTCAACTGATCCTCTAATTATTTTAACCGTTGTATTTAGACACAAGCTTTCTCTACACATAAAAAGAAACAACCATCCAGCTTGTTGAGAAATCTATTGTGCCTTTTAAACTCCTCCCCCCCCCCCCCCCCAAGTAACTCATGTTTGGTTCCAACATCTGTACTTGACCTGTAACTTCACAAACAAACAACATTTATATAAATTACTAGCTGTACAGGGAACATCATCCAACACCCTGAATGATAGGTAGTGTGGGATTGGTGTTTCTGACTAAACAGCGAATCTTATCAAAACATTTTGGGTAAACAGCGCTATTTCTGTCAAAATTATAAAATAGGCAGGAGCATGTTTAAACTTGCCACATTATAAAGTTGAACATTTATCTCTGGGATATGATTATTTTTCCACTTAATTTGCTAAAATTGTGCAAATAACTAACTGTAAATAACATCTTGTTCTTTTAAATATCAAATTAATTTTTGTTTTTTCCTTTTTTTTCAGGTAAAACTATTGCTATAGGTAAAGTACTGAAAGTAATCGAATAAATTGTTTAAATATTAAATCGAAGTTGGCTTATTAAAGAAGAATGAGTGTTAAGGTGGTTTTATCTATCTGCAACATGACAAGAAGAACTGAAGACAGCGGAAGAAGGGGCAACTAACTGAGCAGCAAGGACTCTCATAACAGTGGATCTACCAGCATTCTACAGTGAATTATTGTACAATCCATATAGTCTGAATGCTACCTAATTGGGTGCAATTAAAGCTGTATTGTTGCTTCCCTGTCAGAAACTGTGGTTACTGCATGAAACATTATTGGCGGCAATCAGACATTTCACTTATGAACTGTTAATGTGAATACTGGAAAAGTGAGTGAAATACACAAATAAGGACATTCACAGGTGCTTTCTACTAGAAGCTAGAGGTGCGAGTTATGCATCCGATTTTTGCATATTTGGGTGAATGGTGGTTGTGTGTGTGTGCGTGTGTGTGTGTGTGTGTGTGTGTGTGTGTGTGTGTGTTACGCTGTGTAAATGGAATTGTGTGGCAAGTTCTTTGCGATAATTTAGTTAAAGGGGAAGGAATATTGTGACAGGGAAAGATTAGGGCTCTATTTCAATGATCATTTGACACCAGTTACTCTATTTGTTCTTTTTTCTGTGAAACTAATGCTTCCATGTTCAATAAACAGACAGATGAATTGCAGATTTTGGTATCAGACAATATATATATATAAATAAAACTTCTATGGCACATATATTTTTCAACATTATTGTATATGGGCAATAAATGAAAACTTGCACGACTTGAAATATAATGCCATATTTTGTTACATAACTGCTCTTATTCAAGCTTTTATGTAGGTATTGACTTATACTGTTTGCCTGGTGTTTAATTTTGAACCTTTCAGCATAATCACTGTAAAGTTCTGCAATGGTTTTATAGCTTTTACGTATGCACACAGTAGAATGGGTATTTAATGCAGTTTATCTGCACAATATGGCCTTATAATCCATGGTGAATGACATTAGTAAAAAAAAATTCTAAAGAAACTTTATAACTTGTGCCAGATTTGTTGATGCTAATAACTTTGTAGTTATAAAGAGAGATTTGAATTTAGTTAATAAACAGTGTTGCAAATGAACAAGCTATGATATTAAGTTCTCAAGTGCTACTAATATGGCAGTACATCTTTACAGTTGTATCGTGGAAGTATTTCACATAAGAATGTGAAAGCAATGACTGCATCTGTTACAGTGAATTTTGTAAAATGTACTGCAAAAATTACTGCGTAACAGACTGAAATATGGAAAAATCTTATTTTAGTTTAATATGTTATAAAATATAAAGTAACTTATTTTTTAAAGATACTGGAAAGTGCTGTTGAGTCTTAAATTTTTCCTTGTGAGGATGTCACGGTGCCCTACCTTTCTCTCCTATCAGTTGGTCATGATACAATTTGAGTCCCTTCTTTGTTTTAAAAGAATCTGCTCAGTAATTTTTACCAGAGAACATCTGTATATATATATTTCTCACTATGAATGAAACTGAGTAAGTCTGGACAGAAGGGTGTCTTTACATGACAGAAGCAGCCGAATGTCTTGAACATTCTCAACTTTATACATTACATGGATGTGACAGCTTACGTGACATCTTGAAATATTGCCTCAGTTGTATGAGACCATCTCATTTCTATTAATTGTAATTTACGTTTGTTTAATAGTTACTCGTTAATCATTTCTTTTGTATCACTTTCAAATTATTTTCATTTTGTTTGACTAACTGATGTCTTGTTAAGAATAGCATGAACTATTCATGTATAAGAATTCCATTCAAATTCTCATATTTCTTTTAGATAATGTACATGACATTTGGAAGTGTGTTACGTTCTACTTCAGTATATTCTCATATTTTCAAAAAGAAAAAGAAAGATAAGCCGACTGGTCAGGAAGTATGTCCATTGTACACAGCCTTATGGTGTGTGGTTTCTCTTTGCCTTTTTTATATGCTGCATCAGGAAATACCTAAGGGGTATGTTCTTGATTGAGATTTTCACATTACAATAAACTATAAAAAATATATCAGAGTTTTATTATTAGTGAATCAGTTATTTTCATTTTGAAGAGAAATCTGAAATGGAAGATACAGCAGACATTATAGCACTAACATTCATTTTCTTAATCAATTATAATTTGAACCCTTTTAAATGTTTGGATAATATTGTCCAAAACAAATTTAAAATGAGGAATAAATAAGCCATTATTGCTCACACAGGTAGCATTTACACCAAAAATATCTAAAGAAAAAAACGAGCATCTTATGTTGGAGACTGGAATCTGTTTATAGGACTTAAGTCAAAAGATACAAAATTCATACATTTTTGACATCATATACATATTCAGACATTTTTATATACATTCTGACACTGGCTTGTTAACTTGTTTGTTAACTATCACGTATTTGTTATCTGTTGTTTGCAGAATTCAAATAAATTTAATACGTTTCTTACTTAAATTTAGAATTTTTCCAATTAAACAACTTACTTTAATTGGTGGTACTTTATAGCTTTTACTCTTTGTATCTATTGGCGGGCAGAAGTGTCAACCAGGTGGAGATTACTTTGTTTGTACAGTCAGATTATGAGAGTTAACTACAAATTAATTAATTGTGTGTGTGTGTGTGTGTGTGTGTGTGTGTGTGTGTGTGTTTGGTTTCTTATTTCTGTGGAAGTGTGACTTGTTGTTTTATTTCACAGTTGTTACCGAGAACATGTAAAAATTTCAAAAGGAATGCTGCAGGCATTATTATGATGCATGAAAATTGTCAAAAACATGATTAAATTACAATTAAGTTACAAAATAGCCCAAATGTTACATGCATAACCAGAAACAAAGTACAGTAAAACCCCTTTTTAACGAATCTCAGGGGACCGAAATATTTATTCCTTAAATAGGGGTTTTCCTTAAATGGGGGTTTTGCCTAGGTACACAGGAGGAGTGACTCCGAGACATAATTCAAGCATGTGTAGGTGTTATAGGAGCTATTTAATTACTAACATACCAGTAATCTGCTACAATTTTAAATACATCACACTTTCTGCAGAAAAAAATATTTTTTATTAAATCGAAAAGAGATGACCATTTTGTTTTACCAGCATACTGTAATGACAAAAGTTATCACTATGTGGTTGATGTTTGCTTTTATTTACTCAGCTACTTTAAAAGAGCTGACTACAGGTGCAAAAATTGGTGCCGTACATCAAACTTAAAAAACACTATACTTGAGAACCGACTGATACTCAATGTACTTTTTCTAAAGTTCTCCAGCGCTTTCTTTTCTGCAGAATATGCAATCAGTAATTTTTACTAATGCATAAATTTCAAAATTTTCGTCATCGCCTTCCCCCTGGTTCGAGGTTAACAACCTGTACCTTCTTCAAAATTATTTCCATTGTTAATTCGTCAAAAACATTTTCTAAAAATATTAATCTATAACGAGTTTGGGCGCACTACAAACAGGTCTTTAGCGCTTCTACAAATATGTTAAGATTTTCGATTATTTCGTTACGCCGGTAACTACAATAACACAGCTTTTCATTTTGCAAGCTAAAGGAGCAGCAATAACATTACAGTGTAAATTCGTCAAAACTTAAACGTATCCTCTAGAAGTGTGTCACGATTTTGCGATATATTACTCATAAAAAATAATCCACAACACCAAATTGTTTACAAAGAGAAAAACGTAGCCTAAAGACGTTATTAGCTGTTTGGATGCCTTCACTGCGGGATCATCATCGCGCTAACACTTCAATCGGTGGCCACCGACAGTTAATTTGCTTTTTAACCCACCCGTCTTTGGGGCTAAATACTTGACAATTCTCGAAGTCATTCAGGCATTTGATGTATGAGGTAATTTTTAAACGCATTGCAGTTTTTAATTACGTAGGGGTAACTTAATGCCTGGCCTTATAACCTTTTATTAGTCGTAATGTTTTCTCCACTGGTTCAGTTTCCACACTTTGCACTTACTCTGAAACGAGAGATTATTAAGTTTTCTAAGCAGTTCGAAAACAGTGCATTTTCCACACTAATCTAGCAAGGCGATTTTCGAACCTGTTTTGCATAAATTTTCCGCTTACAGGAATGCAGCTATGTAATTCGCACGCCTTCAAAACATTTAATAAGTACAACTGAACATTGTCACACGAATATTCGTCTTTTTGCAACCAAAGGTACCGCTAGATTCGGTATTTAACAATGTTCCCTGTTTCTAAAAGTCGCACAAAGAAGACGCGCCAAATCGTATTCTTTGCCATTGTCACACACCCTGAAAAAGTGAATCTGAAATAAAACACAAGATAACATTTCACAGCTCGCGCTTCGTAATTTTCGACTGACGTCAGACCACGTGACCATAACACATGGAAGACATGAGGGAAATCGCTAGCTAATTCGTCAAACGCTTTCTCCGGTATCGCTGCACTGGTATTCGATACGTTAACGTATCGACGGAAAGAATCGATTACGGCTGCTTATACGGTATCGCTGGAAAGATGTTCGATATGCATTGACTTAAAGAATCGATAACCGACGTCACGTAAACACAAATTCCTAATTCTGTGGAAAAAACGAAACAAATTAACTTGCGCACAATTAGGAATTGCGTAAAAACAAAATTTTAATTTCCAGAAATTTTCATGTTTGTTCCTTAAAAGCGGACTTTTCCTTAAAGCGGGGTTCGCTAAAAGCGGGGAAAAATAACGTTATTCTAATGGGAGTTTCGCCGGGACCGACGGAAATATTCGTTAAAAGCGGGTTTTCGTTAAATGGGGGTTCGTTAAATCGGGGTTCTACTGTAAGTTTAATACACTCATGGAAAATAAAAAAAAAAAAAACACCATGACTTTGTCAACCCAGCAAAGGGCAATTTTATTGACACATTCTTAGGATGTACACAACACATGATCACAGAGGCAGAGCCATATGCACGTCAGTACAGTTACCAGAGCGTGCACAATGTTGACAATAGTACCATGTATACCCTGCTTTTGCAGCAATGCAAACTGCAGTTATCCCATGGAGATGATCTGAGAAATGCTGAATGTGGTCTTGTAGAATGCCCTGTGATGCATTTTCCAACTAGTGCCTCAGTTGGTTCAGATTTGGTGCCGGTCGTGCAGAACATGCAAGATGACTTTTCATCTGGTCCCATGCATGCTCAATGTGGGACAGATCTGGAGATCATCCTGGACAAGGTAGTTGATGTACATCTTGAAAAACACTGAGTAGTACAGGATACACGTGGATGTGTATTGTCCTGTGGATAAAGCATATCACCTTATTGGTGCATGGACACTAGCAAGACAGGTGGAATGATGATTTCATGTACTGTGCGCTGTTCAATGTTCCCTCGGTGATCACCAAACAAGAAAGGCAAATGTAGGAAATGGCTCCCAACATCATGTCAGGTGTCAGTCCCATGTGCCTCTGTGGTATACACTACAGATTTTCGCACTCCCTGCATGATTCCATACGTGACTTCAACCATCATTGGTGCTGGGCAGAAGCAACTCTCATAACTAAAGACTGCAACATGCCTAACGAGTTTACAACCTAAAGTAAATGTATCTTGGCTTGCTTACTAAGGGGCTGTTGTAACACTGTTGCTTTAACCCTTTAATGTGTATACCTGTAAACCAGTGAACTAATAAGGTACAGTACCTTTAACGAATAAGTCCACACTTTTGCTTCTACGTTAGTTTATTTTCTTTTACACTATATATCCTAATTTACAATAAAGTTCCGCCACTCACGTAACTATTGGAGCCGAAACGGAAGACATTCGCGTACGAGCGCACTTACAAATTTCGGAACGCCACACGTGGCGTATAAAACGCGGACTGCACTGTTGCCGCTATAAGCAGCTACCTTACCCGTGTAGTCACGTGATTGACCACTTTAGTAAACTTTTAAAAAATATACATAAACATTGAAATCACAACACTTGAGGATTCTCTCACATTGCATATCTAAACTAAAAAGGAAAGCAAGATTTATATCACAAACTGTTTATAGTAATTGTTTGTTCTGTAAAGTTTTAGTCATATGATTGACCACTTTAGTCAACTTTAAAATATATATATATATATATATATATATATATATATATATATATATATATATATTGTATAAAATAAAGATTTTTGACTTACCTAAAGTACAGGCTGGTCGATAGGAACACTAAACACACACAAAAACACACAACCATTCGAGCTTTCGCCACCAGTGGTGGCTTCTTCGGGAAAAAGAGGGAGGAAGGAGAGGAGAAAGGAAAGGATACGGGTTTTAAGGAAGTGGAAAAGGAGCCATTCCAATCCCAGGAGTGGAAGGACTTACCTTAGGGGACAAAAAGGAAGGTAAACAAATACACACACACTCACACATATCCACATCCAAACACACTTAGGCAGACATTTTGGGTTTTCTACAAATGTCTGCCTAAGTGTGTTTGGATGTGGATATGTGTGAGTGTGTGTGTATTTGTTTACCTTCCTTTTTGTCCCCTAAGGTAAGTCCTTCCACTCCTGGGATTGGAATGGCTCCTTTTCCACTTCCTTAAAACCCGTATCCTTTCCTTTCTCCTCTCCTTCCTCCCTCTTTTTCCCGAAGAAGCCACCACTGGTGGCGAAAGCTCGAATGGTTGTGTGTTTTTGTGTGTTTTTTTTTTTGTTTTTTTGTTTTTGTGTGTGTTTAGTGTTCCTATCGACCAGCCTGTACTTTAGGTAAGTCAAAAATCTTTATTTTATACAATTTTCCTACCTGGAAGGTCTCCTTCTATATATATATATATATATATATATATATATATAAATTATAGAGGGAAACTTTCCCGGTGGGATAAACAAAAATAAAAATAGAAAACAGATGACTTACCAAAAGGACCGGCTCGTCGATAGAAACAAATAAAATAAATAAAATCACACACAAACACACATACAAGCTTTCGCCACCACTGGCAGCTTCTTCAGGAAAAAGGGGAGGAAAAGGGAAGGATATGGGTTTTAAGGAAGTGGAAAAGGAGTCATTCCAATCCCAGGAGTGGAAGGACTTCCACTCCTGGGATTGGAATGACTCCTTTTCCACTTCCTTAAAACCCATATCCTTCCCTTTTCCTCTTTTTCCTGAAGAAGCTGCCAGTGGTGGCGAAAGCTTGTATGTGTGTTTGTGTGTGATTTTATTTATTTTATTTGTTTCTATCGACGAGCCGGTCCTTTTGGTAAGTCATCTGTTTTCTATTTTTATTTTTATATATATATATATATATAAAATCACAATACTTGAGTATTCTCTCACATTGCATATACAGTAAAACTTCTGAATAACGGACACCAATGGGGAAAATAACTTTTAAGACGTGTCCGCTGTTAAGAAAAGGATAAAATAAAATAGTGAACTACCGTTTATCCGAAATGATCGATATGGTGGCTGGTTCGGATAATGAAAATCTCGATTAAAACCGAAGTCTCCTGTTTTCACGCGTGAAACACACCGAGTTGTGTCATACCACAAAGTACGTTCGTTAAACGTGCGAATGCCATGCCGCTTCTTGAACCGATCCAGCCAGCCATAATTTCCGAGGAATTCTTACTCCTTTCCTTCAATGAACACACAAAAAGTCGTCGCTTTTAGGCGAAAGAGAACCTTAACTAGCATGCCTTTGGCTCTCGTTTGTTCATGCCACAAAAATAAAACCTCTTCTAACTGAGGATATGAAAGTTTTCTCATTCTTCTTCGAGATTTCATTGCACTGCTTGACACTTGAATGGAACAAAATGTTGGAATATCTGATCAATTTGTTTTTCAATCAGTAATCACACTCATACTGACGTTCAAATCCGCAGCAACTTTCGCGGGTGGCTCACCAGCATCAATTTTCTGCGAAGTGCAAAGCTTTTGTTAAGAGATCTCATTCTTTTTTCGTTTCGCACCCATAATTTTTTTAATTATTTTTTTTATTATTATTTTTACCGGCACTCGAATGATTTATTGCCACTTTTATCTCTGGACATTTTAAAGTATGTTGCGCGAGCACGAAATTTCAAATCAAAAACACACAGACGAACGACAAGAAAACACTCAAGACGCATTAGACAAAGCTTTTGACTTTTGAAACCATGCTGTGGCAGCCATCGAATGAAAACATTGGATACACCTATCTGCTCTTCCCCTGTCCTACCCAAGCCCACGCAGCAACTCAACAGCGAGTTTACTATTGAATGCTTGGCTTCGTCTGATGTACCGACAACAGGCGGAAAGTGTTTGGCGCCGCACTCTAATCGTCTGTTTCTGCGTGGCATGGACCAATACCGTATGCCCTGTACTTCCAAGAAGTTCCAGTAGATGGGAGTACCATGAAACCACGCAACATGAAGAAGAAACACGCTAAATCTTCAATCAACACACATTAGAATTGACTGGCACTCAGACTTTTGACACGCAAGAGTGCACTGATTCTTTCACGCTGTCAGTTATTTGAAAGTTTTGATTGTTGTTGGGGGACATATTACGGTGTCAGTGTCTGTTATTGAGAATGTCTGCTATTCGGAATAATTTTAGCAGAAGGGCTAATGTTGTTTTGCACAGGAATTTTAAAATGTTCACTATTGAGAGAAGTCCGCTACTTTTTTTACTGTATAAACAAAAGGAAAACAAGATTTATGTCACATTAAACTGTTTATATTAAATATTTGTTCTATAATGTTATAAGATCACACATCTCCATTCATCCTTTCATAAGCCCTAATGACGTCATCACTGGGGGCAGGCTGAACAGTGTTGGGGCATTAGCGGAAAACGCCCCAACGGCAGGCATGATAAAACACCATGGTGTGAGGAGCAATATCATACATTGGTCATTTTCCTCTAGTAACCATTGAGGGAACATTGAATAGTGGACGGTATGCTGAAACCACCATTCAACCCGTATTTGTTTGTTTATTCACCAACAACGCGATATGCTTTTCCCATAGGACAATGCATGTCCACATGTATTCCATACCACCCAACATGCTTTTCAAAGCATCTGTCAACTACCATGCCCTGTATGATCTCCATATGTGTTCACCATTGAGCATATATGGGACCAAATGAAAAGTCATCTTACCAGGTCTGCACGAATGGCAAAAAATCTGGCCCAACTGAAGAGCTAGGTGGAAATTACATGTCAGGCCACTCCGCAAGACCACATTCAGTATCTCTATCATCATCTCCATGATAAATTGCGGCTTACATTGCTACAATAGGAGGGTACACATGGTACTGGCGTCGATATTGTGCGTGCTCTTGGTGACTGTACTCAGGTGCGTACGGCTCTGACTGTGTGATCATGTGTTGCATACATTCTGAAGAATGTGTCAGTAAAATTTCCCCGTTGGGTGCGAATTCATGGTGTCCTATTTTCCAGGAGTGTATCATTTAAAGCTTTCTGGGATATGGAGAAATTTAAACAGCTATTTTGATTAAAAAAAAAAAAAAAAGAAAAGAAAGATTGAATATTCAGGGCTTGTAGTTTTACTAATATTAGTATTAAAGTTCATATTGCACTTCCTTGTTTATTTTTAAATGTGTTTTGTCATGTTATCAAATTCTAGCAGTAGTTAAGTGACAGGAAGTTAAAATCTTTATTGTAACGCATTGTCATCGGATAAATGAAGTATGCAACTCATCACAAAGACATATTTTTAGTTGCAACGGACACAAAAAAAGGACTCTCATACACGCATAACTTAGAGCTTTGGACCACAAGCCTTCATCAGAAAGACCACAATCTCATTCGTATAATCACACTTCACAGACCCATATCTCCGGTGCTACGTTCCAAGTTCGGATTCAGAACTCATCAGCAGTAGCTGACAGATGTGTGTATCACAAGTTGCACAATTCATCACTTTAGGTGCTGCAAAATGAAATCATAAGCTCGAAATCTGCAGCAGCCATCACAATGTTGCATAAAAGTCATGTGGAACACATTTGTGCATTTGCGTTACTGTAGGGTAACATAGGTGTGTTAAGCACTCAAAATGACCACTATGTTCTTTCCAAGTATTCAGTAAGAAATATACCCCATGAGTCATGAGTATAGTTACAGGACTGCAATTTCTTCTTAAAAAGTCACAAAATTTCAAGTTTTTTAAGAAGTTGCTTAAAAAAGATTTTATTTTTCAGTGCAATGAGGATAGTTTGCAACTTACTGAAAACATGTTGAACTGTGTCCGCCACATAAAGAAACACACACACACATATACATACAACTAATTGTTCGGCCATAGTCTGTCAGAGAGAGAGAGAGAGAGCACACACACAGGGTGTACCATTTTAATCGCTACTGGCCGACGATATTTCTGGAGTAATACTGGTCTGCATATAATGTGTCTAGGAAAATTTGTAAAGTTTGAAGGGGGTCATAGAATGATTATCTGGAAATGACTGTTTTCAAGGTAAAGTTAATTTTTTTTTCCCCAAACAGTAACCACTATTTTTTATTGCATATTCTTATTCTACATACACAATTTTTGTAGGAAACATATGTATTCTTGCCCCCCCTCGAAAAGCCAACGGTTTGTCATCAGGGAGGCAGTAAATGGTAAGTTTCCATGCAAAATAACAAAATTTAACAATGGAAAATGCATTTGGAATATCAGTAATGGAGAATAGATAACAACTCACTGTAAAGAGGTTCGCTGAGCCACTGATAGGCTCAAAAAATAGACAATCACATTCACACAACTTACATTTTTAATCATGGCCTTCATCAGAAAAAGAAATATTCACACAATCACTCTGACAACTACACACATATAAGCACCATCTCTGGCCACTCCAGTTAGAAATAAGAAGAAAAATTTCAATGTAAATCTTTTATGGTTCTGAACTTTGTCAAATGATGAAATTTTCGTGAACATCAAATGGCCTTAAAAATCTTCAGTAGGGATTAACCTGGAATCAAACACTGTCTCACTGGAAACTTAGGATGTCACATGCTCAAACTACTACCCATTTTGCCTAATGCACTTTTGTACACTCTGCCAGAAACTGGTCTTGACATCATTCAATGTTTGATGGATGATTTTCCTGGAAAGCCGTCACAATCCTCTCTCTCATATCTTCCGGTGTCATCGAGGGAGTGGAGTATACCTTCTGTCTCACAGCCCCATGTAAAAAGTAGCCAAATGATGTTAAGTCTGGCAATCTTAGTGGGAATTCTTGAATTGCGTTACCAATAATGATCCATCGATTCAGGTAAGTTGCTTTAAGGTATCTACTGACAGCTAAAGCCTGATGTGCAGGGGCTCCATCAAGTTGCAAGCAAATACATGCTCATATGCACATGGGGATAAAGGTATGTCTGAAAAAGTTTGGGGAAGGGTCTCGGGGGAAATATAGGACATCTACTGGCCAGCAAAGTAATCACCATTGGCTACAATACACTTCTGACATGGGTTGTACAGCTGTTGGAAATTACCATCAAATGCTTCTTGTGGAATCGCTCGAAGCACTGAGGTCACGCATTGTTGGATCTCCACAGCCATTCTGTTGCGAAGTGTAAGCCTTTCAGGATTAATTTAAGATGGGGAAACAGAAATAAATCTGCCAGCTTCAAATCTGTAGAATGAGGATGTGGAACACTCGTTTGATGTTGTCTGGGACTGTGATTGTGGATGATCAACCCGAACGTGACTCATCCTTGACACCTTACTTTTCATCTCTAAAGCATTTGAAGCACACACACACACTTTTTCAGCATCATACACTTGCACTAACATCCCATGGGTCTCTGTCGTTGTTTTGCCTAATTTGAAACAAATTAACATGTTATTCCTTTTTGCAGTCCATGTTGCAACGACTCAAGTTCTCACACTGACCCTGTTATCTGGGTAACAGTGTGTAACACAGCTTCTCTGCAGTGCATTGCACGATAAGGGGTGCTTGTTGACATGTCTGTCAACATGTAAGTGTGGGCACCTCATCCTCATCAGTGCAGTTTGTAAAATATGGGACCATTCACTGAACTTACCAGACACACCTTGTACTCTTAGAATATGAAGATAGAGCAATCCGTTCACCATGTAACCAGAAAAAACAAAACAGAAGACATATAATGCAATCTCCAACTGTGTCTGCCCAGACATTGATTGACTACCGTCTCTGTGTTCAACGATCATCTTGCTGGTGACGATTTGCTTCAGTCAGTAGTATGCGTCACGGAAATTGACTCCTCCCATGTTACCTGCAAAGAGAGAGCTTGCGAATAAAAAGGGATCATGACGTATTGATGGTGTGGAACTGCAACCTTGTATGTCAGTTTGAATTTTTTCATCTAAGAACATCGTTGACAATTTTTATTTAATTCATGGCTTGAAAATTATTTTCCTGTATGTTTTCATGGAATATTTAATTAATACCATAATTTATAGTGATAATAATTGTTTTTTATTTATATGCTATTGAGATAACTGTAAAATAATAATGCTTATTTCACTCTCCTGTAAAACTGAAATTTTTTTTGACATACGAGGTTGCTGTTCAACACTATAGATATTTGCGTTTCGGCCCATTGACAAAATTTGAGGTATCTCTCACGATACCCAGACTCAATTGATTGGGTGATACAGGTGTCCTTTAAATCTGAAACACGAGATACCATTGATCAAGGCATGCCATGCATATTCGCTAAATCTGGTGAGTCAAAAGTTGTGCATCTTCAATGACAATAGCATGAACTCTCCGCCCATTCGCCTCTTTCAGGCCTATCTTTTGTTGCTGTGCTTTCAAGGTCCCTCTTTCAGGACTTGTAATCAGCCAGTTCAGACTGATAAGAAACAAAAAATAAATTGTACTGATCACAATTATTATTAGTTTTTGTAGGCTTTTCCTTCAACAAAACATCCAGCAAGCATGTTGCAGGACAACTGACTTATTATAGTGTATACAACCCTTTTGTTTACATGTGCTTGCTGCTGTTTTCGCCACATGACACCAAAACACACTACTGTATTAGAGTGCGCACTTTCAGAAAATTACTCAGGTTTCTAACAGATGTGTGTCTTTATAGAGGGTGGTTGTTGTTGGTGGTGGTGGTTTACAGTCCACAAACAGTTCAAATAAGTTTCAGGCATGCAGCCGCATAAAGTTGACTTCTTCTTATGCGGCTGCACGCCCGAAACGTTTTTGAACAGTCCTCACACCGCGAAAACATGAAGATGCACATGAAGTCCACAAACTGATTAGAAGCAGCTCTCCGTGCTGCCCTGTCCTGTGCAAGCCTCTTCATCTGAGAATATGAACAGCAACCTACGTCCTTTTGAATCTGCTTACTGTTTTCGTCTCTTGGTCTCCCTCCACAAGTTTTACCCCACATGCTTCCTTCTAATGCTAAGTTGACAATTCCTTAATGTCTCAGAATGTGACCAACCAATCTATCCCTTCCCTTAGGATATGCCATAAACTCCTTTTCTCCCCAAATCTGTTGAGCGCCTCCTCATTAGTTACATGACCTACACATCTAATCTTCATCATTCGTCTGTAGCACCACATTTTGAAAGCTTGTATTATATTTTTGTCTGAACTCATAGTCCACATTTCACTCCCATACAATGCTATACTTCAGACAAATGTTTTCAGAAAGGACTTCCTAACATTTACACTAATATTGGATGTCAACAAACTTCACTTCTTCAGAAACACTTTTCTTCCCTTAGCCATTCTGAATTTTATATCTTCCTTACTTTGGCCATCAGGAGTTATCTTACTACCCAAATAACGAAAACTCATCTACTTCTTTTACTGTCTCATTACGTAATCTAATTCCTTCAGCATCGCCTGATTTTCTGATATTACATTCCATTACTCTCGTTTTACTCTTGTTAATGTCCATCTTATATCTTACTTTCAAGACACTGTCCATTCCATTCAATTGCTCTTCCACATCTTTTGCAGTTTCTGACAAAATTGCTAAGTTATTGGCAAACTGAAAATTTATTTTAATCCCCTCTCCAAATTTCTCCTTGCATTCCTTCACTGTTTGCCCATGTACAGATTGAACAACATTGGGGAAAGGCTACAACCCTGTCTTACTGCCTTCCCAACCACTGCAACCCTTTTCATGCCCTTCGGGTTTAATAATTGCTGTCTGGTTTTTGTACAAATTGACTATAACTCTTTGCTTCCTATATTTTACACCCGGTACCTTCAGAATTTGTAAGAGTGTATTCCAGTCAACATTTTTAAAAGATTTCTCCAAATCTACAAATGCTAAAAATGTTGCTTTGCCTTTCCGTAACCTATCTTCTGAGAAGTCGTAATGTAAATATTGCCTTGCATGTTACTGCATTTCTCCTAAATCCAACTGATCTTCCCCAAGGTCGGATTCCACCAGTTTTTTTTTTTTATTAGTCTGCAAATAATTTGTGTTAATACTTTGTAACTGTGACTTATTAAACTAATAGTTCTGTAATTTTCACATTTGTCTGCACTTACTTTTTTAGGTATTGGAATCACTATATTCTTGAAGTCTGAGGTTATTTCCCCCGTCTCATACATCTTGCGTACCAGGTGGAACAATTTGTTCATGACGCTCTCCTAATAATAATAACAGTTCAGTCGGAACATAATCTACTCCAGGACCTTGTTTCTACTCAATTCCTTTAGTGCTCCACTGCTTTTCTTGTCTCCAAATGTGTCTCTTATTTTCCTGTTGGCGATATCTATCTACTCCATAGTTAAACATTCTACAGTCTTGCATTTCTCCTCAAACCAAAAGGGAACCTTTCTATACTTCAATATTAATGTAAATAATGAAATAGCACATGGTAGTAGTATACATGAAGGGTGTCCACTCATAGAAGTTTTAAGATGGACTATTCAGAAAATTCCAAGAAAAGAGCTCTAAAGTTGAAGTGCAGCTCATATGAATCTTATATACTAAAAGTGAGTGTTTACAGTAGTATAGTACAAAAGCTCAGGCAGTAGCTTGTTAGACTGTCATGTGGATGACCAGAATTTGATTCTATCCGTGGCAAACCTTTAGTTTTGTTGTTTGTTTTAAAATAAAATTAATGATATAAAATATCAATAAATAATCACTTTGTGAAGTACTTTATTTTATTAATGAAATGATGGTTGCAGCTAATTAGAATTTTAATTACAGTATTTTCTTTTTTTTAGAGGTCAAATAATTGCAAATGCATTTTACAATTAATGTAGGTAAACTAAAGCAGTAAATGCTATTGTCATCATAATTTTATTAGAAAATTAGGTGATGTTGTTTTATTATTATTTAATTTAGAATTGTAGTACTGTAGAGATATCGGCCAGAACAGATTAAAATGGGACACCCTTTATATTTAATATACAAGCAATGGGAAAAGAATTTACCATATGTTGATGCATAGTTAATTTAAGTACCTGGGAATGTACAGTTTGCCCATAAAACAATCTTTCAATTGATTACTGATTCACCTTATCTGACTCATCATGTTAGCTTTGAGGTGGTTTACAGTCTACCCTTTTCATAACACTCTGAGGTAAAAGAAGTCATTGGATATCTTCTATAGTTGAGTCACCGACAGTTGCAGTAAATTTGTCATAGCAGCACCCTGCACCAGCAGTTATGTTAGTTGATTCTAAAAATGTCTCTAGGGCGATGCCACAGTACAGTTTTCATAAAAGCCATTTGCGCATCATTGTCAAAAGGTTGAAACAGTAATACTAGTTGTCAGGTCTCAGCTTATTCTGACCTAACTATAGTAACATGTCGGACCACCTTTTGCATAATGAGATCGTTTGACGTGGCGCAGTGGTTAACAGACTGGATGCACATTCAGAACAGTGTTTCCAATCCACCTCTGGCCATTCAGATTTAGGTTTTCCATGATTTGCCTAAATCACTCCAAGGAAATGCCAGGATGGTCCTATGAAAAGGCACAGTGATTTCCTTACCCAAAAATCTGAGTGTGAGCTCCGATTCTAATGACCAATCTATCAGTGGGGCATTGCACGCAAATCTTCCTTCTTCCAGGTGCCTGTAATTCCTTCAGCCAGTGATTTCATGCAGTTGTAAAAACTTTGTAACCAATTTCAATTAATAAAATCCCTTGGTAATAGGATATTTGCATAACAGCACATCACACTTCTTGAAGATAGAATGTGTAATTGCTCTGATCTATCCTTCAAGAATTATTTATGCTGACCAAAGGGTAGATATTAACTGTTTCAAAGCATCTATCACTGTTTCCCCTACCGAAACCAAGGTGTGATACCACTACCTCCAGGAGCCTTGTTGCTCCTGAGTACTTTTAGTGCAACACTGATTTCTTCCTTGAACGGTTCAGAATCTACTCCATCAAAATGGGAGTACATCTGACTTGTCACTGCTGTTGGAATGTTCTGATTCAAGAGCTTCACAATTTCTTTTTCAAATAGGTTTGTCTGCTCTTCTGTGGGTACTACTGCACCTGTCTTATTCATCACTACAAATTGAATTATTGATGGAAATTCTCCACAGAGATGCTAAAATATTCTTCAAAAGAGATAGATTGGCTGGCCAATACTTACCTTAATTCTGTCTGCCGATAGTCACAAAAAATTGAATAAATAAATAAATAAAAATATTAATAAAGTGAAAATGGAGACACAAAACTGGACAAGCTTTTGGAACTGTATTCCTTCATCAGGAGGGAGAAGAGGGAAGAAAACGGGAACAGAAGGGGAAGGTTATTCACGATCTAGGCCAGTAGGTGGTGATGGGTGACCACCACTCATGGCCTAGGTTGTGAATAACCTTCCCCTTCTGTTCCCTGTTCCCTTTTTCTTCCCTCCTATCCTACACAGTTCTGAGAACTTGTCCTATTTTTTCGTCTCCAATTTTTTATTTATTGTTGTGTGTGTGTGTGTGTGTGTGTGTGTGTGTGTGTGTGTGTGTGACTATCGGCAGTAAGAACTAGGGTAAGTACTGGCCAGGGAACTCTTATCTCTTTTGAAAAATATCATTACAACAAATGTCACATCTGGAAAACATTGATGCCTGGAAGAAGGAGTATAATGACTTTGATTCCTACGACTGCTACCTACAGACTTTTATGCTCATGTTTCTTCTTTCATACATGCTAATCCGTGTTATGTCTGGCTTCTTCCAAAAGTTGTTCTAGAAATTGTATCCTATTTTCTAAACTGATTACTACAGATTCATGACATTCTTCATTGAACCGAGGTTTACTTCTGCATTTAGCATTGCAAACAAATTCTTCATTTACACTCTTTAACACTGCATTCTGTAATGCCAACCATGCATTCTTGCACATTGGTCAGGTTCTCTTATATTTTTAGATGTTCTGCAGTTTTTTCTTGATAGTGCTCTCTAACTTCTACATCTTCCAACTTATCCTCTTCCAAAGCAGTCTGTCTTGTCAGCATTCCTCTGCCATTTGATGGAAAGTTTCAGATGTAGTTTGACTACCATCTAAAAATGGTCAGAATTCACACCTGCACATGTTTGACACTTCCACGATGTCTAATCTGGTTCATCCTACTTTCATCTGGTGAGATACAACTAACTTAGTGTACTGCTTTGTGGGGAAGTATGTGCCTCTGATGGTCATTCTCCTTGTTTCGGCCAAGTTATTTAGTTTGTTATTATTCTTGTTGCCTGCTTCATGAGTACTTTCAGGCCCAATTGTTGAACGATACTGCACTTCTCCTCCTACTTGGGTATGAAGTCACCTATTGTCAACCAAAGGGAATGTCTCAATGGTCTGTCTACTACAGTCTCTAGTTCAGGGTACAATTGTCAACATTTTGATCTCTCCAGTTTTTCCTTTGGTCTTTTGCTTTAACTAGGTTCTTTTTTGATGGAGGTGTGGTTTGCCCATCTTCTAACTCCCCTCCTTTTTTTTCTTTTCTTTTTTCTTTATATGTATTCAGGAAGGTTGTGCTCAGCGGCCAGACAAAGATGAATAAACCAATGTAAAATGCAGCATTGGTCGTTACTAGAAGCTTTATTGCTGTAGCAGCAGATAGATTTTGATCACATAGTGACCATTTTCAATGCACCATCAAGCAGGCAAAATCTATCTGCTGCTACAGTAATAAAGCTTCTAGTAGCGACCAATGACCGAGCGAGGTGACGCAGTGGTAACACATTGGACTCCCCATTCGGAAGGACGGTGGTTCAAATCCACCTCCAGCCATCCAGATTTAGGTTTTCCATGTTTTTCCTAAATCACTCCAGGCAAATGCCGGATTTCCTTTCCACATCCTTACCCAAATACACTGAGCGTAAGCTCTGTCTCTAATGACCACGCTGTCGACGTGACGTTAAACCCGAAGCTTCCTTCTTTCCTAACGACCAATTCTGCATATTACATTTGGTTTACTCCTCCTTTTTATCAGGCTTGATTCCATTGCGGCACTTCTGCTCAACAACTGTTTTATCTGATTTGTAGAAAGTTGTCAGCTATCAGTCATAAATATTTGTTTATTCAGATCTAGATTTTGATCACTGTGTGATAATTATTAATGCTGAAATCAAACAGTTAAAACATGAAAAACTTTTCAACCTCCTCCTTTTTCATCTGAGCTTGGCATCACCAATGGCAGAGCTGACTAAGAGGAGATACTGAACATAATTCAGAAGAAAATAAATGTGTGGCATAACTTGACTAAAAGGAATGAGCAACTGGCAGGACACATACAGAAACATAAGGAATTGTCAATTTAGTTTTTGTGGTGAGTGTGTAGGGTAAAAATTGCAAAAAGAGACCAAGAAACCGGCTTCAAACGAATGTTGGTTGTGATTCAGAGGTAAAGAGCCTTGCAGAGGCTAGGGAAGTTGCATCAAACCATTCTTTGGACTAAAGGCCACAATAACAACAATGCACGTAAATCCTGGCAGCTACAGACACTATGTCCAAATCATTTGCTTAAGGAGGCCAGTAAAACTGGTTACATCTCAGTAATCCAAGTCAGATTGTATGTACAAATTAATAGGACTGTAGGCTGTTGTTTTGCCTGCTCTAAGGACATGCCCGTACACTCCATGTAACCTACGAACATGATAATTTGTGACATGGTCATGCTGTGTTAATCCAGCTGTCAACCTGAGCATCTTTGTTCCCGTAACAGAGTGTCTTTGATCCACTTTGTTTGTTAAAGGCCAGAATTCAGCCCCATACAGTGCCACCAAATGGATTAGTGATCATTATAGTTTTGACTTTAGCCTGTTTGAGATTTTCCTGTCACAGAATACGCTGCTCAGTTATTTGGACTGAAATTTCTGCACTGAGATTTCCGTCAGCAGAAATAGTCAAGCCCAAGTACTTGAAAGTGCTTGCTGTTGGCAGGTCAACACCACTGATGCTGATGGTATCACAGTCGTTTGTATTTATACTTCAACAAGGTGATCAGTCCAGGCTTGGACTTGAAGGTGAAATTGCAGATCAGTCTTTTCTTTAGGGGCCAGTAGCACATCATCAGCATATAATAATATCCAGGGTACAGTTTTCTGCAGGTGTTTTGTGACCATATCCATGACCGTGTTAAATAGGAGGGTTGAGAGAGCAGATCCCTGATGTACTCCTACAGAAATAGGAATCTGATAGTCTGGCAGCTGACTGTATCCGGCTCTTCGGATCACGGTAAAGGCATCCGACCCATCTCACAAGCTCTTTATGTACTCCATGCAAACCAAATTAACTCATGTTGCACTTGGTCGAAGTCCTTTTCAAGGTTGAGAAAGGCAAAGTGTATGTATTTTGACTTCTCATGGCGTTTTTCAATATGCAGATGAGCAGCATGAATGGTGAGACTGATTATTTGTCGAATCCTTTTATCAATGATGAGTTCAAATAATTTCATTGTGAGTGACAAAAGTGTATTGGGTAGTAGTTGTTACATTCAGCTGGGATAAACTTCTGTTTCCATATTGGAACTATTGTGCTACATTCCTATCAAATGGGATCTTTCTCCCCTCAATAATTTGATTAAAGTAATCTGTCAGCCATTCAGCTGAGTCCCAGGGCTTTGATTTACACAGGTCCTCAGGTATATTGTCATGCACTGTTGTCTTTCCATTTTTCATTGTATGCAATGCTTCGACAACCTCATCCTTGGTGACTGGTGCTATGGGTCCCTGTACTGGATTTAACAATGGAATTGGAGCATATGGAAATTCCTCATTGCAAACTTCCTCAAAGCATTTCCTCCATCGTGCTGATACTTTCTTCCTGTCGGTGGTAAGTTTGCCTTGTTCATAATTGATTCCACAGAATTTTAAAGTGTCCGCAGTTTGTTTATGATGCTGCTTCGCTAGTCCATTTATTACTCACTCTCCAGTCCATATTTCAAGATTATCATAGACTTTGCAGGAATTGGCTGATGCAGCTGCCTTCTTTGCTGCATTCCTAGCTTTACAGTATTCATTTGAGTTTTCTTCTATCTTAGAAGCAAGGAACTTGTGGTGTATCTGCTTTTTTAAGGTGCACAGCTTTCTTCAGTTCCTCAGTCCAAAGCCATGTTTGGTGATCAATTTTACATCAGCCTGGTTTTGTAGTGCCCAATTTTTCATGAGCTTCTGCAATGAAATATTTAACCAGGGCATGCCATGTTATTCTTAAATCAGTAATAGGTGAAAGTTGTGTTGAAAGAAATAATGTCTTTCCACATCTTTGATTACATTCTCTCTTTCTTTCATTTGGAAGTATTCTGCACTATTTGAGAACTAGCGGGCGGTGTTGTATAGCAACTGTTTCATATGGAATAAGTTTTGCATCCAAAATAAGTTTTAGGTCATGTTGCCATACACAATTTAAATCTATATAGCTCAAATATCTATCACTGTAGTAAGCCCAAAGGTGGGGCATCCACTTCTTGAAGTAGGTGTTTGTAGTTACTAAGTCATGAGTTTCTGCAAGTTCAGTAGTCTCTCCCTGTCTGCATTTCTGTATCCAGCTCCATTGCTATCATGTCATTGATATTCTTCAGCATTTGAGCTAACATGACCATTGAGATCACCAGAGACTATGAGAGAGTACCTTCAGATGACACTTCTAAAATCTTTTCATCAAGCATCATCCAGAAATCATCTTTTGTATGCAGTCTGATTGCAGAGAATAAATTAATGTTTCTTTCATCCATAGCCAAAACAACTTTTATTAAGCGGTTGTCAAATTGTTCTATTTTTCCTATAGAATCCCAAAATCTCATGCTAACAATGATTCCAAGTCCTTTGCCAGATTTTGAGCCACTGTTATAGATGATTTTATATCCATCACCAATATCTCCTGATTTTGCACCACTCTACCTAGTCTCCTGCACTGTGCAAATGTCAGTTTTAATGCTGCAGCTATTTCACGTGCTCTTCCTCTCATAGACTCGACATTAAGTATGGCAAAAGTTGTAACCTGAGCTCACTTGTTTAGCCAGCTCCGCTATCCGATTCCCATATCTGCCACCTGGGACACACCCTCTATGAGTTACAGGCCCCCTCGCAGGTCCACCCAACCTACATATTTTTAAAATTAGATTTTTGTTGTCTGTTTATATTAATAATCTGGTGGAAACTGAAATACAATTAACTTCACTTTCTAAATCACCAGTAACAGTAAAAACTTTCACACTTTTGGCTGCTTCAAGATTAGAACTATTTTTGTTTGAGGTTCTCTCGTTCCACAACGGCTACCATCTGTCAGGTGTGTACCACACAGCAGGCAGTATACAACCAGGTGTCAGTGGTCCGGCAGTATGATTGTGTTTAAAAACTGTTATTTCTTAACTCTGAGTTCAAATATTTATCTTGGATACGTAAAAATGAATAAAAGTTGCAATTTCCACATCAAATTATTTTTTTACATAGAATTAATAAATTTTTTCACACTTTAAATGAAAACCAAACCACTCAGATTCAATGGAGATTACATGAAAAATAAAATAAATTTGTCTGATTAATTCTGTACCAAATAAGAAGTAAGTTGTTGCTCATGGAGCTGCCAAACGTATTTTGTACTGTTTCCAAGATTCAAGTAGGAAGAATACCAGCTGATGAGATCATCAAAGATGCACTAACCATTAAATGACATCATAAATCAATAAGTCTAACAATTATTTGCATTTATCAATAATGGAAGATAGGTATCAACTCGCCTTAAAAAGGCTCACTGAGTTGTTGTCAGGCATGTAAAGTAGATAATCACATACACACAACTTAAATTTTTGGCCATGGCGTTCGTCAGAAAAAGAAACACATACATTCACGCAATCACTCAGGCAACTATACACTGTATAGTTGTCGTTTCGTGAATGTATGTGTTTTTTTCTGACGAAGGCCATGGCAGAAAATTTAAGTTTGTGTATGTGATTATCTATTTCCGTGCCTTTCAGCAGCTCAGCGAGTCTCTTTACAGTGAGTTGTTACCTGTCCTCCATTATTGAAATTCCAATTGGAGTTTCCATTGTTAAAATTATTGGAATTTTTCTGTCTTAAGGAGTACTGAAAACAAAAGAGCTCAATCAACAGATGGAATTTATATTTTGGAGCATCTCCATTGGTTATAATGGAAACATTAGGTATAAGCAACAATTCAATTTTACTTACACACTTAAAAAACATTTTCCTTGAGATTTCTCACCATGTCACTATCTGCAAAAGAAAGAATTTTGTGTGTGTGTGTGTGGGGGGGGGGGGGGGGGGAGTGAAAAATGTCTACAATTAGTCATCCAGTCTACAAATACTGAAAGAATGACAATTATCACCTATTAGTTAGGTTACAATATATCTGCTGCTAATACAAGGTACATCGAAAAAGTTCGGTAAATGGTCCCATAATTAATGAGGATGAGGTACCCATACCTACACATTGAGGACACATGTCAACAGGCACCCCCCCCCCCCCCGCCCCCCTATTGTGAAAAGCACTGTAGTGAAGCAGTGGTATGCACTGCAACCCATCTAACAGGGCCAGTGTTAGAAAGCATGTCATTGCAACATGGCGCTACAAAACTATACAGTTTTGTTTCAAATTAGTAAGATGGCGATGGAGGTACATGGGATGTTAGTGTAAGTGTGTGGTGTTGAAGCAATGATTAAAAAGTATGTGTCTAAATGCTTCAAATGCTTTAGAGATGGAAAGGAAGGTGTCAAGGATGAGCCACGTTCGGATCAACTGTCCACAATCACAGTCCCAGACAACATCAAACGAGTGTATCCTCATTCTCCATATTTGATACCGGCAGACTTCTTTCTGTTTCTCATCTTAAATTAGTCCTGAAAGGCTTACACTTCGCAACGGTTGTGGAGTTCCAATAACATGTGACCTCAGTGCTTTGGTTGATTCCACAAGAAACATTTGTTGACAGTTTTCAACAGCTTCACAACCAATGTCAGAAGTGCATTGAAGGCCAGTAAAGGTATTTTACTTTTAACTCTTGTTTCCTGAGACTATTCACCAAACTTTTTAAGACACACCTTGTATTTTGTTGGTATAAGCTAGCAGTGATGGTACTCTAAGCAGTGACTAAACAGCGTATTAAATTTTTAGCACTTGACATTTAGATATGAATACATCTCTGGGCTTCCACGATACTCATGTGAGAATTATTAGGTTGTAATTTGACAGTAAAAATGAAGAGATGGTGCTATACGTAAGCTGCTGATAGATAGTGTCAACACATCACTACAGCAGATTATAAGCAAGACTTAATTTCTGCCTGTGAAAGATTTGTCCAATAGTGGGGAAACAGCATCAACACACACTACACAGATCCATTATGTTTCAAAGTGTTCTTTGATTGCATTGTCCTGAAAACAACTTAATTTCTTTTGCAGCCAAATTTTTCAACAGGTGCTACAAAATTCACACCCACTCCCTCCACACATGCATCCACCAATGGTAGATATCTTATAAATTAGTAGCTGGAAATGAGGTGTTGCCTGAGTACTGTAATGTAATGGTTAAAGCAGGTGACTACTGTAGTACCTAATTACATTTTCTGTTCTATAACCCGATACCACATTTTTTCATTCAATTCTTTATTTGTCTGTAGACGACATTGTTGTTGTATGAGACTTAGTCAGAAAAAAAAAAAAAAAAAAAAAAAAAAAGTCAAGTCATTATAGAAAACAAAGTATGAATTATACATTTAAGTTACGTTACATTTCAGTTTACATTTATATATTACATAATTTTAGAGTATAGCTTTTAAGTCACAATATAACTGATTTCTCAAAGAAGAATAGGTTGCTTACTCACCACAGAGACATCCGCAGAAAGGCACAATAACCGAATACAACATTCTAGCTTTCAGTCATTTAGGCCTCCATTGGTTACAGAGATACAAATATACACACTCACTCTGTGTGAGTGTGTGTATCTTTGTCTCTCTCTGACTGATGAAGGCCTAAATGGATGAAACCTATAATATTTTATTTTGTTATTTATGCCTTTTTGCAACTCATTGGAAATCTCTGTGGTGACTAAGCAACTTATCCTTTTCAAAAATATTCTAGAAATCCATTTGTTAGGCATTGTTGTAATTTGCATAATTATCCCTAAATAATCATATATTTTTATGAATCCAATTAATATTCATTTTCAAAGATCTTAAAACATTTATTTCTGATCAGCTAGAACTGTCTATTTTATCCAATCTGTGATAATTCTATAAAAAATACAATAATTAGCAGTCAATGAGACCATATTTAAATAACTTTCAATATATGTAATTACATTTCTGATAAGATATTAACATCTGTAATGTGGGAACTTATTCGATCTGTTCATGATTGTATCAAATAAATGACTATGTATCAATAAAAAGATACATCGATGAAAAAGCTATAAATGAGGGTTCATCCTGCCAGTTGAGTAAGTGTAGTCTTGTTTAGTCTTGAGTCAGTCTCAGTCTTGGTCTTGGATTATTAATCTTAAAATATGTATCTGTCAGTTCAGCAAATAAAAGAAGAATCAATGCATTTGAGTGTTATTTGTTGCACCTGCCAAACCTAAAACATGTAAAGTTTTATAAATATGTTATTAATTATGATCTTTGGAGTAATTACTTATTATTGTCAGAAAGTATCGGCAATTGATGTGTCTCACAAACCAAAAGTAGTGGGACATTTCAGTACTTATGTATTACAATTTTAAGTTAGTACATCTCTCCTTTCCTTTCCTCTCTCTGTCCACTTTCTCTTTTCTTCTCCCCCCCCCCCTCCAAATCTCTCTCTCTCTCTCTCTCTCTCTCTCTCTCTCTCTCTCTCTCTCTCTCTCTCTGTTCATATCATAATCTCCACTTGCTCTGTTTACCTCTTCCTCTAACCATCTCCGCCTACTTTTTTCTATGCCAATCTTCTCCTCACCTCTCTGTTGAACTTCTCCTCCAGCTTCTCAGTCCATTGCCCGCTCCATCTGTGTAACATATGTAACTCTCATAACTTTCATGTTGATTGGTGAAATGGTACCTATTTTTATTGCAAGGTATCCTCCACATTGCACTGTATGAAACCTGAAGTAGACTGAGATATTGCTCTTGTTTTGAAGATTAAGTGTGCAAGATTTCATCAAGATTGGAATAAAACTATAGCTTTTGTTGAAGTTCATTGTTAAAGTAACCTCTGCCATGCACCAAGCAAAATGTTATGTAGACAGTGACTTTTCTCTTGTTTTGAAGGTTAAGCGTACAAAGTTTCATTGCAATTGGATTAATGGGATGGCAGCACATGAAATAAGAACAAACATGATGCGGCAGTTACTCATGTCACTCAGTGTAGTACATAACACACGATCATCTGTAGCACTCCACATGGCTTAGCAGCGTCTGTCACTGGGTGGAACCGACTTTGCTCTGCCTGGTCCTACGCTATGCTGGATGAGATGATGTTCCACTAGTACATGCTGATGAGAATCCACACAAGCACTCTAGTGCATGAGCATTACATGCTGTTTGCAGTCTGTGGCCCACCGTGCCGGTGTGCACTTCCCGTAGTTGCTCTGGAGGCTACTGCACTCCTCCTCCTTTGGAGAGTGAAGCAATGGTGGTTCCCAAAGGCAATAGGTGGAGCGCCAAGATGGAAGGATGACTTCCACATCCATTACAGTACTGGAGTCGAGTAGTTCGGCCAACCCTCGAGCTGGGACCCTCGAGTAAGGGTGGAAATGACCCACATGACCCTGTTTTCCTACCACAGGAGCCCAGGTCAGAACCTACAACAAGTTGTTGAACTCAGGATCCATGACCATGTCTGCAGGTGGATGAGGAGGGGGTGTGGATGGAGGCGGAGGCACCTTCCTCGCAAGACATCAGGCCAGTCAGGGGGGAAGCTCGTTTTGGGGCATCTCCACTGATGGTGTGGCTGTTTTAGCCACAGGGGGTGCAACAGACGAGGCTTCTTGAGGGGGGGACAGAGTCACTGATGGGAGGTGGGGTAAGGTACCCCCGAGGAACCGCCACCTGGACAGATGTGTCCACCCTTGAGAAGCCGATGTGTGGAAACAGGGGTAAGGTGTCTGTTTTGTGACAGAGCTGATTTTGGTGCCAATGTATCTCCCGGTCCCCTTCCCGTAAGGTGCAGAACCTGTGGTCATTGCACTGCAGGACAACTGCCAGGAACTAGTGGGGATTAGGACAAAACCCCTGTGACCAGACCTATGTCACAGGTGGAAAATGTGGCACTTCCTCGCGTGAAGTTTGGCGAGGGTCCAGTTGGAGGAGGCAGCAAAGTCCGCGGTTAGCGCCCTTGTAGGAGCTATGCAGGGCTCACATTTCCCATGTGCATAGTTCAGTATGCCTTCAAGAAAAACTTCAATGCCTCCTCAGTGGGAAATTCGTGTAGATACTTTTTCATCTGGGTCCTGAATGTCCGCACCATGCACTTGGCTTCCCCATTTGATTGTGGATGAAAGGGGAGTGAGCGGACATACCAGATGCTGAAGTGTGTACAAAAGTCCTGGAAAGACTGTGAAAGAAACTGAGGGCAATTGTCAGATACCAGTGTGACTGGAAGACCTCCCATCAAGAAAATTTTGGAGAGTGCTTGGATGGCTATCTTCGATGTGATTGAGGGGAGCATACCACATATGGGAAATGGGAATCACGACAATAACAATGAGCCAATAATCATTTAGAAACTGTCCAGAAAAATCTGGGTTGCTATGGGCCAGGGAGAGAATGCCAACCTGGGAGACACCTGTTGGTTCGCACACGGGGCAGGCTGCCACTAGATGCTCTATTTCTCTGTAAATTCTGGGCCAGTATACATGTCTGTGAGCCAAGGACTTAGTATGTGAAACATACTGAAGAACTTCCCATTGAAAATGTGCACTAACCACCACACGGAGAGCTGTACCAGTGGTAGAAAGAAGGAGAACTCCCTGTAAGACTGAGAGGCAGACCCACAGAACAAAGTAAATGCAAAGAGGATCAGAGGCATAGCCCAGAGGTGGGAAGACCACCCCTGTTGAATGAGACACACGACTTGCCAAAGCACTGGGTCCATCTCTGTTGCCTTTGCAACACTTGAACTAGTGATCATGAAGCCTCCACCGCTTTGTGGGAAGCGACATTCAAAAGAAAACACATTATCTCTTCCTGATTTAACTGCAAATCGGGGCCCACCAGGAGTCTTGAAAGAGCATTGGTGTTGGCATGTCGGCCAGTAGGGCAAAAATGAATGTCATACTGGTACTTACAGAGGAACAGGACCCAGCACTGCAGTCGGTGGGCAGTCCTATTCCAGAATCTTGGAGGAGGGATTAAACAATGTTTAACTGAAACTTCATACCACACAAGAAGGGATGAAAGTTTGTCACAATGTAGACAATGGCCAAGGCCTCCTTCTCCACCTGCAAGTGATGGACCTGAGCTGGATTAAGAATTTTGGATGCAAATGCCAATGGCTGCTAAGAGCTATCCGTGTTGTGATGGGCAAGGACTGCCCCCATCCCATACTGTAGCCAAACGTGGTACTGCAAAGATGCCAAAACCCACGCACATGCAGGAGACCACTCAAAAGGGACAACTTTGCACAGGTCGTGGTACCGGGGCTGAGCTAAGATGGAAGCCCCAGGGATGAACTGGTGGTAATAAGCAATTTTGCCTAAAAAAAAACTTGCAACTCCTGCAGTGAAGATGGGCATGAAAGGTCTGTGATACCTTGGACCAAACTCACCAGTGACTGGACGCCCTGCCTAGAGATGACATAGCCCAAATACTCAACAGAAGCTTGAAAGAACTTAGATTTATTAAGATTGCACTGCAAGCCCAATGTTAAGGGGCTTAAAAGTAAGAAACACACCCTATGTCTTCCTCAAAGACGTCTTGAAATTCTGAGGTCAGAGATTCTAATGTATGATATGGATCATGTTCTGAGACCGACTGAACGGTGTAAGTAATAGTAAAACTGAAAGCCTGAAATGCAATCAATTCAAAAATTGAATTTGCATCACTGACAACAATAAAGGTAAGAGGCCGCATGACTGAATTGTAAGTAACTTCGGTCATGAATTGACCTAGCAGGGGAATGCACTGTTTTCTGTTATCTATGAAAATACCTGTGAACTGAGGCTAATGGGGGAGAGCCGAGGTCTGAGTACATTTGTGCATTTAACAAAGACACTGCTACGCCCATGTCTACTTGCAGCTGGAGTTCACGTGACAGAACTGTAACTTCAATAAAGAGCCTTTTTGAAGAATGTTTGGGCACCAGGCCCACTGAAACTCCTACATCTACATATATACTCCACAATCCACTGTAAAGTGTGTGGCAGAGGGTACACTGTATCATAATTAGGCATTTCCTTTCCTATTCCATTCCCAAATAGAATGAGGGGAAAAAGAAAGTCTATATGCCTCTGTACCAGTCCTAAATTCTCTTATCTTGTCTTTGTGATCATTACACGAAATGTAAGTAGATGGCAGGAAGATCATTCTACACACAGCTTCAAATTCCAGCTGTCTAAATTTCCTCAACAGAATTTCTTGAAAAGAATGCCATCTTTCCTCCAATGATCCCCATTTGAGTTCTCGGAGCATTTTTGTGACACTCGTGCATTGGTTGAACCTAGCAGTAACGAACCTAGCTACTCGCCTCTGAACTGCTTCTATGTCTTCCTCTAAATTGATCTGCTGCGTGTCCCAAATACTTGCACAATACTCAAGCTGTGGTCATACAAGCATTTTATATGCGGTCTCCTTTACAGATGAAGTACATCTTCCCAAAATTCTTCCGATAAACCAAAGTTAGCTGTCCGCCTGTTAAGGCTAAATATTTGAACAACACAACCATTATGGGATTGTTTTTCTTACTCATGTGCATCACCTTATGTTTTTCTACATTTAGACGTAGCTGCCATTCTTCACACCAACTAGAAATTTTGTCTAAGTCATCCCGTATGCTATTACAGTCAATTAAAGATGACACCCTCCCAAATGCCACAGCATCATTAGCAAACAGCCACGTATTACAAGTTACTTTTTCCATCAGATCGTTTACATACATAGAAAATAATTGCTGTCCTATCACACTCCCCTGGGCCATGCCTGACAATACAATCATCTCTGATGAACACTCACCTTCGAGAACAATGTACTGTGTTCTATTATTTAGGAAGTCTTCCAGCCAGTCACAAATCGGTGAACCTATTCCATATGCTTGTATCTTCATTAGCAGTCTGCAGAGTGGCACCACATCAAATACCTTTTTGAAATCAAGAGAAACACAATCTGCCTGTTGCCCTTTATCCATGGCTTGGTAAGATGTCACATGAGAAAAGGTCAAGCTAAGTTTATCATGTATGATGTTTTCTAAACTTGTGCTGATTAATAGAAAGAAGCTTTTCTGTCTCAAGTAAATTTACTATATTCGAACTGAGAATATGCTCCAAAATTCTACAGGAAACTGATGTCAACGATATTGGCTTGTAATTATGTGGGTCAGTACTTTTACCTTATAAATGGGAGTCACCTGCTCTTTTTTCCAGTCACTAGGAACTTTGCACTGAATTAAAGATTTGTGATAAATGCAAGCTAAGTAAGGGGCCAATGCGAAAGAACACTCTTTATAAAACCAAACTGGTATTCAATCTGGACCAGGAGATTTTTTTGTATTTACCTCTCTCAGCTTCTTCTGTACACTGAAAATACCTAACACTATGTCCTCCATTAGTGAGTTAATTTGTTAATCAAATGATGGTACGTTAGTGGGTCCTCCTGCATGAAAGATTTCTTAAAGGTTAAATCTAGAGCTTCAACTTTCCATTTGCTTTCTTCTATTACTGCCATGGAATGATCAACAAGTAACTGTCATAATTTGCATGTTCTTTTTTACACAGAGTGCAACAGTCTTTGCTTTTTCAGTAGCTTTTTAACTTTATTATTATTATATCACAATGGATCTTTTTCATCCATAATCGACTTTACAGGCACATATTTCTCTAACCCTTTATTTACAATGCATTTAATTTAGTTCACAATTCCTCTACATCCATTGTAACAGAACTAAATGATATCCATTCATTTTCGAAGTGGGATCCTAAAAATTGTGTATCGGCTCTTTGTAACAAAAATATGCTCCTAGCCTACCTGATTGATTTATTAACTTTGGTCACCATTGATGCTATGACGATGTCATGATCACTAACTCCTGTCTCTACACTGACATCGTTAATAAGGTCAGACCTGCTCATAAATGTAAGGTCTAAAATATTTCCTCTGCATGTGCGTTGCTGGATTAACTGCTTCCTGAATATTTACATCCATGTCCTCCCATACTGCATCCTGTGTTGCTGAGCAGCAAACTCTCATTTTTGTTACATATATGACAAACGGCCCAAGGCTGGAGACACTCTGTTCTGTATAGCATGATGGGCGGGATGGTAACAGGGGCTGACAGTCAGAACTCTGTTTACGTGCCTTGCAGAAGCAGTCGGAAGAGCTGGCTTTTACCGCCTGCACATCGGCCTCCCTGGAGGCTGCAGACAAGGTCATGCCTCCCTGAACCACCACCATGTCACACCATGCTTGACCCATGGTGTGTGAGACTTCATAGGTTTAAGCGACAGAAAGAACTTCCTCAAGAAAAGGGTCTTCCAACTGCATGGCCCTGTGCCGTACCTCCCTATCTGGGACCGAACGAATGATGGCGTCGTACCAGTTTTTCAATTTCTTTGTCACAAAATGGCACTTGGGATTGAGGCCGTACAACTTAGCGGCCCAGGCATTGTATGATTGATAGGGCTGTTTCTTGCATTGTTAGAACTTGACCTGTGCAGCCACAACATGCTTGCTGTGGTGTTAACAGGACAACAACAATGAGCATAAAGTGTCAAAAGAGGATGTAGGTTCTTGCAACTTTGCTAACAGACGTAACACCTGATAAAGCGAGGAAGATATCCATGACAAGAACAGAGCATGACATACCTCCGCATTGTTGACATAAAAGGCCTGGAAGTCCTGAGATGCTGTTTCAGATGATGTTCTGCCAGTCAAGTGCCTTGCCGAGAATCTGCACATGCGCTCTGGTGAATGGGCCTTATTTGCTGTCTGCTGTCCGTGGCGCGCTGTGCTGGTGCGTGCCTTGTGCAATCGTTCTGGAGGCATAAATGGATACTGTCTGCAAAATACAGTATGTGGAAATACATTTAGTAGCAAATAAATTTAAATGGCATTCATAATGTGACAGTTTTTCATGAATCTCAATGTTCATGATGTCATATCTTGTGAAATATGTATCGTACAGTCACAGAATTAAGCCTATAGGCATTGTGACTGAATGCACTATGTTGACAAAGTTTCATCATAATCAGATGAATGGTACGACAGCACATAAAATATGACCAAACTTACAAACATTCATTTTTATGTATTACAAGATGAGCTTCTTATTGTTAGATTTCCTGAATGGATATTCTGTCATTGTAAAAAAAGTGAATATTAAAGGTTGTGTAATTGTCCTTAGTTTGACATTAATGATATATGTACAGCTTTTCAATAAAAATGAGTAATTCTGACTACTTTTCTTTATTGCCAAGAAACACAGTTTTATTCAGTCTTATACTGACAATCACAAATTCATCACCAAATCAATACTCACTCAACACTGTCTAGATACTGACTAACTTTGGGATGAGGATGATTCTTACATAGCTTTTCAACAAAAGAGCTCATTATTGCAATTAATTATGAGATGATTTAACAATTAAATTTTCTTGAATTCAGAGATCTTTGGGTGACTGCTATTACAAATTAATGAAGCATGGTTTCAAACATCACAATAATTTACAATTATATTATTAATTACTTTAAGAACAGTAAAAACTGGTAAAATGAATAATAATGTGCAAGTTGCATAATTAACACAAAAACAATATATTCGAACTGAATTACAATGGAGAGCAATTTGACAAGTATACACAATTCTCATTTTGGATACATATATATGTTTGATTGATTTTCGCTGAAATTGATTTGCAATTAAGTAAAGTGTAAATTATGGAACAATACTACACAATTCCTAACAATGCTCATTTTAGATTGTTGTATAGTATAAAGTCTGGTAAAATATCTATTTTGATAATCCAGTGAGATACAATTAAATTAGATTGATTATGATCATTATATAATTACATATGTGCATAAAGTCAAGCCATGCCATAAATACCATGTAATTACAGAAATGAAAAAGAAGATGGGAATGGAATTGGGTTGTGATGTTTGTATATGGTATCAGAATCTACACTAAGAGGACTGCTCATGCTGTTACATTACAGGGTAAATATTAATATGAAATAGGATCAATATCTAAGCATTCTGTTTTCATTCCTGCCATTTACAAAATGGTGAATATTAGAAATTGAAAGCTCCTATGCCCTAATAAATTAACAATTAATGGAACTTAATTAATCTGGATTAATTAATGGAGGTTGTCAGACTCCATCGGATGATTATGAGAAGTTACTTTTTTACCCACACAGCACTGAACACAAAGATACCTTACTTAACTGCACTGTGTTCATTAGCACTTGCAGAAGAATAAGGGAAGAATATGTGATTACAAATATTCATTGCCAATAGAATTAAAATCTGTAGCTGCAATAGCACACAGCTGATGAGGCACTGAGTTTTAGTATGTAATGTAACAGCCAGAGCGAATGTCTACTTAAGTACCCAATACCATTCTTCGCCATAATATGTGATACCTTGTTTTATTAATGATCAGTCCATTACACATGATATTTGTAGACTTGCCTAAAACCCAACATTTATTACACAATCACATGTTGCTCTCTCTGTATTTTCCTCTATCTCATTATTGTATATTTGTAAATATGGGTTCACAATAGTGTATATGGATTATTTCATTTAATGAGAGATAAAGTTATGTAAAAACTCTTATTTTATTAGTTTCAAACCAAAATTCTATACTTTATTGCTCTTTCCATTCGAGAGTCTACTGGAATGGTGGTTATAAGAACACTCTTCATAATGCACTCATGGTAATGAAAACATTTGTGATAGCATTGTAAATTTCATAATTAAATAGGACACCAAGTCTTATCAATGCAATATCCAGCAATCAATCATTTAGATTATATACTTTCTCCATTAACAGTTCATAAAAACATTGTCATTAGATAAATGGACTGGTATAATTAACATGTTCATTAAAGCCTAACTCCGTATAATTAAAATTTCTGCAAAACATTGTTATTTAAAAATAAAAATAAATATGTGCAAGCTTTTGGCTCTGTTGTACAAACTACAATTTGTTGCTATGAAAAAGATTTAACTGTGCAATTAAAAACTGTGATTACTGACGTGACATATTATTGTATGTCAAAGCATATGTTCTACCAGTCTGTTGGTGTGGCAGTTGTTAATTCATTGTTATAAAAACAAAATAAATGTGAATAAACAAAGTAAATGTGTAAGTATGAAAAGGAACTTGTTCTGTACACCATCTGAGTTTACAAAATTGACCTATGTCATTTATGGAGGATTTAAACAACCATCCAGAAGTTGAATATTGAATTTTCTTGGTTTTTTAACTTGTAGTTTCTACCAACACTACCATATAATAATGCACAGAAATGATGGCAGAAAATCACTTTATTAATGTTGTACAACCAGTAGAGACTTTACACTTTAGTGTACAGAGAATCACTGACTGTCTTGCTACTGAGGCAGTGATCATGTACCTCAATCAAAGAGGTTACTTTTGGGTCCTGTGTGTAATATCGATTCATGAGACGCCACTGAGACCCTCCCCCTGGGAGTGTGGAGCATGGAAAAGGCATCGGTGTTGACGCTGTAGGTGTGTTGTCGCGTGGTGCTGGCCCATAGTCCAGCGAGGGGCATGGAGCACACATTGTAGTGAGGGTGTGCAATGTAGCGCAGTCACAAGGGGGCATGGCTCTGGTGGCTTGACTTGTCGGGGCTGTCAGTGCGGGCTGAGAGGCAAGGAGGTCGCGCACTTCTGGCGCGTGCGATGACAAAGGTAGTATAGAGCATTATGAGTACCATCCCAGTGGAGAGGTTGTGGCACATTTGTTTTTTACTGGACATAAATTAACGCCACATTTTTATATACATCACCTGTTGTAGATGTTCACTGGTCTCGAAGATCTTGTAGCTCGCCTGCCATTAACACATTATAAAATTATGTTATGACGTCGGGTTCTTGGGTTTTCAGGAAACTACATTTGTGACACTTTCATTTAATTTTTAAGTATGTTTATTCATCCATTTCTGATAAATCAATTTCACAACACACTTCCATACTAAATAAAATGTTACTTCGCTTAGATTGCCAGACTCCATACTACTAGTACAGACTGACTACTCCATACTGACCCAGTTCGCACCAATTCACGTGTAAAAATACACAATCACATTTCTAGAACCTTCTAGAACACGGAAGTACAACATTTAAATATTTAACAATTTGTTCAATAAACATTAATGACTCCTGCTTTATGCAAAGATACATAAAAGTATGACAGATGTAATAATAAGTTTTTTTTACATCAAAATAAACAGTAGAAAAGATCGTAAGTAAACAACAATTAGTGCAGTGTTAATATATGTTTACATTGTTAATATGACTTTCAATACTTAATTAATTTAGTTTGTTAGAAGACCCTAGTAATGCAAATTATAATGATTAAAATAACTTGACGGAATCGCTATAAAATGCTTATGTAATATAAACATAAAATGATGGTTACAATACTACGACCAATTATGGTATCGAATACTTCAGTTATTTAAACAAACAGAACTCTCCCGGCTAAATATATTACAGGGTGAAAGGTGGGGAAGACGATATGCGGTCCTCCAACCAGTGTGGGCGACAGATGGGCCATCCAGTGTGGGAAATTTGAACAGCATAGGTTGAGGAAGGGGGAGGAAGGAGGGAATTGACATGCTTAAAGATGCAATGATCTTTGAAGAATCGGTGGAAGAGAGTAAGGCGAGGTGTCTGATTAAGGTGATGTTTACAGGACTGGAGGTATAGGATAAACAATGTTTTGTCCCACAGCTACACAGTCACGTCGTCGTGTGGATAGGCGGAAACGTCTATGGGGTATGTGATGTAGGCATCTGCATCGAGAGCATGGGAATTGGCAAGGTGCATTGTCATCCATGTGGCATAAGACTGGGAGGCGTCAAAGTCGGGGGATGGAGAAAAAATTGCTAACATTGATGAGTTGTGTGGCACAATATGCGGAACAACATGCTTTGCACTGAGAGGTGACTACAGCGGGGCAGAGTCTGCTTGATCACTGCCTAAACCTTGGTCATCAGATGCATGCTCGACACTTGGTATGCCATCGTCACATACAGGAACACCGTGTGTAGGTGAAATATTGTCACACACTGAAAGATCACTTGTTGGGGTGTTGTCTGCATCATCATTTCCTACCTGTGGATTGTCACATGTATGAGAAAGGGGTCCACACAGGTTTCAGCCAGTTGAGACCATAACCATGTGTCCATTAAATTAAATCTCAAATGTGTTCTTGGATCTGCGTAGGACGCAGTGTGGGCAGGGGTAAGGTGGCTGTAGTGGGGGGTCGCACAGTGTCATCACGCAGCATTACAAACTCGCAGTCTCCAGAGCTTTGTGTACAAATACACACGGTGTACAATGGCCTCACGGTAGGGGTACCCACACGTGTACGATATGTTCACGTATGCATTCGAAAAGTTTTGGCAAATCGGTTTGTGAGGGGTGGTTGTGTCAGTGATGAATTCTGCGGGAAGTTCAAACTACCTCAGCCAGGGAGGCACGTAGATCTTCCTTGTGTGCAGCGCGGATGCTGAGAAGAACCCATGGAAGGGCGTCAGTCCAGTTACCACCATGGCACATGAGGACTGTTTTGAGGTCATGATGCCATCACTCGACAAGCCCATTTCATTGTGGATGGTAGGATGTCGTATAGAATCAATTGGTGCTGCACAGATCGCACAAGTTATTGAAAAGTGCCGACTCAAACTGTTGCCCCTGATCAGTAGTTAGTGAGAGCAAACCCTTCAGTGAGAATGGCCATGAAGAGAATGGAAAATGTCTATGCGCATTGCTGAAGGAACCAGGAGGCATGCCATGCTAGTGGAATTGTCACAAAAGGCTGGGATGCCCGATCAGGGGAACGAGCACAGTTCAATGCACAGTGATGTATCTGGAGAGTGGAGTAACTCTTGTATTTTGTTGTCCATCTGCTGAAGGCACATGAGTCTGTCAAAATCCAAGGGTGCTGAGATAGTGCTGATGCGCAACATATAATCTGCTATGACATTGTCTGCACTGTGGACGTATCTTATGTCGGTTGTAAAATGTGAAATAAAGTCTAAATGCTGCCAGCACTGAGGAGGGGGATCACTTGACGGGTTACATATAGCGTTGGCAAGTGGGTGGTGATCGGTATAGACAGTCAGAGGGCGGCCCTCAATATCCTCGCTAAAATATTTGATGACAGCATAAATAGCTGTGAAACACGGACCATTTACATCGAGATGGTGTTAATTTTTTGAGAAGAAGTGTAATGGCTTGGAATGGTAGCCAATGTTTTGTTGTAGCACGGCACCCACAGAAGAGCTGCTAGTTTCCATGGTAATTGAAATTTTACCATCCGGAATGGGATGCACCAAAGTGACTACGGGAGCAAGTGCTGTCTTTAAATCGGTGAACGCGACAGTCATATCGTTCGTCCAAGGGACCTTGCGCTTGCCTGATGTGTTGTTGCCTGCTAGTGCATCAGTTAACTGTGGTTGTAGTGAAGCACATGAGGAATGTGGTGCCTGAAAAAATTAATCATTCCCAGGAAGCGGCACAGCTCTTTATATGTCTCTGGAAGTGGGAGTTGCAATATGAGTGAAATGCGGTCTGAGGTTAATTGCGTGCCTTCCTGTGAACCTCGTGTCCAAGGAAATTGACAATTTCTTTGCACAGTTGAAACTTGTTGTCATTAATACAGATACCATTGTCTTGCAATGCCTCAAGAACATGTGCCAGATTGTCCTCATGCTCTTGCTGGGAGGACAAAAAAATTAAAATATCATCAAGGTAAGCTTAGGGAATTGAGAGAGGACGGAATCAATGAATCACTGCCAGGTCTGCACTGCATTCTTTAGGCCAAAAAGCATGAAACAGTATTCAAAAAGTCCAAAAGGAGTAATGATAGCCATTTCTTGTATGTCGTCTGGTGCCATCAGAATCTGACTGTATGCCTTGTCACAGTCGACCACTGAGAAAACTATAGCGCCGAGAAGCTACTGTGTGTAATCTTGAATGTGGGGTATTGGGTAATTGTCAGTTATTGTTTTGGCATTCAGCTTGCAGTAGTCACTGCAGTTGGTAAGTGCTATCTTTCTGTAGGAGAACCAGGAAATATAGTGTCCCGTGTGAACTGTAGTTGGAGTTCAATAGTGTTGTAAACTCGTATGGGTGAGTTGTCGAGTTGTCTGACAATGGACCTGGGTTGGGTTTGATGTTTGGCTGTACGAGGTTGCAAAGAATAACGCTGGCCTTAGTGCCAATGTCCACCAGAAAATGGGTTTGTCAGGACACATCGGTAATGTGGAGTCTGCCGAAAGTAGTGTCCGGACAGGACGAAGGTGGATCAGTTGAGTGGTGCCTGTGAGAAGTTGCATGGGTGGTGACACCATTTAATCCCTGCACTTATATTTTGATGTCACTGTGCATGGTGAACTGCAGTTGTGTGCTTTGTCACCGTACATTGCGTTGGAACCCGTACAGTGGGTAGGTGGGGCGGAGGACCCACCCATCTCACCGGTGCTGAGAGTAGTTGTGGCGTTCAAGGCAGATGGCATGCTTGGCTGTGAAGGCGTGGAGGTGGGGTTGGCTGAAGGCGTCAATGGTAACAGCCTGTTCCTGACAGGATGGTCCATTGTCTGTTGAACGGTCCACCACTTGGAAAGTCCGATCGCTGGAAAGTGAGGCAGAAGAGGCGTGTCCAGTTGTCGAAAACTGTGTGTCGGTGAATCAGAAATCAACTGTCGGTGGCGCATTACTTGGTATGCCCTGTCAGTGTACACCAGATGAGCATCGAGTGGCTGTGTTGACAGTGCTAAGAGCGCGGCTGGCAGTTTAATTAACCAGATAGCCCACAGCACTGGTCCCATCAGGGAGGAGTGATCCACTTGAGACTTCAGATGGTGCCAAAGCAGGCAAGGGGTGGAGTTGCCCATGATAACGTCCTCAACAATGTGAGTCAATGCCATGTCCAGTGAGTGTGAGAAGCATCATAGAAGAATCTCCTTCACATTGCGGAACTTTGGTGCAGGTGGAGGCGACAGTATTATATCACTGGTGAAGTCCATTTGGTCGTGAAGGTGTGTGGCTAAACACAAGAATGAAGCATCCTCACTCATGATCTTGTGTAACTCGAAGATAGAGTTCACCAATGCAAACCATGTTATACGATTAGATTTGTCCAGTGGTGGCAGCTTTGGGAAATATAAGTGGTGAGTAGTTTTGTTCAACTGAGATCCCGAGAAGGGACTCTGATAACGTATACCGGGCATTGTTAGCGGTTCATATAGCAGTGTGAAAGTGGTGTCACGTGACGCGGTAGGTGCGGCAGGTAGCGTCGCGGCAGTGACGCTGGTTGTCGAGTACGGGTTGTATGGTGGCGCATGTGTCAGACCAAACTGTGGACCTCATGCGGGTAAGCGCGACATGGGTGCTATGGCAGACAGCATCACAACGAAGATGTTGGACGTTGTGTGAGGATCGGAAAATGGACACACCAACAACTGTGGCGGCGCAGCGGGCAGCGTCGGGACGCCGAGTACATCATGCATACTCAACTGTTTGTCACAGGCAGATCAATATGGCATCACATATGTAGGAATCGATGTACTTGCATTAAAACACTGCGTGAAATGCTCATGTACTTGGGCACACACTGGTTTCCTATTGGAATGATGCGGGAGCATACGTTGCCAAAGTCCATTCCAGTTGTTGGAAAATACTGCGCGGCACAGTTGAAAGAGGTAAGCACTCAGAAAAGTTCATTAAATTGTCCTCGAATTTAATGAGTGGTTCTTCCTGTGCCGAAAATTGCAAAGGATAGTAGTGATCCGGTGCAATTTGTCCATTGTTGAAAGCCATTGTTAGGCCATAATGGTATTTTTGTCGGATGCAGTTCCACAGCAAAAAAAAAAAAAAAAAAAAAAAGGTAATCACGCGTGATGTGGTTGGCAAATGATGTCAAAGTCACCACTGTAGTTTCTACCAACACTACCATATAGTAATACACAGAAATGTTGGCAGGAAATCACTTTATTAATGTTCTACAACCAACAGAGATGTTTACACTTTAGCGTACAGAGAAGCACTGACTATTTCGCTGCTGAGGCAGCGATCGTGTACCTTGAGCAAAGAGGTTACTTTTGGCTCCTGTATGTAATATTGATTCACAGGACACCACAAACTTTTGTTTTAGGAATGGAACTAACAATGCACTGAGGAACTGGTAGTATAAAAGTTGCATACAGCAAGTGAGGCACTGAAAATATGAACATTCTGCTATTGCTGCAGTACTGGCTACTGCAATGATAATTATTTGTTGTTTATTTACTTTAACATTTTGCAATGTGTTTCAATCATGTTTTCCCAATCATCAGGTGGATGCCCATAAAGAAATTTGGTCTGCTGACAGTTTTGTGTTAGTTGTTATGTACTGATCTTCATATGGTAAACTTATAAATAGTTGTTCACATATGATTTTCATGTCCCACAGCTTCATTTACATCATTGGCACTCTAGAGGAACAATTGTGTAACATTGAACCATTGTTCTGCTTAATCTGCTATTGATTCAGATGTTATTATTCCACACAGTCACAGATCGTAAACTTTGCCATCATGACCTAATTTTCCAACTCGGTGTCATGTTATTGTGTATGAATTATTGTTATAAATTTTTCATCAAAATTGCAAGTAACAATATATGTAGTAGATATATAAAAAATAGATGAAGATTACTCACCAGGCGAAGGAGCACAGGTGGTGATAGTAGCACAAATGAAACACACACACACACACACACACACACACACACACACACACACTTAAGCTTTCGCAACCCAGTTGCTTCTTCAGGCAGAAGGGAAGGAGAGGGAAAGGAAATGATAAGGGTTTTAAGGGAGTGGGTAAGGAGCCATTCCAATCCCAGGAGAGGAAAGACTTACCTTGGGGGAAGAAAAGGAAGGTAAACAAATATATATATATATATATATATATATATATACAGACGCAAACACACCTAGGCAGACATACTGTAGGAAGCAATACCAATATATGTAGTAGGATTTTTTCAATCCTATAACTCTGTTGAGTAGCACTGAGTTGTCAAACATTATCCAGATGGTATTTTATGCAGCCTTTTTTTTTTTTTTTTTTTTTTTTTTTTTTTTCCCGATATGGTACAAATGATCATTTGTCGTGTTCTCTGTGTGATGAAGCCTTAATGACATCTATCCCTTGGTCATGATTTTGTGATGGCACTAAAGATGTCAAATGAATGTGGAGCAGTGTCTCATGTCTACTTATTCCAGTAGTTAATGGGTGTAGGGTGAAAAATCATTTACATAAAATACCATTCAAATAATGTTTGTCAACTCAGTGGTAGACAACAGATTTCTAGTACTAAAGATGAATTTATTGTATTCAACAGATCCTACTATGTTCACCAGATATTTACTTGTAATTTTGATGAAATATTCCAAAAAAAAAAAAATGTGCAATGACATAAGATGCTGATTACAAATTTTTGATTTCTAACTGCAAGTAAGTTATAATCTCTCCCATCATTTACTTTGTGCAAAACCTGATTCTTTCTTAATTAAGGCATGTTGGAACTGCGGCTTTGTGAAATAACAATGACCAAAGATGTGGTAGATTAAGCAGTACATTTCTTGCAATGTTACACAACAGATTCTCCCATGTTCCATTGATGGAAATGAGGCTGTGCTGCACCAGAATCATAAGTGAACAACTGACATGCCAACCAGCATGGACTGAATTCCAAAAGCATTGATAATATGAAACCCAACATACACTTTCAATTTCTCAATTTTTGAAAAGCATTTGACTCAGTACCACACTATCAAAAGTATGATTGTGTGAGGTATGAAGCGAAATTTGGGCATATTTTTAAAGAGATATTTGTGAGGAAAGATGCAGTGAATTATTTTGAATGGAGAGTCACTGATGACTGTAAAAGTATATTGATATATGCCCCAAGAAAGTGATTAAGACCTCCCTGTTAATGTTGTATATTAATGACCTTGAAGGCTATATTAATAGTACACTAAGACATTTCACAGATTGTGTACTAATCTATAATGAAGTACTACCTGAAACATCCTGCATGATTAGTTAGTCAGATCTTGATAAGATTTCAGTGTTTTAAAAATTTGTAACTTGCTTGAAAGGACCATAAATGTAAAACTGTGCTATTCGCAAAAAGAAAAGAAGGGGAAAAAACATAGTATACTATGATAAATATCTCAGTGAGTCATAACTGGAATCAATCAACTCATTAAAACCTCCTGTGTGTAACAGTTTATGATACATGAAATAGAATGCTCACTAATCTGAGTCGTAGGTAAAGTAAGTGGCAGACTGCAATTCTTTTGTTAAATATTTAGAGAAATGCAAACTTTTAATGTATGTGATTGCACAATAAACACTTGTCAAAGTAATCCTAGAATATTGCTACGAGTTGTTTGGATCCTGGACAAACAGGAGATACTGAACAGCTATAAATAATTTCAGCATGAATGGTTTTATGTTTTACCCCATGATGTCACAAATATTTAACAATATAATGATAGTAGTTTGCACCTCACCACATTCATTGAGGAGTGAGAGGCAGATACAAAATACACCCATAAACATGCAACTTACTTATGGCCACAACATACAGTACTTTCATTTATATAACCACACCAGTGCACTTCACAGACACACAACTGTCTTCTCTGGCTGCTACATTCTGAGTAACACTTTGTGGTAATGAGAAAGGGGGTGGGGCGGCAGAAAATATCCAAGGTGCTGGGATTGGCACAGCACAGTCTTAGCCACATGCAGGAAAAAGATGCAGATCTTGAGTCTATGCCACATCCAGCCCCCTGCCAAAGGGATTATATCTCTGTGGATGATATCATTGCAAGTCCTGCCCAATCTATCCACCCAGCACTTCCTTTTCCACTCCCATCACAGGCTTATTCCAAGGGAATTGTATTGAAAAAGTGGCTTCCAGGGGAAATTTGTAAGATGGTTCTCACCAAACCTTAGAAGCAAAGAGTTCTTACACAACAAAAAGATAAGAAGAACTACTGTAACTGGAAGGAAATAACAAACAATCATTGTGACGAAACCACAATTTTAGGCTGGGCTTGAAATACAACAGTTAAAAGTTCACAGTTCTGTTGATCTGTTCATATGTGTTTTAAGAGATTACCATGATAGTTGGATGTGATGCAACTTGGTGTCTCATAGCATCTGGTTCAGTTTTGTTGCAGATTTGCTTGTAAATTCATTAGAAGATGTGCTAAAAGAGTAGTGTCATTCTTGTAATGTGTCTGTTGGTGAAATTTAAGTACTCATACCAACATCAGGTAAGTTGAAATAAAACTTTTAGTTCAAAATTGCTTTGATTCAAAGTAAGACTTATAAAGGGACAATCTTCAGAGAGGCAATAATGATGGCCTCAGAAGTTGCCACTGAGAGAGAAATAGTGACGTTCTCAAAAGTTGGTACGAGACAGAGAGAATGTTGAGGCTACAAAGCTTCCTTATGCAGGTGTGTCATTGGTTTTTCTTGTGTACATTAATGACCTCTAATCAGTTACAATGCCAGAAGAAGAGTTCATTTTGTTTGCAGATGATACAAGTATTGCAATAAATAGCATGTTGAGTATAGTTATGGAAAGGTCTGCTAATGATATTTTTGTTAACATTAATAAATGGTTTAAAGCCAACTCATTGACATTAAACTTTGAAAAGACTCACTACATGCAGTTCAAAACATGTAAGAGATTTCCATCCAGTATATGCATAAAGTATGAAGAAGAGCAGATAGAAGAGGTTGACAGTATAAAATTCCTGGGATTCCAGCTTGATAATAAATTCAGTTGAGAGGAGCACACCACAGAACTGCAGAAACGACTTAACAAATCTGTATTTGCAATATGAGTGGTATCAGACATACTAGACATAAAAATAAATAAGCTTGTCTATTTTGCTTACTTTCATTCCATAATGTCATATGGTATAATATTTTTGGGTAACTCTTCAAGACAAGCAAAAGTTTTCAGAGTCCAAAAGTGAGTAATACGAATTATTTGAGGTATAAATTCGTGGACATCCTGCAGAAGCCTCTTCAAAGAACTGGTTAAATTAACTACTGCCTCTCAGTATATTTATTCCTTAATTAAGTTTGTCCTAAATAATATATCCCTTTCCCAACAAACAGCCCAGTTCATACCTACAATACTAGGAAAAAAATGATCTACATAAGGACTTAAAAGCACTTACTTTAGTTCAAGAAAGGGTCCACTACTTAAGAAGACATATTTTCAATAATCTATCAACAACCATAAAAACATTAGCTACAAATAAAGCTCAGTTTAAGAGGAGCCTAAAAGACTTTCTAGTGGCCAACTCCTTCTACTCCACTGACAAATTCTTAAATAGAACTAAATGATGCATGTATCTGTATTCATACTATTATATTATCAGCCTGTAAAAAGTGTATGTACCTGTATTAGTATTATTATAATATCAACTTGTAAAATAAAAGGAAAGAAAAAAATTACATGTTCTATATCCACGAGGATCTCCTCAACACGGATCTATGGAATGAGCCAACTAATCTAATCTAATCAACAAATTAGAATTCAGAGTGACGTGTTGTGTGCCTCTTATCAAACATGAAACAAGACTCCTTACATGGCACAAAAGCACCCTTTTTATATCATCTGAACAATGACTCTTAAAAATTATGTATTGTTAATTAGATACATTAACACTAGAACGGCGGAAGGGGTCAAAATGACCCCTGCCGTACTTTTCTCCTTCACTGTCATTTCAGTTTATTTACTTTCCTAATGAAATCATATGACTTTTCCTAATATTTTCTCCTCTTTATGATGACGTATTAGGATTTAAAAAATATTTATATTTTCTTTGACATTCCTATCGATATACCTAGAACGGCGGATGGGGTCAATTTGACCCCAATGTAATTTCCTTCTGAATATATGTAAGCAGTGCTCTTTTTCTAAAAAAGAGTTTGGGGGTATTCAGATATTAGATATAATGAAGCGAAAATTACTCATAACCCGTCGATCTTCACCCATGACATCATCAACATGTCTAACTATGAAAAAAAAAAAAAAAAAAAGTGGTATCGGACTCTTCAATTGACTTTATTTACACACATTTTGATCTATAAAACACCGCTAAAATACACAATAGAACAAAAACCATCCACACCTATCAACAACAATAAAAACTACACTAAAAATCTTTTGTAATCTTGTTTGGCTCCCGAAATAGTAAAGATAGGTGGTGTCCCGTGATTCAACTGAATCAGTTTTTAATACTGCTGAAAATTTAACTAATAAACTACAGTGTACCTTACATTAATAGTGGTGGATTTTTTTAAGCGAAATAATTATGTACTCAGGACTTTAAAGTAATACTGTATTGATTTTTTTTATTGGTAACAAAACTTCCATACAAAGTTGTTTAAATAGGAAGTAAGGTCTAAATATGTTACTTATTCATCTAAAACTGATAAACTAAAATAAATTTTAACTTATAAAAACAAAATGTACTTCACATGTGTCCCACGTGTGACAATTCCTTGTCCCATCCATGATGCTCTTTCATCGCAATTTTTATAAGTTTTAATGATGTAACATTTCATAATAGAGAAAATTATTTTATCAGTGGGAACTCAATGTTTTCAAAACAAACAAAAAATCAAAATTCACAAGATTCTTGTAATATTTTGGTGGACATTTAATGCTATGTCCATTTGCTGTCCCACCAATGACAAATTTTTAAAGACTATTATCAGCTCACACTGTAAACTGCAGATATTCAGGTTTAAATAGAAGTTAAAACAACTGTTTATATGATCATCAATCAAATTTTAATTTATTTCTATTTGTACTTTTCTTTTTATTACGTTTGGCTGTTGAAAAATTAGGGGCCTAGTGAAAAAGGGGCACATGCCACCTGTGGTATCATTTTGTTTCCAGCACAGTGGCATGTGCCCATTCATTGAAAAAAAGAGCATATTATATTTGCTGTTTTTTAGGACTGACACATTCCCAGTGGAAAAACGTTTCGTAGTGCCAATGATATGCTATGGTCGGAGGTTCGAATCCTCCCTCGGGCATGGGTGTTTGTGTTGTCCTTAGCGTACGTTAGTTTAAGTTAGTCAAGTAATTAGTGTGTAAGTCAAGTGACTGATAACCATGAAATTTGGTCGCATGAGACCTCACACACATTTGAACATTTTTGCCAATGATACAAGCTGCAAAACTAGTTTCTGCAAATAGTCAACATTGAATGAAGAACAGGAGGAGGCAATATTTATTGAGCTTTATCGGTTGGGAGATTATAATAAGCAAAATGCTTATTTATTTGGTTTAGTGCGCCTTATAATAATTGCAACAAAGTGCATTCAAAGAAAAGGAAGGTTCAAACAGTAAATCAGAGGGAGGTTTCTTTCAGGCATTTTATTCCTGACACTCCAGTTACTGAGGTCGAAGTGTGTAGAACTGCATTTTTGGCTGTTCATGCCATTTCTGTTAAACATTTGAGAACTGTCCGTAACAATTAAGAATGTGACACTGAGTCATGAATCTACAACATATGTAACTGTACATGAACCTAGACAGGATAGAAGAGGCAAGCATTCTAACAGATCTCATGCCATTGATAACGAGAGAAAAAATGAGGTTAGAAATCACATTGAAAAGTTTCCAAGGTACACATTACACAGAATCCGTGCAGGTTCTACATAATATTGGCTTGTAAACTGCCTTCGAGTGATACATGTCGTAATTGTGATTCTGCTAAGTCACATAACAACACCAAATCCTCAGACGTCAAATTACACCTTGAGAAAGCTGAAGCTGCATATAGTGCTCTGAAAAATGAGGCAAAACAGGGTGGTTGGGATGCACTCGTTTTGTGCATGGATTTACAACAAGCACTGCCAACACCATATACTGTATTTCGACTTTGGACATATAATTTCTCTATTCACCGCTGCAGTGATGAGACATGTTTGTGGTCTGAGAATGTGGTATCTAGCGGGGCCGATAAAGTAGCTACCTGCGTTTTAAAGGCTTTAGACATGGTGAAGGGAAAACGTCATCAAAGGCTCAATATTTATTCTGACTTATTGTTGGACAAAATAATAACTATATTATCCTAGGTTTGTGGTTGTAGCTCCTAGATAAAATAAGTTTTTATGTTGTTGAGCACAAATTTTCCTCCCTCGTCACACGTTCGATAAATTTCACGGATTTTTGAGTTATTGAGAAACTGAAAAGAAAGACACAGGGCGTGTACACTCCAGCAAAATAGGATGAATTTATAAGAAAGAGCAAGCAAACGAACCCATTAATTGTGGTTGAAATGAAGGAAGACGACTTCGTGTCTTTGTCGTCTATAATGAACAGTATCGTCAAACATAATGTTACTGCTGACAAAAAGCCTGCAAACATCAGAAATACAATGGTGGTTAATTAGTGAGTGGTGAACATTTTATATATATATATATATATATATATATATATATATATATATATATATATATATATATATATATATATATATATATATATATATATATTCATACAAACTGAGAAACCTGTGGGAGTTAGTTTAGAGAAGTATCGTGAATGATTTACAAAGCTTGCAGACTGACAGGAAATAAGTATCCAAATGGATGTAAAATTAAGGCAGAAAAGTTCAAGGACCTTCAAAACTTACTGCAATTTGTGCCTCCAATATATTCGAGTTTTTATCAGTCATTGATAACTGACGGTAGTGATGATACAATGGTACAGGAAAACATTGATGAGAAGTTTGACTATTAATGACATGCTATGTGATGTGTCTACATATGAAGGATTTCATTTTCTTTACTTGAAATTGTAATAAAGTGGCCTAATATTTAATATTATTTGTAAAACACCATCTAGTTACTGTACCAACTGTTGGTATCACAGCAGCAGTTCACATTACTATTCCTTAATTCCCATTTCCTGACACAATATACTCTGGGCCTCTCAAATGTAGGCTACTGCAACTGTCCCACCTGTGACAGTAAACTCCCCCTTAAATATAAAACTAGCGGTACACTGTAATTAACATCGCCGCGGCTGATGCGCGAGGCCGTTCCCCGTCGGGGGTTCGAATCCCCCATCGGGCATGGATGTTTGTGCTGCCTTTAGTATAAGGTAATTCATAAGTAGTTTGTAAGTTTAGGGACTGGTGACCCCTTATTTGTCCCATAAGCTTTACAAACATTTGAACATTTTAATTAACATCACCTAGCATTACAACAGTTTCCAAATGGACATCAGTTCATGACTGCTGTAGTCAGCATGCCTTCTTACTTTACTCTTGGTATCAGTAACGAGATGTCTGCTTTTCATATACCAAGAGTGTACAAAGCCCATGGGTTGAAACACCTGCACTGGAGGACCAACCAATTTAACAAACATCAGTTTGCTAACAGTAGAGAGATGGAGTGAAGCTCTTGTAGATGTGATAATGAGGTTTATTTGCGAAAACCCACGTTCACATTCGCTAGTAGAAATGGGTGCACATTTCACTGCACTGAGAAGAGGAAGGAGCGATGCTGGCATTTTCTTCTCCATTAAATAATCTCTAAATCCTCTAAGCCTCACTCTCTCTGGAAGACCAAAACGACAACATGAGATTTTTACACTTGATTCACCATATGTTACTGCAGGACTTTCAGGCCAAGTCGATGAGTCTAACACTTCTGCACATTCAGAGATAGCAATATCTTTTGTCTGCAGAAGATTCTCCATTCGCTGTTTCAGGCAATCATAAAACCTGCTGGGCCCAAGATGTCTGCTTTTTGCTCTCCTTTCAAGTGTAATTCCTCCAAAGTTCAGATCTTCTACTGCCTTGAGAGCTTCACAATCCTGGAGCGTCACGTTGCAGATCGCGCGGCCTCCCGCGCTGAAGGTTCGAACCTTCCCTCGGACATAAAAAGTTTAGGGGGACGTGTCCCACCCTGTCCCCCTGAAAAAGAGCACTGTATGTAAGTAATCCAACAATGTAGCGGCAACAGTCAGCAGTACTGCAGAGTAATTGCCTGTCATTGTTGCATCTTGGCACGTGTTCGTTCCAGTCTGCCACAGTTTATATTATGTCATTCTGGTGATAGTTTTTGTCCTCTAAACACACTTTTGAACATGTATCGTCAGTGTGGATTTTCTGATGAAGAAGTGTTACAGCTCTTAGAGAATTCCGAAGTTGAATCGGAAACGGACTTCGCTGTTGAAGATGATGATTATGTACCTGAGACAAGTGAAGATGAAGACATAGTGGATGAGGAGCGATTATTGGAAGAGGATTCATGTGCTGATTTACATCAGTCATCACATATTTCATCACAGCAAGCACAGTTGGCAGCGTCTACAAAGATGGTTACTAGGGATGGAATCGTGTTGGAGACGACCAATTTTTCATCTTCTGGAAAGAGATCGGCTGTGAACGATCTGAAGGAGAAAGGAGGACCCACTGCTTACCGTCCTGGAGAAAATATAACCATAGATGAGCAACTATTACCAAGCAAAACAAGAGGCAGGTTCACTCAGTTCATGACCAACAAACCAGACAAATATGGCCTCAAATTCTGGTTGGCTGTCGATGTGATGACAAAGTATATAAGTAATACTTTTCCATACCTCGTCAAAGAGGAAATGCATAGAGCGAAGCAACCACTTGGAGAGTACGCCGTTCCACGTCTCATGGAGCCATTTGTAAATCAAGGAAGAAATGTGACGACAGACAGCTTCTTTACATCTCTTCAACTTACTAAGAAACTCAAAGAGAAGAAAACTTCATTAGTTGGTACAATGAACAAGATCCGTCGTGAAATCCGGATGAAGTAAGCAAGTCCAATTCTGCAATACGCTCCATCAGCATCCTGCACCATAGCAGCAACCCAGAATGCACCATGACTGTATACCAAGGAAAGAAGAATAAAAATGTCATTCTTCTGAGTACACTACATTCTGAAGTAGCAATAAGCAAGGAAGGAAAGAAGAAACCTGAAACAGTAACATTCTACAATGCAACAAAGTATGGGATGGATGTGGTAGATCAAATGACCCGCAAATATACTACAAAGATTGCGTGTAGGAGATCGACAATGCATGTCTTTTCCAACATGTTGGACATGGTGGCAATAAATGCATCGGTCATTTACAACATAGTAACAAACAAGAAAATGGAAAGGAAAAAGTTCATACCTCAGCTGGCTAATGAACTCAAGGGAATGAAAGAGAAAGAACATCAGGCAAAGGAAGAGGATACTGGATCGAAATCAACTAAAAAGCGGAGGAAGTGCCAAATCAGCCTCTGAAAAGGCAATAAGACTAGCGAAAACTGTGTAATGTGTCACAAAGCCTTGTGCGCGTAAAACAGAAATCATATGTGCTAAGTGCGTCTAGCAGATACCAGTAACTTGAGAGAAATGTTATACAAAGGTGTGTGTAGGCCACGAACGAGAGTAATATGAACTAAGTATACTAAATGTGTCTACAAGTTTATACAAATGGAAACTTGTTAGCAGTAGCAGCAATAAATTTGTAAGATATTTTGCTGTTGAAATAAAACATTATTCATTATTATTAATTATGGTGTTTAATAATTATTGTCCCTGCTAGAGAAAATGTGAGGATTAAAAAAAACCTTATTTAAGTCTAATATGAAAATATTTTATGTGGGGTTCAAAATGACCCCATTTCGCCGTTTTAGAAATGTCAGAAACTCCGCCGTTCTAGTGTTAAACTAATTACAGTGGAAAAGTAAACAGTTATATGCAAAGGCAATAGTGACAGGTAGCGTAAATAATACTGAGTAAACTGATATATGTGTCTCGGTTATATTAATAGTGTTGGGGAGTGATGCATTACTTGTAATGCCTTTACTAGTAATGGTTACTTTTCAGAGGTAACTAACAGTAATGGTGTTATTATGTGCACAAAGTAACTGCAACTGTAACTAAGTTACTTTTACCAGTTAATGATTTACCAGAAAATTGTTACTTTTTTGTCACAAGTAGTGTAACATATGTTTTGTAAGAATCTCAAGCCTGCAGAATACCAGGCTTTGATTTTAGTGAAGAGAGAAAAGCAAACAATATTTCATATTCACAGAATATATGACATCAACTGTGAATGGGCAAAGCTGAAATGTGTACCCAGCTGGGATTCGAACCCAGGTCTCCTGCTTTCTAGGCAGTTGCACTGACAGGGGTAGCAGTTGATGTCATATATTCTGTGAATATGAAACAATAACAACTTCAGGATCAGAAGTGATGTCTTTTCTTTTGGAACAGATGCCACATGTATATATATAATATGCCGGTGATGGGCAATGATCCTTTTGTTAGTGTGGAGCTGTGGGCAAGTTTGTGGCCCTTACTCTTATGGGAATTAGTTTCATAACTACGAGTTTGAGTATTGTGGGCAGGGTGAAGCTGGGAAATTGTATCTGAAGGGAGGCGTACTTAGGTAGTCCTTGCAGGTGCGGTGATCACTGTGTCCTCAGTGGTGTAGGGGTCAGTGCAACTGCCTAGAAAGCAGGAGACCCGAGTTCTAATCCCAGCTGGGTACACATTTTCAGCTTTGCCCATTTGCATTTGATGTCATATATACAGTGAATATGAAGCATTAACAACTGTAGGATCAGAAGTAATGTCTGTTCTTTCAGAACAAATGCCACATATATATACAAACAATATTTGTTTCTAAATTAAGTTTTTTCAACAACATACATAAGGAAATTTATGAATTATACATTTTAGCGCTTTTATAATATTTAATAGTGCTCATACATTCATAATATCTTCATTTTAAAATTATGTACACAACAATTAGTATACAAAAATCATCTGACAAATCACACATAAACAGTGTGCACTGTCCAATTATTTTCCACACCTTTCAACATGGAGAAGGAAGAAGACATACGTGTGCCTTGGCCAGCTTATATTGAAGTGTTCGAATTTTAGACATCGGATGGCTGCAAATTGTGTGTCAATGGGAAAATAATTCCATGGGGAACTTAAGAAAACATATACGCTTCAGGTTGGTTTGTTGCTGACAGTTGGTCTTAAGGCGCATTTAGAATGAGTTTGCAACATGTCCTGTAATGTTGTTCTGGCTTACGGTAATGATTTTCACAACAAGCTGGCAACACAAAAGCTACATCCCTTGGCTGTATCCAGTGGTGGATGAAAGAGGGTGAATAAGGGTGTTATGTCCCATCCAGAAATTATAATTAACAAAATTGTGATATTGCAATTTTTTATGAGTTTACAGAAGTGTAGTACAGTAAGAAATGAAAACTTTTTCACACAATGTCACACTTGTTGCTCTTTCTGTGTGTTCATTTATGAAATGAAGTAAACAAGAAGCAACATTATGAACTCATCACCTAATAAGAGGCAGAGGAGTTCGTGTGGAATACCCAATGTTGTAAAAATATTAAAAAGAAGCTTGACTCTCTACAGAATATTGCTACATTATTTGACACATGCCATATGTGAAGTAGATAAAACAATTAAGTCTCTCATTTCTCGGCGCTGAAGAAATAACACTAGGATTTGTTATCTTATTTTGGAAAATAGGTTGTCATCAAGTTACAATAATTTGAGGCCTATGAAGAAGCACTTTTTATGAAACAGAAATGAATGTATGTAAGAGGCAGCAGTGTGTACTAAACATGGACAGGGAAAGGGGACTGTCAGCAGCAGATTCCTTATCACATTCATTTGTATGTGATTGACTTTGAGGTTAAAGAAGTTTCCTTTATTGAAAATGATGATTTGGATTAATGTGCAAAAATAAATTAAATATATAATCAATTAAATGTATATCAAAACTAGACTTATGAGTCTCAAGGGAGTTTCCACGATCATCATATGAATAAAATTCTTGAATATCTGTCTCCATGTCGCTTTTATTTTCTACAACATGACCAGTTTCAAGATAGCTGCCCATCATAATATCAGTTAACAAATGTTACAATTGATTGTAGACTACTATTTACAATGTATAATATCCCAAAAATTAAATGGGTAAAAAAAAAAATAATAATAATAAATAAAAAAATAAAAAATAAAAGAAATTGAAAAACATGCCAATTCTATGAAGTTACAGAGTAACCTGTCATGTGATGAATGAGTGTTCACAGTCATTAATAATATACAGTAGCCTCCTGGGCTTTATATAATGTGCTTCCATTCATCTGAATGGTGGATTGATTTTTGTTAAAATTATTCTCAATAAGTGATTATTAACTTACATATAAAATCATTTCTAAAGTCAAGGTGTAAAATAGCATTCAACGTATGAAATAACAGTTACAACTGAGATACATAAGTTGTCAACCACCGCCATGAACACAGATATTGCTCAGGTGGGGTGGTTTGCGTGTCTCAATCATACAGATAGCCGTATCGTCTGTGCAACCACAGCAGAGGGATATCTGTGGAGAGGCCAGACAAACGTGTTGTTTCTGAAGAGTTTAATGTTTCTGCTATGTTGCACAATCCATACAGAAATCCGTTGCCAACATATAAACACGAAATATCTGACACCTAAAATAAAACTTCACTACCGGACATGTAAAATATCACATTTTCGGCTTCAGTTTGAAATTCTATTAACACTAAATTTTCAATTTTTAATACTTTCATACTTTCGTAAATAATAGCTGCAAACACTAAAAATGCATTACACTTAGTTCCGGAAATTGCTGAACCTATATAGATACTAATTTGTATAAAAACAACAATACTACATGTTATAACTATTGCACAACATTATTTCATATATACCTTTTGTTTAAATAAATTAGGGCAGACCAGGTTTTATATATCACTGGATCCTAAATTAAATACTGATAATTTTTCATGCACTAAAATTAATAATCCATTTGGTACTAAGAAACTATCTTCGAAATTAACAAAACTACGACAACCATATACAAATCAGTATTAATAAAAAATTAGACCGCAAACAGAAATACATTAAAATTCCATGTCACAATAATAGTATGCCTACACAATATTGGCAAAACAAATATGTGTGCACTTCAAAAACACAAATAATGTAAATAATTTGAGCATTGTAAACACTAGTCAAAAGGATGACTTTAAATTTGTGTACCATATTAAATACAAATTTCATGAAATATGTACATACATTGAGATAAATAGTCAAAGCTTAGAAGTAATGTTTTAATTTCTGTATTTTGGCATATTTAATGTAAAAGAATATTGTTTAATTGTGAATTACAAAACTTTGTCATCAATCTTATTACGCGGTTACGTAGAAAGATGTTTGAGAGAAACCATGTTTTGTGAGTCTTCTAGCAGTCACAAACCTGTAAGCAGCTCTGTTGGCTTGCCGCTGCATTTTTCTTATTTTTTTGATTGTGCAACAATGTGATTCATTTAAACTTTATTTAAAATGGAAATAAAATCGTTTCCATATCAACTGACATGTTTATGATTTACAAAAAGATCCTGTAACATCAAATCTTTTAGTGAATGCCGAAGACAGCTCACAAGGCAATGGACTTCACCAGCATATAAGATAAGTTCAACTTCACCTACAGTGGAATGACTTTGTTATGGAGACTGTGAACTAATAAAACTTTCCGTGATTTAGGAAAATATTAGGGCTCAGTTTGAGTCATTCCGAAAAGGGGTGACAGTCGTTAGAAGAGTGGCAGCAACCTTTTCAGTAGTTGCAGGGGCAACAGTCTGGATGATTGACTGAGGTAGCCTGGTAATATCAGGTAATGTGGCTTTGCCCTTTGCCACACAATTACTGCAAATGACTGAAAGCAAGGGGAAACTACAGCCATCACTTTTCCCAAGGACATGCAGCTCTACTGTATGAATGTATGATGATGGCATCGTCTTGTGTAAAATATTTCGGAGGTAAAATAGTCCCCCATTTGGATCTCCAGGTGGGGACTACTCAGGAGGATGTGATCATCAGAAAAGACAACACAGGCATTCTACGGATCAGAGTATGGAATGTTAGGTCCCTTAATTGGGTAGGGACATTAGAAAATTTAAAAAGAGAAATGGATAGGTTGAAGTTACATATAGTGGGTATTAGTAAAGTTCAGTGGGAAGAGGAGCAGGATTTTTTGTCAGGAGAGTACAGAATTATAAATATAGAATCAGTTGGGGGTATTACAGGAGCAGGTTTTATAATGAATAAGAAAACAGAAACACATGTAAACTGCTATGAGCATCACAGTGATCTCATTATTGTAGTCAAGATAGACATGAAGCCAACACCGACCACAATAGTACAGGTTTATAAGCCAACTAGCTCGGCTGATGATGACAAAATGTAAGAAATTTATCTACATCTACATACATACTCCGCAATTCACCGTAAGGTGCGTGGCGGAGGGTACACTGTACCACTACTAGGCATTTCCTTTCCTATTCCACTCCCAAATTAAACGAGGAAAGAAAGAATGCTTATATGCCTCCATACGAGCCCTAATTTCTTTTATCTTGTCTTTGTGATCTTTACGCGAAATGTAAGTACGCAGCAGCAAGATCGTACTACACTCAGTTTCAAATTCCGGCCCTCTAAATTTACTTAACAGAAATTCACGAAAAGAACGTCGTCTTTCTTCCAGCGATCCCCAATTGAGTTGCCGGAGCATTTCCGTGACACTCGTGCATTGGTCGAACCTACTGGTAACAAATCTAGCTGCTCGCCTCTGAACCGCCTCTATGTCTTCCTTCAAACCGATCTGCTGCGGGTCCCAAATACTTGAGCAATACTCAAGACGTGGTTGTACAAGCGTTTTATACGCGGTCTCCTTTACAGGTGAAGTACATCTTCCCAAAATTCTCCCAATAAACCGAAGTCGGCTGTCTGCCTTACTCACAACTGTCCTTACATGCTCGTTCCATTTCATATCGCTCTGCAATGTTACGCCTAGATATTTGAACGACGCGACAGCATCAAGAAGCTCACTACTAATGCTGTATTCAGACATTATGGGATTGTTTTTTCTACTCATGCGCATCACCTTACATTTTTCTACATTGAGAGCTAGCTGCCATTCTTCGCACCAACTAGAAATTTTGTCTAAGTCAACCTGTATGCAATTACAGTCAGTTACAGATGACACCCTCCCATACACCACAGCATCATCAGCAAACAGCCGCAAATTACAACTTACTCTGTCCATCACATCATTTATATAGATAGAAAATAATAGCGGTCCTATCACACTCCCCTGGGGCACGTCTGATGATACACTCGTCTCTGATGAGCACTCGCCGTCGAGAACAACGAACTGCGTTCTATTACTTAGGAAGTCTTCCAGCCAGTCACAAATCTGTGAACCTATTCCATAAGCTCGTATCTTCGTTAGCAGTCTGCAGTGTGGTACTGCATCGAACGCCTTTTTGAAGTCGTGTAAAACACAATCCGCCTGTTGCCCTTCGTCCATGGCTCGCAAGGTGTCATGTGAGAAAAGGGCAAGCTGAGTTTCGCATGAACGATGTTTCCTAAACCCGTGCTGATTCATGGAAAGAAGCTTTTCCGTTTCAAGGAAATTTACTATATTCAAACTGACAATATGCTCCAAAATTCTACATGAAACCGATATCAACGATATTGGCCTGTAATTGTATGGGTCAGTTCTCTTTCCTTTCTTAAACACGGGAGTCACCTGCGCTTTTTTCCAATCACTAGGAACTTTGCGCTGAATTAAAGATTCACTATAAATGCAAGCTAAGTAGGGGGCCAATGCTGCAGAATAGTCTTTGTAAAACCGAACTGTTATTCCATCTGGACCAGCAGACTTTTTCGTATTTAGCTCTCTCAGCTGCTTCTCTACACTGGAAATACCTATTGCTATGTCCCCCATTTCGGAGTTAGTACGTTGATCAAATGATGGTATATTTGTGCGGTCCTCCTGCGTGAAAGATTTCTTAAAGGTTAAATTTAGAACTTCAGCTTTCCGTTTGCTTTCTTCTATTTCTGTCCCGGAATGATCAACTAGTGACTGGACAGTGGGCTTTGACCCGCTTATCGATTTTACATAGGACCACAATTGTTTTGGGTTCTCGGAAAGATCTTTTGCTAAGGTATGGCTGTGATAATTATTGTATGCTTCACGCATTGATCTTTTTATAGACGCACGAATCTCTACTAACTTTTGCCTGTCATCATTTGCGTGTTCTTTTTTGAATCGAGAGTGCAACAGCCTTTACTTTCTCAGCAGCTTTCTAACATTATTATTATACCACGGTGGATCTTTTCCATCCTTAATCGTCTTTACTGGCACATATTTCTCTAACCCTTTATTAACAATGCACTTAAATTTAGTCCACAATTCCTCTACATCCACAGTCCCAGAATTAAACGATGCCCATTCATTTTCTAAGTGCGATCGTAACATTTGCTTATCGGCTCTTCCCAACAAAAACACGCTCCTAGCCTTCTTGATTGGTTTATGAAATTTGGTCACAATAGACGCTATGACGATATCATGATCACTAATTCCTGTCTCTACACAGACATCATTAATAAAGTCAGGCCTGTTTGTGGCTATAAGGTCTAGAATGTTTCCATTGCGCGTGGGTTGCCGGTTTAACTGCTCAAGACAGTTTTCGGAGAATGTGTCCAAAAGTAGCTCGCAAGTCTGCTTGTCTGTACCACCTGAAATGTAACTAGCGAGGTCCCAATCTATACTCTTAAGGTTGAAGTCACCTCCGACTAATATTACGTGGCCCGGATACCTATGAACTACCTGGTGTAGACTTTCCTTGAATGATTCTAAAACTGCTACTGCAGCACTGGGGGGCCGGTAAAAACACCCAACTATTAACTTTACTTCTTTAGACCTGTTATACGTGCTCAGATAACCTCACAGTTACTTTCAACCTCGATCTCAGTAGAAACAATATCTTTGTCCACAGCGATGAACACTCCTCCTCCAGTTGTATCAGATCTATCTTTCCGATATACATTCCACGCTTCACTAAATATTTCTGAACTTGCCACATCATCATTTAGCCAGCTTTCGGTGCCTAAAACTATCTGAGCGCAATAACTTCCATGCAGCGCTGCAAATTCCGGAACTTTGTTTCTAATACTCTGTAAGTTCGTGGCTAATATTTTTATGTTCGAATTTTTGTTCCGAACATGGCCTGAATTCGCTGTTTGAATGCTGACAGGCGAGTGCTCATCAGAGTTAGCGCCTAGCCTAAAACCCCCACGTGCACTCCACAAGTACTCTGCTACCCGAGTAGCCGCTTCCTTAGTGTAATGCACCCCTGATCTATCTAGGGACACCCTACAATTCCCCACCCGATAACGCAGATCCAGAAATCTGCAGCCATGACTGTCACACAATCGGCGAAGCCTCTGGTTCAGACCCTCCACTCGGCTCCAAACCAAAGGACCCCGATCAACCCTGGTAACAATGCTGCAAATTGACAGCTCTGCTTGCACCCCGCATGCGAAGGCAGCAGCCTTCACCAATTCCGCCAGCCGCTCGTAGGACCTGAGGATGTCCTCAGAACCCAAGCGACACGCATCATTGGTGCTGACATGAGCCACGACTTGCAGTCGACTGCACCCCGCACCCTCGATAGCTGCCGACAAGGCCGCCTCCACATCTCGGATGAGACCCCCCGGCAGACACACCGAGTGCACGTTGGAATTCCTTCCAGATCTGGACGCTATCTGCCTAAGGGGCTCCATCACGCGCCTAACATTGGAGCTCCCAATAACTAATAATCCCCTCCCCCCATGCACCTTCTCGGACCCTGCTGAAGGAGTGGCCACACTTTCACTCACAGGACGAACGGGCGCGGACGGACGTCCAGCCTCCACATTCGCCTTCCGCCTCGAGTGACGCGAACACCGTACAACCCACCACACCCCTTGCGGAGAAGGCGGCTCGACGACGTCCAGTACACCTGAAGGTGCCTCAGTAAGGACAGAGAGCAAAGCGTGAGACACCTGAGGTGTCCCACTCGACGCACCAGACTCCCCACAATCGCTGCACCCCGAGACAGCAGCCTGAAGACGGCTGACCGTAGCCAACAGCACGCGCAGCTGTTCGCGAACCGCGGCCAACTCCTCCTGCGTCCACACACAGCAGGCACACATCCTATTCATCCTATTGATACAATTAACTGCAATTAACAACTTTAAAGAAGCCTAGTACTCTAATGTAGGCGGCTGGCTGCTGACTGAACTGTGGTCAGTGGTAACTACACTGTCAAGTCAACAAAAATGAGTCCGGCAGTTTGGCGCTGTTAAAGCTGTGGCACTGGTGGCAGCTGGCACTGGACTGACTGATAACGAGCTTTAGTAACGGTCTCTGACTTGTTTTGAAATACACCGGTTAAAGACGAAGACTAAACACAATGGTATTTATCAAATATGATAGAATAAACTATTAAAACAATAGTACAAACGAAATCTGCAAGTACGCGGGAATAAACCTCTTAAAACAGAGTACTAACGAAAATTAACTAGACTGGCAAATTAAATTTGACACAAATTAAATTAAGTTACTTAGCGCTGTTTACGATGTGGCACTGGTGACAGCTGAGGAGGTAAAGGAAATTATTCAGACAATTGACTTAATTGGGATGGGAGACTGGAATTTGGTATTAGAAAAAGGAAGGGAAGGAAAAATAGTAGGTGAATATGGACTGGGCAAAAGGAATGACAGAGGAATCCACCTGGTAGAATTTTGCACGGAATATAATTTAGTCATAACAAACACCTGATTTAAGAATCACAATAGAAGGTTGTATATGTGGAAGAGACTGGGAGACATTGGAAGGTACCAGATAAGTTTTATAATGGTAAGACATAGATTTTGGAACAAGGTTTTAAACTGTAAGTCATACCCAGGAACAGATATAGATTTCAACCATGTATTATTGGCGATGAACTGTAGGCTGAAACTGAAAAAAAAAAATGCAGAAAAGTATGAAAATGGGGAGGTGGGACCTGGATAAATTGAAGGAACCTCACGTTATTAAGAATTTAAGAGGGAGAATGGTGGTATAGCCTATCCTCAATGTTATTCAATTTGTACATTGAGCAATCTAGAAAGAAAATCAAGGAGAAATTTGGAGAAGGAATTAAAGTTCTGGGTGAAGAAATAAAAACATTCCATTTTGCTGATGACATTTTAATTCTGTCAGAGACAGCAAAGAGTAAAACAAAGAAAACCAAGCAATGCTGAAGGAATTAGATTGGATAATGAAATAATGAAGGTGGTAGATGAGTTTTGTTACTTGGGTAGTAAAATAACACACAATGGTCACAGTACAAAGTATATAAAATGAAGAATGGCAATGGGAAGAAAAGCGTTTTTGATAAAGGGAAATTTGTTAACATCAAATATTAATTAAAGTAGCAGGAAGTCCTTTCTAAAGGCATTTGTGTGGAGTGTTGGATTGTATGGGAGTGAAACATGGATGATAAACAGTGTGGACAGGAAGAGGATAGAAGCTTTTGAAATGTGGTGTTACAGAAGAATGCTGAAGATTCGGTGGGTGGATCACGTAACTAATGAAGGGGTACTGAACAGAATTGTGAAGAAAAGGAATTTCTGGCATACCTTGACTAAAAGAAGGGATTGATTGGTAGGAAACGTTCTTAGACATCAAGGAATCATGAATTTAGCGTTGGAGGGAAGTGTGTAGGATAAAAATCACAGAAGGAGACCAAGAGATGAATATAGTAAGCAGATTGAAATAGATATAAGTTGGGCCTGGTGGTCTTGGAGTAAGGCACTCGAGTGGATACCGAAGAATCATAGTTTCAAAACCTGGTCAGACCTCAGATTTTTTTCAGTCTGCTCTTTAACCCATTCTTCACCTCTCAATGATAGGGGTTTCCACAAACAACATGTGGTTTAGATTCCACATTAAGCTGTAGGCCCCCTTTCCCCGGTTGGATAACTGGTGTAAGCTAGGGACACGCAAGTCACCAAAGTGGCATCCAGTTGAAAGTCATGCACCAGGCCAATGAGCCACCAAAATTATTGTTATTATTAATAGATCTAAGGTGCTGTTCTTATGAGGAGATGAAGAGGCTTGCTCAGGATAGACTAGGTTGGAGAGCTGCATCAAACTAGTCTCTGAACTGAAGACTAAAACAACAACAAGCTGTCAAACTATAAGAGGACTTAGAAATATGATGATGTTGGGTTCTGAAAAGATATTGAAATATTTTAAGTAGGTATTTAAATAAGTTATAAAAATTTTGTAATGTGTTTAAATATTAAAACATTTTAGAAAAACCTCTCTAAAGAGGCTTTTTTTAAAAATATTGTGGACATTGTCTTCTTTTCTGTTGCGGATGAAGCTTCAGTGTGTCAGGCAATAGCAGCATCACCGAGTGAGATTTCCTCTACTGTGTCCCCTTCAGTGCAGCCAGTGTGCTGAGGGCCACCATAGCTGGTGTTTGGCAGCACGTTCCATTCCAGGCAAGACTACAAACTATCTTTAAATATTTCAAAATAGTTTTTATGCACAAAATCTGTTTGCTCATTTAGAAGTTTGTCCGGGTCTTTGACCTGGTGTGTGTATATTTCAAACTCTTCAGGCACATTGAAATGGAAACTTTTCAGTGTTCTTCCATTTGTTTGCCTATAGTGCTAATCTGGTGTTTATTGTGTTCAGCATGTGCTCCAAATGCTGTATGATTGCTATTACTGCAGTGCTATTTGTATTGGACTTTAAAGTTGTGCCCAGTTTGTCCTATGTAATATTTATCACAGCTGGCACATTTAATCTTATATAACCCGGAGTTGCTCCACTGTGGAAGACCCCAATGCAATACCTGCACAATCCACCCACCCAGCACTTCCTAGTCCAGTCCTCACAGGCTTATCCTACCCCATCAGAGGTCGGGCCACTTGTAAAAGCAGCCATGTGATATACCAACTGAGCCGTGGTGCCATGTGGCTGCTCAACGTGTCACTTTCCTGGCACTTTTCTGTTAAGATCAATTTCAGTTGTCACTGCCATTAAGATCACTGGACATTTGAGGCTTGGTCTGGGGTATACGGCGGCAGTGAAAGGGAGCTGCACAATGGTGCGCAAAGTCGGTGTCTGCAAGGCCTGCACAGAGGGTGCGGTGTTATTTTCTGGTTGCAGACACTTCAAGACCAGCTGCAGTGAATGTTGCACACAGCCTGTCTAGTTGGCATGTGGAAGGCTGAAGTTTTGTACCATGTGAAGGACTGGAACACCCCTTGGATCATGTAAGCATTTGTTCCAACACACAACACTGTGGAGTTAAGTAACTGTGTATAGTAAATTAACTAGCATGAACTATGTTTCTGTGTTATACTGTAGTTAATTTGGATATTCTCTGTCAGTGGTATCTTCCTGAAGTTCAGTATGTTGACTGTATGAAGTCTATATGTAACTGGAACTGAAGAAACAGTAATCTTTATTGTTATTTTGTTAAAGCCTTTCACCATTGCTTGATCATGAGCCTGGTGTTTCTAAAGGACTATTGTCATAGGTACCAGCAGAGGAAGGTTATTTACTGTTATTTGTTCATGGCTATTTGAAAAATTAAACAGTAAGAAGTTCATTTTCTTAGGCAGTTTGTTGTTGTTGTGGTCTTCAGTCTGGAGACTGGTTTGATGCAGCTCTCCACAATACCCTATCCTGAGCAAGCCTCTTCATCTCCACATAAGAGCGACAACCTACATCTGTCTGAATCTGCTTACTGTATCCATCTCTTGGCCTTCCCCTGCAATTTTTTCCCCATACACTTCCCTCCAACACTAAATTCACAATTCCTTGATGTCTAAGAATGTGTCCTAACAATCTATCCCTTCTTTTAGTCAAGGTATGCCAGAAATTCCTTTTCTCCCCAATTCTGCTCAGTACCTCCGCATTAGTTACGCGATCCACCCACCTAATCTTCAGCATTCTTCTGTAGCACCATATTTCAAAATCTTCAATCCTCTTCCTGTCCGCACTGTTTATCGTCCATGTCTCACTCCCATACAAGGCAGCACTCCATACAAATGCGTTCAGAAAGTTCTTCCTTAGGTTTAAATCAATATTCAATGTTAACAAATTTCTCTTTTTCAAGAATGCTTTTCTACCCATTGCCATTTTTCATTTTATATCCTCTGTACTGCAACCATCATTTGTTATTTTACTGCCCAAGTAACAAAACTCACCTACCTCCTTTATTGCTTCGTTTCCCAATCTAATTTCTTCAGCATCACCTGATTTTCTTACACTGCACACCATTACCCTAGTTTTGCTCTTGTTAATGTTCATCTTATATGCACCTTTCAGCACACCGTCCATTCTGTTCAATTGCTCTTCCAGGCCCTTTGCTGTATCGGACAGAATTACTATGTTGTCGGCAAAACGCAATGTTTTTAATTCTTCCCCCTGATCTTTAATTCCTTCACCAAATTTCTCCTTGCTTTCCTGTATAGCTTGCTCAATGTACAAATTGAAAAACAATGGAGAAAGACTACAACCCTGTCTTACTCCCTTTCCAACCACTGCATCCCTTTCATGCCCTTCAACTCTGACAACTGCTGTCTGGTTTTTGTACAAGTTATAAATAACCTTACGTTCCCTATATTTTACTCCTGCTTGCTTCATAACTTGTTTCAACTTAGGTCTTTCAGGGCTCTGTCAAATTTTTCTCTCAGTACAGTATCTTCTATTTCATCTTCATCTACATCCTCTTCCTTTCCAACAATATTGTCTCGAAGTTCATTTCCTTTGTAGAGCACCTCTATATACTCTTTCCACCTTTCAGCTTTCCCTTCTTTGCTGAGAACTGGTTTTCCATCAGTGTCCTTGATATTCATAGAGCTGTTTTTCTTATCTCCAAATGTTTCTTTTATTTTCCTGTAGGCTGTATCTATTTTTCCCCTATTTATACGTTCTCCTACATCCTTGCATTTGCCTTCTAGCCACTCCTGCTTAGCCATTTTGCACTTCCTGTCAATCTCATTTCTTAGTCGTCTCTACTCCATTGCGCCTGTTTCATTAACTGCATTTTTATATTTTCTCCTTTCATTGATTAAATTTAGTATCTCTTGTGATATCCAAGGATTTTTTGTAGGTCTTTCCTCCCTACCTATTTTGTCCTCTGCTACCTTCACTATTTCATCTCTCAAGTTTACCCATTCCTCCTCTACTGTTTTATTTTCCCCTTTTTCTGTCAATTGTTGCCTAAAGCTCCCTCTGAAATTCTTAAGAACCTCAGGTTCCTTCAATTTATCCAGGTCCCATCTCCTTATTTTCCTACCTTTTTGTAGTTTCTTTACTTTCAGCCTACAGTTCATAACCAACAAGTTAAGGTCAGAGTCTATATCTGCCCTGGGTATGTCTTATACTGTAGAAGCTGGTTCCGAAATTTATGTCTTACCATTATAAAATCTGTCTGGTACCTTCCGGTCTCTTCCACATATACAACCTTCTTTTGTGATTCTTGAACCAGGTGTTTGTTATAACTAAATTATGTTCTGTGCAAAATTCTACCAGGCGGCTTCCTCTTTCATTCCTTTTGCCCAGACCATATTCACCTATCTTCCCTTCCCTTCCTTGTCCTACTACCGAATTCCAGTCTCCCATAACAATTAAGTTTTCCTCTCCCTTAATTGTCTGAATAATTTCCTTTAACTCCTCATATATTTCTTTGATTTCCTCATCATCGGCAGAGCTAATTGGCATATAAACCTGTACTACTGTTGCCAGTGTTGGCTTTGTATCTATCTTGACAATGATCTGATCATAGTAGTTTACCCGCATTCCTATTTTCTTATTCATTAACAATCCTACTCGTGTGATACAATTGATTTTGTATTTATAATCCTGTACTCACCTGACCAGAAATCCTGTTCATCCTGCCACCGAACTTCACTAATCCCCACTATATCTAACTTCAACCTATCCATTTCCCTTTTTAAATTTTCTAATTTTCTTACTCGATTAAGGGATCTAACATTCCACGCTCCAACCCGTAGAATGCCAGTATTGTCTTTCCTGATGATCACATCCTCCTGAGTAGTCCCCGCCCGAAGATCTGAATGGGGGACTATTTTACCTCCGGAATATTTTACCCAAGAGGATGCCATCATCATATGTTCATACAGTAGAGCTGCATGTCCTCGGGAAAAGTAACGGCTGTAGTTTCCCCTTGCTTTCAGCTGTTCGCTGTAGCTGTGTGGCAAAGCCACATTAGCTGATGCTACAAGGCCAGCTCAGTCAATCATCCAGACTGTTGCCCTTGTAACTACTGAAAAGGCTGCTGCCCCTATTCAGGAGCCACACATTTGTCTGGCCTCTCCACAGATACCCCTCTGCTGTGGTTGCACTTATGGTACGGCTATCTGTATCGTTGAGGCATGCAAGCCACCCCACCTCGGCAATGTCTGTGGTTCATGGGAGTGGTTAGGCAGTTTACCTGGCCAAATTTCTGTTCTTACCTATAATATATTTGTTGTTAAAGTAGATCAACTAGTGCTATTTTACTGGTATCTGTTCTTATGTCATTAATATAGTTTACCGGCCAGTTGGGTTTAACTATCACCCTGCTCCATCTTAGTTTCTCTAGTTACTCAGAATCGGTTGTAAACTTGTAGCCTATTACAGTGAGAAACTGTGCTATTTACTTGTATGTTCACACGATTTCTTGGCAGCATGCATCCTGTTTCTGTTTCTTGGGCCCGAAGCAGTGACATGTTTAATGTATGCTTTTCCTCTCATTGTTTCATACTGTTCACCTGTATCAAGTTTACTTGGTTTTTAAATTAGCTGCAGCTGCAATTGTTACTGTACCTTGTTTAAGTACTGTATTCACACTGACAGATTAGTCTCCTACCTTCACAGATATTGTGTGTTTGGTGCTAGCTAATTCCAGTGAGCCACAGACATATTTATGTACCTGCATCTCAAGCAGATTCATTAGTATGTTTTTTTACTTTCATGGGATAAATGCTGTGTTTAAGAAAATTTGCCAGTTGGCCATTTAGTTTTTAAAAGAAGTATGTATTTGTAGATTACCGCTACTTGTCATGAAATTGATTATTCTAGACTGTAACTATTGTAGTTAAGTGACATGAAATTGATTATTCCAGACTGTAACTAGTTAAGTGGTGGCTCCTGTAAAATATTCCATGTAATGGTGGTTTTCATTTGTAATTTGACTGTCACTACATACTGAAAAGTTTGATGAAAACTCTGGGCCACAATTGTAGTGTTTAAGTGGCTACACATCGTAACTATGATTGACAGCAAACTTACAATGAATGAACATACAGTGTATGTATGCTCCAAGCTTTCTCGTGTAATATTCCTTCTGAGAAGGCTTAAAGGTACATTAACTGACCAATACCTTGTAACAGTGTATTATGCGTTATTTCATAGTCATATTAATTATGGCCTACTGCTATGGGGACATGCTGTGTGTTAATGCTACAAAAAGGCTGTCAGAATAATTACATCAAGCAAAAGATTGGACCACTGCAAGCCAATATTCAAATGGTTAGATATTATGATGATCTTCAGCCAGTATGTGTTTTTATGCCTCATGAGCATAAAAGAAAGCCAAGGGGAGTTCAGCATGAGGCAAGATATACATAACCATGACACCCATAACAAGAGGAGCATTGAAATACCAAACTGTCGTCTGACTGGAACACAAGACAGTTTTCCAATGGTTGCACTGAAAATGTTTAACTCGCTGCCAAAAGAAGTGCAATCCCTGCCACCAGAACCAATCAAAAGGAAAATTGCACAGGACCTGAATGAGCACCCACTATACTCAATTGGTGAATTTTTCAACAGTGATGAAAGTGACTGGACAAAATGATAATATTTGTGTTGTATATGTCCAAATTGTAAACTTTTTTCTCTTTTCTTCTTCTTTTATATATGTATATGTATGTATGTATATAATCTTGATGCAGTCTGTCCAGTCATGACTGGTAAACGACATAGAAATAGTAATAAAGTAATAAATAAAGTCTGGGTGCTGTGTCACATTAAATACTGGCCCTTACCATTTTCTCTGTGTAGTTGCGCTTTAGGACAATGTCCAGGGCTCCTAACTTATTCTTGTCACCCAAATTATACCATCAGCTGAGCCTAAGTTTGTTTATTTATTATGAAAACCTGTTTTTTACCTTATGTTAAATTTTTGGATCAAGTTCTTGACATTATTGAAAAATATTGTCATTTTAGCTAAGCCTTTTATTTATTATTAAATTAATTAATGCTTGCTGATTTATGCAAGTCTGAGTGTGGTCGCTTGTCTGTTTTCTATACAGTGATCTGAGTGCTGTCACTTGTTTTCTGGACTCTGTTATTGCCTAAAATTAAGTAAGTGATGTTGGTTTTAAAGATTTTTTTTATTTGAGTCATTCAATTTTAATTAAATTACTTAGTGTTTGTCAAGTTATGTTGTACAACAGGTATCAGTTCTAAACCTTTCTGGGCTAATGAGAAGGGGAAAATCTGTTAGTTACCTGAACTTGTTATCTTCCTGGCAGTCTGAGTGCCATGACTTGTTGATTTTCTGGATATTGTTAATCCAAATCAACTTTATTGATGTTTGTTTAATTTTATTTATAATTAAATTAATTAATGCTTGGAAATTTAGACGATATGCAATAAAACAGGTTATGGGAAATCACAAAAGATTTACTTGTAGGTCCTACCTTCCACTTGAATTTTCCTTATCCTATTACCATGTCTCTGCTGCAATCACTGCACAGTATTTTATATTGGTTTGATGACGAACCAGGATTAATGGCCACTGCCAAACTGTGACAAAAAGCAAAATGGACCACCTTGTGCCACAGCATGCAGCTGAACACAGCACTCTGAATTTCAATGGCTGCTTCACTACCTGAGCCATCTGGATCCTCCCCTCCACCACCAGCTCTTCTGAATTGCACAGATGGGAGTAGTCTGCTCAACACATTCTATGGTCGCGCAACCATCCTGGCCTCAACATAACCTCCCATCCCTTCTAACGTCCATCACCTCTTTTCGAAATGACTCAAACTGAGCCCTAATATATTCCTGAATCACGGAAATGTTTATTAGTTCTCAGTCTATAACGAAATCATTCCACTGTAGGTGAAGTTGAACTTATCTTATATGCTGGCTGAAGTCCATTGCGTTGTGAGTTGTCTTCGGCATTCACTAAAGAAATTGATTTTACAGGATCTTTTTGTAAAGTAAAAGCATCTTAGTTGATGTGGAAACGATTTTATTTCCACTTAAACATTGCACAATCAAGAAATGCAGCAGCAAGCCAACAGAGCTGCTTACAGGTTTCTGGCCACTCAACTAGTCTATCCCAGACTCTATAACCAACTAAACAAACAATGGTTTCTCTCCAACATCTTTCTACGTAACTACATAATAAAAATGATGACAAAGTTTTGTAATTCATAATTAAACAATATTCTTTTCCATTACATATGCCAAAATACAGAAATAAAAACATTAGATTTAAGCTACGACTATTTATGTCAATGTATGTATTTGTTTCACGAAATTTGTATTTAAATGTAGTGCACAAATTTAACGTCATCCTTTTGACTAGTGTTTACAGTCGTCAAATTATTTACATTATGTGTGTTTTCGAAATGCACACATATTTGTTTTGCCAATAGTGTGTAGGCGTACTATTATTGTGGCATGGTATTTTAATGTGTTTCGGTTTGCGGTCAAATTATTTATTAATATGGATTTGTATATGGTTGTCGTAGTTTTGTTAATTTTGAAGATAGTTTCTTAGTACCAAACGGATTATTAATTTTAGTGCATGAAAAATTATCAGTATTTAATTTAGGATCTAGTGATATATAAAACATGGTCTGCCCTAATTTATTTAAACAAAAGGTATATATGAAATCATGTTGTGCAATAGTTTATAACATGTAGCATTGTTGTTTTCATACAAAGTAGTATCTATAGGTTCAGCAATTTCCAAAACTAAGTGTAATGCATTTTTAGTGTTTGCAGCTATTATTTACGAAAGTATTAAAAACTGAAAATTACGTAAAAGGTCAGCTAAAGTTATATTTAAATGAACGTACTATTTCTTAAAAGCGTTTTACTAATAGTCTTAATAGAATTCCAAACAGAAGGCGAAAATGTGAAATATCACATGTCTGGCAATGAAGTTTTACTTTAGGTATCAGATCTTTCGTGTTTCTATGTTGGCAACTGATTTTTAGGCGTGAGCAACATAGCAGAAACGTTACACCCTGCACCCTGTGCCTAACATCTTTTCCCCACTCTTCCTTCCCACTCATTATCCTGTATCTCATGTGTTCCATGCAAATGTGTTGTCTCCTACAGTATACCCTTAATTAATGAATTTTTAGTTTTACTTATAGTTTATTTTTTCCTCCTTTTTCCTGTTTTTTAATTTTTTCCTTGTTATTATCATTTAAAATCCCCCCACTCCCTCCCCTCACTCCCCTACACCTTTCTTGCCCCTTACCGTCACTGTACTCATTGCCACAATTCAAATTCTAGCCTATCAGAGTCTTTCCAGTCCATCATGCAATGCAGAACTTTCCATCGCCAGCTTTACCCAGCATCCCTCCCCCTCCACTTCCCACCTCACTCAGTGTCTAGCTTGTTTTTCTGGAGTGGCCAGACATGATAGTTGAGTGTGTATAGTTGTCTGAGTGATTGCGTGAATATGTGTTTCTTTCTTTGACGAAAGCCATGGCCTAAATTGTGTGAATGTGATTATCTATTTCGTTTCTGTCAGCAGCTCAGCAAGACTCTTTATGGTGAGTTGTTATTTATCCTCCATCATTAAACTAATAAAAATTACTCATCTTTATAATGTGATATCTGGATGGTGTATAATCTGCTCACAGTGAACTTTACCTGGAGTGCTGCTTCAAAATAAATAAACCAGTAATAAGTTTGCTGAACTTTAATTGCTCCAAAATGAGATTTTCACATATGTATACCATAACTCATATCTTTTCAAACACATTCCAAAAAAGCTCAATAACAGCAGAACTAATGTAAAGTAAACTGCATCAAATGAAAAAATACTGGTGCTCCACGGCACCTCTATATGCAGGGTGTTACAAAAAGTTACGGCCAAACTTTCAGGAAACATTCCTCACACACAAAGAAAGAAAATATGTTATGTGGACATGTGTCCAGAAATGCTTAATTTCCTTGTTAGAGCTCATTTTATTACTTCTCTTCAATTCACATTAATCATGGAATGGAAACACACTCCAAGAGAACGTACGAGCATGACTTCAAACACTTTGTTACAGGAAATGTTCAAAATGTCCTCCGTTAGCAAGGATACATGCATCCACCCTCCATCACATGGAATCCCTGATGCGCTGATGCAGCCGTGGAGAATGGCATATTGTATCACAGCCGTCCACAATACAAGCATGAAGAGTATCTACATTTTGTACCGGGGTTGTATAGTGAAATGGTACTAGGTTATTAAGTAATTACAGTTCAGGCATTCTACCAAATTCAAACATATCAAATACGATACTCAACTTTTCAACATTATGATGTATGGTGATTCTGCTCGCTGCAAAATTATTCACCTGGGGTGTCGTGGTAGCAATAAATACTCACAGGTACAATTTTTCACTTATTATTTATTTTGCAATCAAACTGCTTCTTATTCCAGCAAAACATTACAACTTCATAACTTGTGTACCCAATTTACCAGAACTTAACTGATTCTAAAACACAGAGTGACATAGATTCCAGAGTACTTTACAAATGACAAAACTCAAACTACCGCATGCAAGGCGGTGAGGCAAATATATAACATTGACAATAATGACATTACATTATGTATTGTCCATAACAATTGAATATTCTAATTTGCAATTAATGAACACACAAGTAAAACATTTCATGTACACAAAAATAATTACAATATAAAATGAAAAATATACATACAATAATTTTAGATGGCACATATCATTTTAAGTCTTAATCTTGGTCCTTTTTGTTTGACAACAAAGCACAATGTTAAATGTCAATTAATCAGTTAATGAGTACATCATACATGTTCCTAGCATATATTGAACTATCAAATATCTTGGTAATTCTCAATATAGACTCAAAATCTCAGCTCAGTCATATACAAAGAATTACCATATTGAAATCTCGACTCTTACATTAATTAACACAGTTAGCTGGTCAACACAACTTCTTTATGAGCCTAAAATATATACACTGCTATTTATTTTCATATCTCTTAGATTTACAAAAAGTTTCTACAATTCTTCTGTCTATTTCTTGAACCAACATACAATGACGAGACTATTGTTTATAGAACTGTCTGGAAAGAAAATATATGAATCTCATAATTAATGAAATCTATCACTTGTTAACTAATCACAGTATCACTGAGACACTGTCCTAAACTGATTCCTAGGCTGGCTCTTTCGTTTGTAGCTAATTTCACATGCAACATCTATCACTATTAGACCACACGATTCCGGGTCCGATGCGGATGGTATCGTACGATAACATTGAGATGAGAGTGCCAGCAGTATCATCATCAGATCATCACAATACCCCCCCCCCCCCCGAGCTCGACGATGCCCTCATAAGTCGAGGTGATGCAAGAGTAAAGCACCTACTTTGGATGGCTTGGACCTGGTGGCTGGCTTGGCTGCATCAGTACCTCACATAGTCCTGTCTTGGGTTGGCACAGCACAGTCCACATGCACAGCATCACCAGGTCCAGAAAGTTCCAAGTGCAGTAAGTAGGTGACAAGGGTATGCCCTCCCAACAGCAGAGGGCAGTATCGGGAACAGCTGACTCTCCAGAATCTGCCACACTGAACTAGTCTGACCTTTTTAAGCATCAAAACAAAATACACAAGAAACATATGACAAAAAATATCCACATAACTATATTGTAAAATTTACTTTTCTCAGATTCTGAACTGAGTTTTTTAAAACTTTGAGGACATGAAACTTGGTATCTTACAAAATCATTAGACACTAACATTAATTAAGTGATTCTATCATGACTTCTATCAATATCTCAAATACTTTAACTCTTTAATACTCAGGTAACAATTTGAATTCAGATTTTAACTGTGACATAAGTTAATACCTTGAATAGTCTAACTGAACAAACTATATAGAAATCAATATTCTTATTAACATAAAAAAATTACATACACACATTTCATACCTTAACACTACAGAAGAAAGGTAGAACGATAGATATGAGATAATTTGTACAGGTTACAGAATGAGTAGGAGATGTGGCACCAGAAAGCGAAATCACAAGTATGCTACCACATAGCTAGAAATCCAGTGCTTGCCAATGCAATTAGCACACACAGAAGGTGTACTTTCCTGAGGTTTACAAATATTATATCCAACATATTGACAATACAAGTTTCAAGATATTTCATCAAAGAATACATATATACAAAACTCTTATATCTGCAATAAATTTTACAAAATAGCACCTGTACAAAGTCTTATTATTACCCACTACTGTCTGTATGGTTTGAGTTCTGTTATATTCCTCAGTCCAAATGCTTTTTCTGACCTGGGATACTCTAACCTGTAAGCATTAGGATGAGGGTTTCCCACAACTTTGAAAGGGCCGTTAAAGATTTTTGACTTACCTAAAGTACAAGCTCGTCAACAGAAACATAAAACACACACAAAAACACACAAACATACGAGCTTTCGCCACCACTGGCAGCTTCTTCGGGAAAAAGAGGAAGGAAGGAGAGGACAAAGGGAAGGATACGGTTTAAGGAAGTCGAAAAGAAGGCATTCCAATCCCAGGAGTGGAAGGACTTACCTTAGGGGACAAAAAGGAAGGTAAACAAATACACACACACTCACACATGCAAACACACCTAGGCAGACATTTGTAGAAACCAAAGAAGTTGGACAGAGATACCACTTCAGGTAGAGGCTCTGTCTACAGAACCGAGGCAAAGATGTTAAAGTTGGTGGGCGGGAATTAGAATTTAGCGCAGGTTGAGACCATGTGGGCAACGGGAAGAGAGAATGTGTTGAAGAGCAAGTTCCCATCTTCGGAGTTCTGAAAGATTGGTGTTAGTGGGAAGTATCCAGATAACCCGGACGGTGTAACACTGTGCCAAGATGTGCTGGCCGTGCACCAAGGCATGTTTAGCCACAGGGTGATCCTCATTACCAACAAACACTGTCTGCCTGTGACGGTTCATGCGAATGGACAGTTTGTTGCAGGTCATTCCCACATAGAACGCTTCACAGTGCAGGCATGTCAGTTGGTAGATCACATGGGTACTATCACAAGTGGCTCTGCCTTTGATTGTGTACACCTTCCGGGTTACGGGCCTGGAGTAAGTGGTGGTGGAAGGGTGCATAGGGCAGGTTTTACAACGGGCGTGGTTACAAAGGTAGGAGCCAGGGGGTAGGGAAGGTGGTTTGGGGATTTCATATGGATGGACTAGGAGGTTACGGAGGTTAGGTGGTCAGCGGAAAGATACTTTTGGTGGAGTGGGAAGGATGTCATGAAGGATGGATCTCATTTCGGGGCACGATTGAAGGAAGTTGTATCCTTGCTGGAGAGCCACATTCAGAGTCTGCTCCAGTTCCAGAAATTATGCAGTGACAAGAGGGGCATTTCTGGGGTTCTTCTGTGGAAGGTTCTGATAGTTCATGGTTGATAGCTCTGACCAAAACCATTTCTCCGATATCAAATCTGGTAGTTTTCAAACTTCTGTCATGTCTTCTCTACCTGGTTTCGGCTTGTTCCTTCATAGTCCTAAGTACGATCTCCTCTCTCTCTGGTTTGCTCAATCCTTTACAAGGTGGATAGTTGACTAGTTCATTGATTAGGTTAGGTGATAATTTTCCAAACATGATTTTGTAAGGGCAGAATTTCGTGGAAGTATGTTGAAGACTGTTCAAAATCTTTTCAAATTCATACACATAATCTATCCATGATGCAGGATTTTTGTTAAAATATGTCCTGAACAATCAGCCAATTTCCCTCATGTATCTTTCTGCCAGATTGCTGGAGGGTGGTATGCCGAAATCAATATGTGTCTGATGTTTTCATCTTGCATGAATGATTTACAATGCTTAAAGGTAAACTGAGTTCCATTATCAGACAAGATTTTCTTAGGTTTGGTGACTGTCTGAAAGTAGTCATTCCTAAATTTGTTGATTATGGTTTTGCTGGTGGCTTTCTTCACAGGGTACAATTTAATATATTTAGAGAACAGATCCACGGCAACAAATATATGGCTATAACTACCTCTGGCTTGGGAAGACTTCCATGAAAATCCACAGCTAGCACAGCTAGAGTCTGTAGCAATTCTTGTGGCAAGATGTTCTGCATGAGACCTTTCCATGTCTGATTGGACACCTTGACTCATTGGCATCTGTCGCATGTAGTCACTATTTTTTAACTCTTCTGGCAATGTTATAGAAATAGGTGTTCTCTTGTATTTTTCTGTATACACCTTTAAGTACCACAGTGGCAAAAAATGTCGTGAATACTTTATTAATATATATTTGTGGTAAAATCCACACATGCCAAAAAAAGATTTGAGTTGTTTCTTGGCCTTGGGCACAGGAACCTTTGCTATGGCTTCAATTTTCTCACTGTCTGGGAGTATACCTACTTCAGTTACAATGTGACCAAGAAATTTTGACTGGTCCACAGCAAATTTACATTTTTGTAGCTTAAGAGACATCCCTCCTGCTCTTAATCTTCTGCACACTTCTTCCAGTATGCTTATGTGTTCTTCCCAGGTTTGACCAGCGACAAGGATATCATCCACATACACAGTTAACTTTTCAAAAAGAGCTTTGCATAATACCAAATCCAAAACTCTGATAAATTCAGCTACAGAAACATTTAATCCAAATGGGACCATGCAGTACTGATAGCTTCTTCCGTTATACAAGAAAGCAGTGACCTTCCTCGAGTCTCTGGCAAGTGGCACCTGATGAAAATCACAAGTCAGGTCCAGGCTAGTTATATATTTTATATATTCATATTTATACAATAGTTCTTCGATGCTCTCTGGATGGTCAGTTTCCCTTTCTAAAAACTTGTTCAGATGTCTGGAGTCAAGTACAATCCTCACATGTACATTCTTCTTGGATATCATGATGATCAGGTTGTTGTATTCACTAGTACTCCTCTCAATTATGTTCCAGTTTTCCATCTTTTCAAGTTCTTTCTCTACAGCTTTCCTTTTTGCAATTGGGACAATGTATGGTTTGCTGTAAAATGGTTCATGTGGTTTGACCTGCAAGGTACACTGGTAGTTTTTCACTCTCCCTGGTCTATCATCAAACACATCATGATAGTTCCACAATACTCTTCTCAGTTCTTCTTTTTGTTCTTCGTCTAATGTGTTGGCTTCCTACACTTTTGTATTTATGAGTACATGATAATTAATATCCTCCATGGCTTCTTCAGGCTCTTCATGCATGTCTTCTACATCTCTATTATGATCTTATAAATCTAATTCTACACTCCGCTTACTTGGGCTATTCCCATTTTTCAATATCATAGCAGTACAATGTAAAACACCAGTCTTTGGGTCCACAAAGATAACTTTTCTTCCTCCCCAGTCAAATACAGCATTCACTTTCATGATCCAGTCAGTTCCTAGCAAGATATCCTCAGACAGATTAGGTATTACTAGACATCCTTAACCTAGATTGACATCATTCACACTGAAGTTGAACAAGGCTTGCCAGTTAACTACCTTGCTGTGTCTGCCAGTAGCACCCTTGATCTTGATTCCTACTACAGGCAAATCCTTGAAGTCCGGTACATGTTTCACGCAGTCTCTAAATTGTTCAGAAGATGATTCTTATATAGCTTTTCAACAAATGAGCTCATTATTGCAATTAATTATGAGATGATTAAACAATTAAATCTTCTTGAATTCAGAGATCTTTGGGTGACTGCTATTACAAATTAATGAAGCATGGTTTCAAACATCACAATAATTTACAATTATATTATTAATTATTTTAAGAACAGTAAAAACTGGTACAATGAATAATAATGTACAAGTTGCATAATTAACACAAAAACAATATATTCGAACTGAATTACAATGGAGAAGCAATTTGACAAATATACACAATTCTTATTTTGGATAAATATATATGTTTGATTGATTTTAGCTGAAATTGATTTGCAGTTAAATAAAGTGTAGATTATGGAACAATACTAAACAATTCCTAACACTGCTCATTTTAGATTGTTGTATAGTATAAAGTCTGGTAAAATATCCATTTTGATAATCCAGTCAGATACAATTAAATTAGATTGATTATGATCATTACATAATTAAATACATGCATAAACATGGAACAAAAAGATGGGAATGGAATTTGGTTGTGTTGTGTGTATATGGTATCAGAATCGACACTAAGAGGACTGCTCATGCTGTTACATTACAAGGTAAATATTAATATTAAATAGGATCAATATCTAAGCATTCCGTTTTCATTCCCGCCATTTACAAAATGGTGAATATTAGAGATTGAAAGCTCCTATGCCATAATAAATTAACAATTAATTGAACTTAATTCATCATCATCACAATTAGAGACTGATTATGCCTTTCAGCATTCAGTCTGGAGCAAAGTACCTCTAATAAAATTCCTCCATGATTCCCTATTCAGTGCTAACATTGATACCTCATCTGATTTTATGCCTTTTACTTCAAAATCATTCTGCACCAAATCTAAGTACTTTCTTCTTGGTCTACCTTGACTCCTCTTACCCTCTGCTGTCAAGCTCATGAGTCTCTTAGACAGCATATAGAATATTGGACCAAAGTCTATCAACAAAAACATGGCAAGGTAATGATGCCAAAGCCATGTTTTAAAAGAAGCTCTGCAATCCTGGGCCTGAACAGGAGAGAGATTAGACTCATGGTTGGATTGCTGACAGGCCATGGGAATTCCAAAAAAAAAAACCTACATACAATGGGAATAACAGAAGAGGACCCTAAATGTAGGATCTGCGATGACAGTGATGAAACTTCATCACATCTAATCTTCGAATGCATTGCATTGGAGAGTAAAAGGCACAGAACATCTGGGACAACCAGACCTGAAGAAATTGTGTCTAATAAAGAAGTGGTAAAGGGACTCCTTGCACTGTTCAAGGGCAGTGGTTGGCTTTACTAGATATACAGGGAGTATTACTGCACAATAAACTTATTTTTGGTGCGGGCTGTGGTGGGTTGGACCAAGACTGTTTTGGCTTCCCTGGAAAAATCAAGTCAAATCAAATCAACCTTGCTTCTCCCATACATGTAACGTGACCACAACATCTCAGTCTGTTCGCTCTAACTGCTTCATCTATGGTGTTCATTCCCAGTTTTTCTTTGATTTCCTCATTATGGACACCCTCCTGCCATTGTTCCCATCTATTAGTACCTGCAATCATTCTTGCCACTTTCATATCTGTAACCTCTACCTTATGAATAAGGTAACCTGTATCCACCCAACTTTCACTCCCATATAAACAAAGTTGGTCAAAACATAGAGCGCTACACTGATAACTTAGTCTTGGTACTTACTTACTTCTCGCAGAAGGGAGTAGATCTTAGCTGAGCTCTCACTGTATTAGCTTTGCTGCACCTCGATTCTAGTTCTTTCGCTATGTTGCCATACTGTGAGAAAATACATCCCAGGCACTTGAAACTGTCTACCGTTCTAACTTTGTTACTCCTATCTGGCACTCAATCTGTTTGAATCTCTTTCCCACAGACATTACTTTCGTATTCGAGATGTTGATCTTCGTATCATAATCCTTGCAACTCTGACCGAGCTCTGAAATATTAGTTTGCAACCTTTCAATCGAATCTGCCACTACAACTAAGTCATCCGCTTATGCAAGACTGCTTATTTTGTTTTGATCTATTTTAATCCCACCCTGCCAGTCTACTGTTTTCAACATATGATCCATGAACAGTATGAACAGCAGTGGTGACAGGTTACAGCCTTGTCTTACCCCTGAAACTACCCTGAACCACGAGCTTAATTTGCCATCTACTCTAACTTCTGCCTGACAGTCTACATAAAGCCCTTTAATTGCCTGCAAAAGTTTGCCTCCTATACCATAATCTTGAAGAACTGACAGTAGCTTTCTCCTAGGAACACAGTCATGAGCCTTTTCCAGATCTATGAAACACAGATACAATTCCCTGTTCCACTCATAGCACTTTTCCATTACTTGCCGTAAGCTAAAAATCTGGTCCTGGCAGCCTCTAAGAGGCCTAAACCCACACTGATTTTCATCTAATTTGTCCACAATTAATACTCGAACTCTCCTTTCAACAATACCTGAGAATATTTTGCCTACAATGCTAATTAAAGAGATACTCTGATAGTTGTTGCAATCGTTTCTGTTTCCATGTTTGAAAATTGGCGTGATTACCGGTTTTGTCCAGTCTCACGGAACCTTTCCTGATTCCCATGCCTTTTCAATTATCCTGTGTAACCATTTGAGACCTGATATTCCACTGTATTTGATGAGTTCTGGCTTAATTTCATCCACCCCAGCCGCTTTATTGCACTGTAATCTACTGACCATTTTCTCCACTTCCTCAAATGAGATCCTGTTTCCATCGTCATTCCTATCCCATTCTACCTGATAATCTGTTACATCATTGAATGTTTCACCTACATTGAGCAATTCTTCAAAATATTCCCTCCAACTGCACAAGGCATCCACAGGATTGACTAGCAGCTTCCCTGACCTGTCCAAAACACTTTTTAGTTCCTTCTTCCCTCCCTTTTGAAGATTGCTAATTACACTCCAAAATGGTTTTCCCGTGGCTTGGCCCTGAGATTCTAGCTTGTTTCCAATGTCTTCCCATGATTTCTGCTTGGATTCTGCAATTATCCATTTGGATTTGTTTCTTTCTACAACATAACTTTCTCTGTCTACCTGATTTCTAGTATGGAGCCATTTTTGATATGCCTTCTTTTTCTTTTTACAGGCTGCCTTAACTGTGTCATTCCACCAGGCTGTCTGCTTCTTCCTATTTTTACACACTACTGTTCCAAGACATTCTCTAGCTGCTTCCAGTAGTGTGTCCCTGTACCATGACCATTCCTCTTCCAGTGACTGTAAATCATTACATTCAACTAACTGGTACCTTTCTGAGATCATCGTTATGTATTTGTCCCTAATTTCCTTGGCCTGAAGCTTCTCCACTTTTATCCTTCTACACATGGACCTGACATTCTACTCTTTTGGCCTCAAAAAACCAATTTCACTGCAGATTAAATAATGATCAGTATCATCAAAGAACCCACTGAAAACACGTGCGTCCTTGACTTTCTTCCTGAATTCCTGGTCTGTTATTATATAGTCAATGATAGATCTGGTTCCCCTTCCTTCCCACATATAGCGGTGAATGTCCTTATGCTTAAAGAAGGAATTTGTGAGAACTAAGCCCATACTGGAACAGAAATCCAAGAGCTGTTTTCCGTTCCTGTTGGCCTCAATATCTTCTCCAAACTTACCCATAACCTTTTCATAACCTTCTGTTCGATTTCTTATCCTGGCATTGAAATCACCCATGAGTAAAACACTATCCTTATCCTTCACTGGGTTCGATTGCTTTCCTGATGTAAAATCATACACCCTACTGTGCTCTTCCTACTTTAACTCCTGACAGGTAGACCTTGTATTTCCCAACTTCATCATCTTTCTCTCCCCTTACTCCAACATCACTAACAGCTAAAACATCTACCTCTATCTTACTTGAAGCCTCAGCCTTCTTCCCATTGTAATCCCCATTGATATTAATAGCTCCCCATCTCGTTCCAAATCGTTTGCTAAGTCGTATCTGAGGAGTCCCTGGTCTGTCAATTAGAGGTGGGACTCCATCACCTCCAAAGGTCCGAGGCATTTTGCTCTGATTGTTGCCAGCATGATATTGAAGTACCTGGGAATCATGTTGCTAGCCTTACTTGCCCCGGGCCCCACTGGGCTTTACCCCTAACGGTTGAGGGACTAACCGGTGGATTTGGTAGTCTTTGCCATCTGAGCACAGAGGTGGCCACAACTCAGGATATGTCCGAGATGCCCAACCTTTTTCCAAAGTAACTGGTATCCCAACTGTCAGGACCACTTACTTGGCCACTCATACGTTGCCCATGGTTCATGAACTAGGACATTACTACAGGAACCCACACCATGAACCACTTAATTATTCTGGAATAATTAATGGAGGTTGTCAGACTCCATCGGATGATTATGAGAAGTTACTTTTTTACCTACACAGCAATGAACACAATGTTATCTTGCTTAACTACACTGTGTTCATTATCACTTGCAGAAGAATAAGTGATTACAAATATTCATTGCCAATAGAATTAAAATCTGTAGCTGCAATAGCACACAGCTGATGAGGCACTGAGAACATCTATAGTTTTAGTATGTAATGTAACGGCGAGAGCGAATGTCTACTTAGGTACCCAATACCATTCTTCTCCATAATATGTGATACCTTGTTTTATTAATGATCAGTCCATAACACAAGATATTTGTAGAATTGCATAAAACACAACATTTATTACACAATCACATGTTGCTCTCTCTGTAGTTTCCTCTATCTCATTATTGTATATTTGTAAATATGGGTTCACAATAGTGTATATGGATTATTTCATTTAATGAGAGAAAAAGTTATGTAAAAACTCTTATTTTATTAGTTTCAAACCAAAATTCTATTGCTCTTTCCATTCGAGAGTCTACTGTAATGGTGGTTATAGGAACATTCTTCATAATGCACTCATAATAATGAAAACATTTGTGATAGCATTGTAAATTTCATAATTAAATAGGACACCAAGTCTTATCAATGCAATATCCAGCAATCAGTCATTTAAATTAAATACTTTCCCCATTAACAGTTCATAAAAACATTGTCATTAGATAAATGGACTGGTATAATTAACATGCTCATTAAAGCCTATCTCCGTATAATTAAAATTTCTGCAAAACATTGTTATTTAAAAATAAAAATAAAAATAAATATGTGCAAGCTTTTGGCTCTGTTGTACAAACTACAATTTGTTGATATGAAAAAGATTTAATTGTGTGATTAAAAACTGTGATTACTGATGTGACATATTATTGTACGTCAAAGCATATGTTCTAGCAGTCTGTTGATGTGGAACTTGTTAATTCATTGTTATAAAAAAAAAAATGTGAATAAACAAAGTAAATGTGATTAAATGTGTAAGGATGAAAAGGAACTTGTTCAGTACACCATCTGAGGTTACAAAATTGGCCTATGTCATTTATGGAGGATTTAAACAACCATCCAGAAGTTGAATATTGAATTTTCTTGGTTTTTTAACTTGTAGTTTCTACCAACACTACCATATAATAATGCACAGAAATGATGGCAGAAAATCACTTTATTAATGTTCTACAACCAACAGAGACGTTTACACTTTAGCGTACAGAGAAGCACTGACTGTCTTGCTACTGAGGCAGCGATCATGTACCTCAATCAAAGAGGTTACTTTTGGGTCCTAAGTGTAATATTGATTCATGGGATGCCACTGAGACCATCCCCCTGGGAGAAAGGCATCGGTGTTGATGCAGTAGGTGTGTTGTCACGTGGTACGTGGTGCTGGCCCTTAGTCCAGCGAGGGGCATGGAGAACGCATTGTAGTGAGGGCGTGCAATGTGGCGCAGTCACGAGGGGGGATGGTTGTGGTGGCTTGACTTGTCGGGGCTGTCAGTGCGGGCTGTGAGGCCAGGAGGTCGTGCACTTCTGGCGCATGCAATGACAAAGATAGTGTATAGCATTATCAGTACCATCCCAGTGGAGAGGTGAAAGGTGGGGAAGACGTTATACGGTCCTCCAACCAGCGTGGGCAACAGATGGGCCCTCCAGTGTGGGAGATTTGAACAGTATAGGGTGGGAAAGGGGAGGAAGGAGGGGAATTGACACGTTTAATGATGCCATGATCTTTGAAGAGTCAGTGGGAGAAAGTAAGGTGAGGTGTCTGAATAAGGTGATGTTTAAAGGACTGGAGGTATAGGATAAACAACGTTTTGTCCCACAGCTAGACAGTCACGTCTTCGTGTGAATAGGCGGAAACGTCCATGGCGTATGTGATGTAGGCATCTGCATTGAGAGCATGGGAATTGGCAAGGTGCATTGTCATCCGTGTGGTGTAAGACTGGGTAGCGTCAAATTCTGGGGACGGAGAAAAAATTGCTAACGCTGACGAGTTGTGTGGCACAATATATGGAACAATGTGCTTTGTACTGAGAGGTGACTGCAGCGGGGCAGAGTCTGCTTGATCACTGCTTAAACCTTGGTCATCACATGCATGCTCGGCATTTGGTATGCCATCGTCACACACAGAAACACCGTGTGTAGGTGAAAGATCGTCACACGCGGTAAGATCACTTGTTGTGGTGTTGTCTGCATCATCATTTCCTACCTGTGGGTTGTCACATGTAGGGGAAAGGGTACACACAGATTTCAGCCGGTAGATGGAGACCATAACCATGTATCCATTAAATGAAATCTCAAATGTGTTCTTGGATCTTGGGCAGGAGTAAGATGGCTGTGGTGGGGGGGCACACAGTGTCATCACACAGCATTACAAACTTGCAGTCTCCAGAGCTTTGTGTACAAATACACACGATGTAAAAGTGCCTCAAGGTAGGGGTACCAACATGTGCGCGATATGTTCGCGTATGCGTTTGACAAGTGTTGGCAAATCTGTTTGTGAAGGGTGGTCAGTGTTGGTGATGAATTCTGCAGGAAGTTCAAACTGCCTCAGTCAGGGAGGCATGTAGATCTTCCTTGTGTGCAGCGCGAATGCTGAGAAGAACCTGTTACCGCCATGGCACATGAGGGCCATTTGAGGTTGTGATGCCATCACTCGACAAGCCCATTGCATAATTCCTGAGATTACAGCTTGATAATAAATTCAGTTGGGAGGAGCACACCACAGAACTGCAGAAACGACTTAACAAATCTGTATTTGCAATATGAGTGGTATCAGACATACTAGACATAAAAATTAAAAAGCTTGCCTATTTTGCTAACTTTCATTCCGTAATGTCATATGGTATAATATTTTGGGGTAACTCTTCAAGACAAGCAAAAGTTTTCAGAGTCCAAAAGTGTGTAATACGTATTATTTGAGGTATAAATTCATGGACATCCTGCAGAAGCCTCTTCAAAGAACTGGTTATATTAACTACTGCCTCTCAGTATATTTATTCCTTAATGAAATTTGTCCTAAATAATATATACCTTTTCCCAACAAGCAGCCCAGTTCATACCTACAATACTAGGAACGAAAATGTTCTACATAAGGACTTAAAAGCACTTACTTTAGTTCAAAAAGGGGTCCACTACTCAGGAACACATATTTTCAATATTCTATCAACATCCATAAAAAAATTTAGCTACAAATAAAGCTCAGTTTAAGAGGAGCCTAAAAGACTTTCTAGTGGCCAACTCCTTCTACTCCACTGACAAATTCTTAAATAGAACCAAATGATGCATGTATCTGTATTCATACTATTATATTATCAGCTTGTAAAGAGATTATGTATATGTATTAGTATTATTATATTATCAACTTGCAAAATAAAAGGAAAGAAAAAATGACATGTTCTATATCCACGACAATCTCCTCAAAACGGATGTACAGAATGAACCAACTAATCTAATCTAATCAACAAATTAGAATTCAGAGTGACTTGTAGTGTGCCTCTTATCAAACATGAAACAAGACTCCTTACATGGTGCAAAAGCACCCTTTTTATATCATCTGAACAACGACTCTTAAAATTACATATTGTTAATTAGATACATTAAACAAATTACAGTGGAAAAGTAAACAGTTATATGCAACTGGCAATAGTGAAAGGTAGCTTAAATAATACTGAGTAAACTGATATATGTGTCTCAGTTGTATTAATAGTGTTGGGGAGTGATGCGTTACTTGTAATGCCTTTACTAGTAATGGTTACTTTTCAGAGGTAACTAACAGTAATGGTGTTATTATGTGCACAAAGTAACTGAAACTGTAACTAAGTTACTTTTACCAGTTAATGATTTACCAGAAGTATTGTTACTTTTTCATCGGTGTTTTGTTAGTGTAAAACAAATAACATATGTTTTGTAAGAATCTCAAGCCTGCAGAATACCAGGCTTTGATTTTAGTGAAAAGAGAAAAGCAAACAATATTCCATATTCACAGAATATATGACATCAACTGCGAATGGGCAAAGCTGAAATGTGTACCCAGAAAGAACAGACATCACTTCTGATCCTGCAGTTGTTATTGTTTCATATTCACAGAATATATGACATCAACTGCGAATGGGCAAAGCTGAAATGTGTACCCAGCTGGGATTCGAACCCAGGTCTCCTGCTTTCTAGGCAGTTGCACTGACAGGGGTAGCAGTTGATGTCATATATTCTGTGAATATGAAACAATAACAACTGCAGAATCAGAAGTGATGTCTTTTCTTTTAGAACAGATGCCACATGTATATATATAATATGCTGGTGACGGGCAATGATCCTTTCATTAGTGGGGAGGTGTGGGCAAGTTTGTGGCCCTTCCTCTCTTCCTCTTATGGGAATTAGTTTCATAACTACCAGTTTGAGTACTGTGGGCAGGGTGAAGCTGAGAATTTGTATCTGAAGGGAGGCGTACTTAGGTAGTCCTAGCAGGTGCGGTGATCACTGTGTCCTCAGTGGTGTAGGGGTCAGTGCAACTGCCTAAAAAGCAGGAGACCTGAGTTCTAATCCCGTCTGGGTACATATTTTTAGCTTTGCCCATTTGCATTTGATGTCATATATACAGTGAATATGAAGCAATAACAACTGTAGGATCAGAAGTGATGTCTGTTCTCTCAGAACAAACGCCACATGTATATACAAACAATATTTGTTTCTAAATTAAGTTGTTTCAACAACACACATAAGGAAATTTATGAATTATATATTTTAGTGTTTTTATAATATTTAATAGTGCTCATACATTCATAATATCTTCATTTTAAAATTATGTACACAACAATTAGTATACAAAAATCATCTGACTAATCACACATAAACAGCATGCATTGTCCAATTATTTTGCACACCATTCACATGGAGAAGGAAGAAGACATACGTGTGCCTTGGCCAGCTTATATTGAAGTGTTCGAATTTTAGACATCGGATGGCTGCAAATTGTGTGTCAATGGGAAAATAATTCCATGGGGAACTTAAGAAAACATATACACTTCAGGTTGGTTTGTTGCTCACAGTTGGTCTTAAGGCGCATTTAGAATGAGTTTTCAACATGTCCTGCATTGTTGTTCTGGCTTACGGTAATGATTTTCACAACAAGCTGGCAACACAAAAGCTAAATTCCTTGGCTGTATCCAGTGGTGGATGCAAGAGGGTGAATAAGGGTGTTATGTCCCATCCAGAAATTATAATTAACAAAATTGTGATATTGCAATTTTTTATGAGTTTACAGAAGTGTAGTACAGTAAGAAATGAAAACTTTTTCACACAATTTCACACTTGTTGCTCCACCCCACCTCTTAATGTTTGACACAATTTATGTGTGGCTCTTTGGCTTTTTAGTTCTGATTGTTTTATCAGTTATTCTAATTCCTTCCCAGAAAAAGAAAAATAGGTAAATAAATAAAAATAATCCTGCATCCATCACTGGCTGTGGTGGTAAAGAAATAATGTCCATGGGTTGCTAGCTATAATTTCTGCTTAGCAGTGGTAGTGTTCAGTTTTGCTGTATCTATAGAGTTACATGTTGTCTTTCTGTATGTTCATTTATGAAATGAAGTAAACAAGAAGCAACATTATGAACTCATCACCTAATAAGAGGCAGAGGAGTTCCAGTGGAATACCCAATGTTGTAAAAATATTAAAAAGAAGCTTGACTCTCTACAGAATATTGCTACATTATTTGACACATGCCATATGTGAAGTAGATAAAACAATTAAGTCTCTCATTTCTCAACGCTGAAGAAATAACACTAGGATTTGTTATCTTATTTTGGAAAATAGGTTGTCATCAAGTTACAATAATTTGAGGCCTATGAAGAAGCACTTTTTATGAAGCAGAAATGAATGTATGTAAGAGGCAGCAGTGTGTACTAAACATGGACAGGGAAAGGGGACTGTCATCAGCAGATTCCTTATCACATTCATTTGTATGTGATTGACTTTGAGGTTAAAGTAGTTTCCTTTATTGAAAATGATGATTTGGATTAATGTGCAAAAATAAATTAAATATATAATCAATTAAATGTATATCAAAACTAGACTTATGAGTCTCAAGGGAGTTTCCGCGATCGTCATATGAATAAAATTCTTTTATATCTGTCTCCATGTCGCCTTTATTTTCTACAACATGACTGGTTACAAGATAGCTGCCCATCATCAGATCAGTTAACAAATGTTACAATTGATTGTAGACTACTATTTATAATGTATAATATCCAAAAAATTAATTAGTAAACAAAAAAAAAAAAAAAAAAAAAAAAAAAAAAAAAAAAAAAAAATAAAAATAAAAAAAAAAAAAAAAATTGAAAAACATACCAATTCTATGAAGTTACAGAGTAACCTGTCATGTTATGAATGAATGTTCACAGTCATTAATAATATACAGTAGCCTCCTGAGGCTTTATATAATGTGCATCCATTCATCTGAATGGGTGGATTCATTTTTGTTAAAATTATTCTCAATAAGTGATTATTAACTTACATATAAAATCATTTCTAAAGTCAAGGTGTAAAATAGCAGTCAAGGTATGAAATAACAGTTACAACTGAGATACATAAGTTGTCAACCACCCCCATGAACACAGATATTGCTCAGATGGGGTGGTTTGCATGTCTCAATCATACAGATAGCCGTATCGTATGTGCAACCACAGCAGAGGGATATCTGTGGAGAGGCCAGACAAACGTGTGGTTTCTGAAGAGTGTAACGTTTCTGCTATGTTGCACGCTCCATACAGAAATTCGTTGCCAAAATATAAACATGAAATATCTGACACCTAAAATAAAACTTCACTACTGGACATGTAAAATATCCCATTTTCGCCTTCAGTTTGAAATTCTATTAACACTATTAGTAAAATGCTTTAAGAAATAGTATGTTGATTTAAACATAACTTTGGCTGTCCTTTTACATAATTTTCAATTTTTAATACTTTCGTAAATAATAGCTGCAAACACTAAAAATGCATTACACTTAGTTCCGGAAATTGCTGAACCTATATAGATACTAATTTGTATAAAAACAACAATACTACATGTTATAACTATTGCACAACATTATTTCATATATACCTTTTTTTTAATAAATTAGGGCTGACCAGGTTTTATATATCACTGGATCCTAAATTAAATACTGATAATTTTTCATGCACTAAAATTAATAATCCATTTGGTACTAAGAAACTATCTTCGAAATTAACAAAACTACGACAACCATATACAAATCCGTATTAATAATAAATTAGACCGCAAACTGAAATACATTAAAATTCCATGTCACAATAATAGTATGCCTACACAATATTGGCAAAACAAATATGTGTGCACTTCAAAAACACAAATAATGTAAATAATTTGAGCACTGTAAACACTAGTCAAAAGGATGACTTTAAATTTTTGTACCACATTAAATACAAATTTCATGAAACATGTACATACATTGAGATAAATAGTCAAAGCTTAAATGTAATGTTTTAATTTCTGTATTTTGGCATATTTAATGTAAAAGAATATTGTTTAATTGTGAATTACAAAACTTTGTCATCAATCTTATTACGCGGTTACGTAGAAAGATGTTTGAGAGAAACCATGTTTTGTGAGTCTTCTAGCAGTCACAAACCTGTAAGCAGCTCTGTTGGCTTGCTGCTGCATTTTTCTTATTTTTTTGATTGTGGAACAATGTGATTGATTTAAACTTTATTTAAATTGGAAATAAAATCGTTTCCATATCAACTGACATGTTTATGATTTACAAAAAGATCCTGTAACATCAAATCTTTTAGTGAATGCCGAAGACAGCTCACAAGGCAATGGACTTCACCAGCATATAAGATAAGTTCAACATCACCTACAGTGGAATGACTTTGTTATAGAGACTGTGAACTAATAAAACTTTCCGTGATTTAGGAAAATATTAGGGCTCAGTTTGAGTCATTCCAAAAAGGGGTGACAGTCATTAGAAGAGTGGCAGCAACCTTTTCAGTAGTTGCAGGGGCACCAGTCTGGATGATTGACTGAGATAGCCTAGTAATATCAGGTAATCTGGCTTTGCCCTTTGCCACACAATTACTGCAAATGACTGAAAGCAAGGGGAAACTACAGCCATCACTTTTCCCAAGGACATGCAGCTCTACTGTATGAATGTATGATGATGGCATCGTCTTGTGTAAAATATTTCGGAGGTAAAATAGTCCCCCATTTGGATCTCCAGGTGGGGACTACTCAGGAGGATGTGATCATCAGAAAAGACAACACAGGCATTCTACGGATCAGAGTATGGAATGTTAGGTCCCTTAATTGGGTAGGGACATTAGAAAATAGGATAAATTGAAGGAACCTCAGGTTATTAAGAATTTAAGAGGGAGACTGGTGGTATAGCCTATCCCCAATGTTATCCAATTTGTACATTGCGCAATCTAGAAAGAAAATCAAGGAGAAATTTGGAGAAGGAATTAAAGTTCTGGGTGAAGAAATAAAAACATTCCATTTTGCTGATGACATTTTAATTCTGTCAGAGACAGCAAAGAGTAAAACAAAGAAAACCAAGCAATGCTGAAGGAATTAGATTAGGTAATGAAATAATGAAGGTGGTAGATGAGTTTTGTTACTTGGGTAGTAAAATAACACACAATGGTCACAGTACAGAGGATATAAAATGAAGAATGTCAATGGGAAGAAAAGCGTTTTTGATAAAGGGAAATTTGTTAACATCAAATATTAATTAAAGTGGAAGGAAGTCCTTTCTAAAGGCATTTGTGTGGAGTGTTGGATTGTATGGGAGTGAAACATTGATGATAAACAGTGTGGACAGGAAGAGGATAGAAGCTTTTGAAATGTGGTGTTACAGAAGAATGGTGAAGATTAGGTGGGTGGATCACGTGACTAATGAAGGGGCACTGAACAGAATTGTGAAGAAAAGGAATTTCTGGCATACCTTGACTAAAAGAAGGGATTGATTGGTAGGAAACATTCTTAGACATCAAGGAATCATGAATTTAGCGTTGGAGGGAAGTGTGTAGGATAAAAATCACAGAAGGAGACCAAGATATGAATACAGTAAGCAGATTGAAATAGATATAAGTTGGGCCTGGTGGTCTTGGAGTAAGGCACTCGAGTGGATACCAAAGAATCATAGTTTCAAAACCTGGTCAGACCTCAGATTTTTTCAGTCTGCTCTTTAACCCATTCTTCACCTCTCAATGATAGGGGTTTCCACAAACAACATGTGGTTTAGATTCCACATTAAGCTGTAGGCCCCCTTTCCCCGGTTGGATAACTGGTGTAAGCTAGGGACACGCAAGTCACCAAAGTGGCATCCAGTTGAAAGTCATGCACCAGGCCAATGAGCCACCAAAATTATTGTTATTATTAATAGATCTAAGGTGCTGTTCTTATGAGGAGATGAAGAGGCTTGCTCAGGATAGACTAGGTTGGAGAGCTGCATCAAACTAGTCTCTGAACTGAAGACTAAAACAACAACAAGCTGTCAAACTATAAGAGGACTTAGAAATATGATGATGTTGGGTTCTGAAAAGATATTGAAATATTTTAAGTAGGTATTTAAATAAGTTATAAAAATTTTGTAATGTGTTTAAATATTAAAACATTTTAGAAAAACCTCTCTAAAGAGGCTTTTTTTAAAAATATTGTGGACATTGTCTTCTTTCCTGTTGCGGATGAAGCTTCAGTGTGTCAGGCAATAGCAGCATCACCGAGTGAGGTTTCCTCCACTGTGTCCCCTTCAGTGCAGCCAGTGTGCTGAGGGCCACCATAGCTGGTGTTTGGCAGCACGTTCCATTCCAGGCAAGACTACAAACTGTCTTTAAATATTTCAAAATAGTTTTTATGCACAAAATCTGTTTGCTCATTTAGAAGTTTGTCCGGGTCTTTGACCTGGTGTGTGTATATTTCAAACTCTTCAGGCACATTGAAATGGAAACTTTTCAGTGTTCTTCCATTTGTTTGCCTATAGTGCTAATCTGGTGTTTATTGTGTTCAGCATGTGCTCCAAATGCTGTATGATTGCTATTACTGCAGTGCTATTTGTATTGGACTTTAAAGTTGTGCCCAGTTTGTCCTATGTAATATTTATCACAGCTGGCACATTTAATCTTATATAACCCGGAGTTGCTCCACTGTGGAAGACCCCAATGCAATACCTGCACAATCCACCCACCCAGCACTTCCTAGTCCAGTCCTCACAGGCTTATCCTACCCCATCAGAGGTCGGGCCACTTGTAAAAGCAGCCATGTGATATACCAACTGAGCCGTGGTGCCATGTGGCTGCTCAACGTGTCACTTTCCTGGCACTTTTCTGTTAAGATCAATTTCAGTTGTCACTGCCATTAAGATCACTGGACATTTGAGGCTTGGTCTGGGGTATACGGCGGCAGTGAAAGGGAGCTGCACAATGGTGCGCAAAGTCGGTGTCTGCAAGGCCTGCACAGAGGGTGCGGTGTTATTTTCTGGTTGCAGACACTTCAAGACCAGCTGCAGTGAATGTTGCACACAGCCTGTCTAGTTGGCATGTGGAAGGCTGAAGTTTTGTACCATGTGAAGGACTGGAACACCCCTTGGATCATGTAAGCATTTGTTCCAACACACAACACTGTGGAGTTAAGTAACTGTGTATAGTAAATTAACTAGCATGAACTATGTTTCTGTGTTATACTGTAGTTAATTTGGATATTCTCTGTCAGTGGTATCTTCCTGAAGTTCAGTATGTTGACTGTATGAAGTCTATATGTAACTGGAACTGAAGAAACAGTAATCTTTATTGTTATTTTGTTAAAGCCTTTCACCATTGCTTGATCATGAGCCTGGTGTTTCTAAAGGACTATTGTCATAGGTACCAGCAGAGGAAGGTTATTTACTGTTATTTGTTCATGGCTATTTGAAAAATTAAACAGTAAGAAGTTCATTTTCTTAGGCAGTTTGTTGTTGTTGTGGTCTTCAGTCTGGAGACTGGTTTGATGCAGCTCTCCACAATACCCTATTCTGAGCAAGCCTCTTCATCTCCACATAAGAGCGACAACCTACATCTGTCTGAATCTGCTTACTGTATCCATCTCTTGATCTTCCCCTGCAATTTTTTCCCCATACACTTCCATCCAATGCTAAATTCACAATTCCTTGATGTCTAAGAATGTGTCCTACCAATCTATCCCTTCTTTTAGTCAATGTATGCCAGAAATTCCATTTCTACCCAATTCTGTTCAGTACCTCCTCATTAGTTACGCGATCCACCCACCTAATCTTCAGCATTCTTCTGTAGCACCATATTTCAAAATCCTCAATCCTCTTCCTGTCCGCACTGTTTATCGTCCATGTCTCACTCCCATACAAGGCAGCACTCCATACAAATGCCTTCAGAAAGGACTTCCTTAGGTTTAAATCAATATTCGATGTGAACAAATTTCTCTTTTTCAAGAACACTTTTCTACCCATTGCCATTCTGCATTTTATATCCTCTGTACTGCGACAATCATTTGTTATTTTACTGCCCAAGTAACAAAACTCATCTACCTCCTTTATTGCTTCGTTTCCCAATCTAATTCCTTCAGCATCACCTGATTTTCTTACACTGCACCCCATTACCCTAGTTTTGCTCTTGTTAATGTTCATCTTATATGCACCTTTCAGCACACCGTGCATTCTGTTCAATTGCTCTTCCAGGTCCTTTGCTGTATCTGACAGAATTACTAAGTCATCGGCAAAACACAATGTTTTTAATTCTTCCCCCTGAACTTTAATTCCTTCACCAAATTTCTCCTTGCTTTCCTTTATAGCTTTCTCAGTGTAAAAATTGAAAAACAATGGAGAAAGACTACAACCCTGTCTTACTCCATTTCCAACCACTGCATCCCTTTCATGCCCTTCAACTCTGACAACCGCTGTCTGGTTGCTTTCCTTTATAGCTTGCTCAATGTACAAATTGAATATCATTGCAGAAAGGCTATAACCCTGTCTTACTCCCTTCCCAACCTACTGCAGCCCTTTCAAGCCCTTCAACTCTGACGACCGCTGTCGGATTTTTGTACAAGTTGTAAACAACCTTACGTTCCCTATATTTTACTCCTGCTTGCTTCAGAACTTGAAAGAGTTTATTCCAATCAACATTGTCAAAAGCCTTCTCCAGACCTACAAAAGCTAGAAATGTAGGTTTGCCTTTTCTTAATCTATCTTCTAGGATAAGCCATAAAGTGAGTATTGCCTCCCGTGTTCCTACATTTCTCCTGAACCCAAACTGATCTTTCCCGAGGTCGGCTTCTACCAGCTTTTCCATCCTTCTGTATATAATTTGTGTTAATATTTTGCAACCATGGCTTATTAAACTGATGGTTCTGTAGTTTTCACACCTGTCTGCACCTGCTTTCTTAGGGATGGGGATTATAACATTTTTCTTAATGTTTGAGGGTTTTCACCTGACTCATACATCTTACACACCAGGTGAAACAATTTTGTCATGGCTGCTTCTCCCAGAGACTTCAGTAGCTCTGAGGGATTATCATCTACTCCAGGGGCCTTGTTTCGACTTAGGTCTTTCAGGGCTCTGTCAAATTCTTCTCTCAGTACAGTATCTCCTATTTCATCTTCATCTACATCCTCTTCCTTTCCAACAATATTGTCTCGAAGTTCATTTCCTTTGTAGAGGCCCTCTATATACTCTTTCCACCTTTCAGCTATCCCTTCTTTGCTGAGAACTGGTTTTCCATCAGCGTCCTTGATATTCATAGGGCTGTTTTTATTATCTCCAAATGTTTCTTTTATTTTCCTGTAGGCTGTATCTATTTTTCCCCTATTTATACATTCTTCTACATCCTTGCATTTGCCTTCTAGCCACTCCTGCTTAGCCATTTTGCACTTCCTGTCAATCTCATTTCTTAGTCGTCTGTACTCCATTTTGCCTGTTTCATTTACTGCATTTTATATTTTCTCCTTTCATTGATTAAATTTAGTATCTCTTGTCATATCCAAGGATTTTTTGTAGGTCTTTCCTCCCTACCTATTTTGTCCTCTGCTACCTTCACTATTTCATCTCTCAAGTTTACCCATTCCTCCTCTACTGTTTTATTTTCCCCTTTTTCTGTCAATTGTTGCCTAAAGCTCCCTCTGAAATTCTTAAGAACCTCAGGTTCCTTCAATTTATCCAGGTCCCATCTCCTTATTTTCCTACCTTTTTGTAGTTTCTTTACTTTCAGCCTACAGTTCATAACCAACAAGTTATGGCATTCCTATTTTCTTATTCATTATCAATCCTACTCCTGTGATACAATTGATTTTGTATTTATAATCCTGTACTCACCTGACCAGAAATCCTGTTCATCCTGCCACCGAACTTCACTAATCCCCACTATATCTAACTTCAACCTATCCATTTCCCTTTTTAAATTTTCTAATTTTCCTACTCGATTAAGGGATCTAACATTCCACGCTCCAACCCGTAGAATGCCAGTATTGTCTTTCCTGATGATCACATCCTCCTGAGTAGTCCTGCCTGGAGATCCGAATGGGGGACTATTTTTCCTCCGGAATATTTTACCTGAGAGGATGCAATCATCATATGTTCATACAGTAGAGCTGCATGTCCTCTAGAAAGGTAACGGCTGTAGTTTCCCCTTGCTTTCAGCCATTCGCAGTAGCTGTGTGGCAAAGCCACATTAGCTGATGTTACAAGGCCAGCTCAGTCAATCATCCAGACTGTTGCCCCTGTAACTACTGAAAAGGCTGCTGCCCCTCTTCAGGAACCACACGTTTGTCTGGCCTCTCCACAGATACCCCTCCGCTGTTGTTGCACCTACGGTACGGCTATCTGTATTGTTGAGGCATGCAAGCCACCCCACCTCGGCAATGTCTGTGGTTCATGGGAGTGGTTAGGCAGCTTACCTGGCCAAATTTCTGTTCTTACCTATAATATATTTGTTGTTAAAGTAGATCAACTAGTGCTATTTTACTGGTATCTGTACTTATGTCCTTAATATAGTTTACCGGTCAGTTGGGTTTAACTATCACCCTGTTCCATCTTAGTTTCTCTAGTTACTCAGAATCGGTTGTAAACTTGTAGCCTATTACAGTGAGAAACTGTGCTATTTACTTGTATGTTCACACAATTTCTTGGCAGCGTGCATCCTGTTTCTGTTTCTTGGGCCCGAAGCAGTGACATGTTTAATGTATGCTTTTCCTCTCATTGCTTCATACTGTTTACCTGTATCAAGTTTACTTGGTTTTTAAATTAGCTGCAGCTGCAATTGTTACTGTACCTTGTTTAAGTGCTGTATTCACACTGACAGATTAGTCTCCTACCTTCACAGATATTGTGTGTTTGGTGCTAGCTAATTCCAGTGAGCCACAGACATATTTATGTACCTGCATCTCAAGCAGATTCATTAGTATGTTTTTTTACTTTCATGGGATAAATGCTGTGTTTAAGAAAATTTGCCAGTTGGCCATTTAGTTTTTAAAAGAAGTATGTTTGTATTTGTAGATTACCGCTACTTGTCATGAAATTGATTATTCTAGACTGTAACTATTGTAGTTAAGTGACATGAAATTGATTATTCCAGACTGTAACTAGTTAAAAAAATATTTCTTGTAATGGTGGTTTTCATTTGTAATTTGACCGTCACTACATACTGAAAAGTTTGATGAAAACTCTGGGCAACAATTGTAGTGTTGAAGTGGCTACACATCATAACTATGATTGACAGCAAACTTACAATGAATGAACACATAGTGTATGTATGCTCCAAGCTTTCTCGTGTAATATTCCTTCTGAGAAGGCTTAAAGGTACATTAACTGACCAATACCTTATAACAGTGTATTATGCGCTATTTCATAGCCATATTAATTATGGCCTACTGCTATGGGGACATGCTGCAGGTTGTAAAGATGTGTTAATGCTACAAAAAAGGGCTGTCAGAATAATTACATCAAGCAAAAGATTGGATTACTGCAAGCCAATATTCAAATTGTTAGGTATTATGATGATCTTCAGCCAGTATGTGTTTTTATGCCTCATGAGCATAAAAGAAAACCAAGGAGAGTTCAGCATGAGGCAAGATATACATAACCATGACACCCATAACAAGAGGAGCATTGAAATACCAAGCTATTGTCTGACTGGAACACAAGACAGTTTTCCAATGGTTGCACTGAAAATGTTTAACTCGCTGCCAAAAGAAGTGCAATACCTACCACAAGAACCAATCAAAAGGAAAATTGCACAGGACCTGAATGAGCACCCACTATACTCAATTGGTGAATTTTTCAACAGTGATGAAAGTGACTGGACAAAATGATAATATTTGTGTTGTATATTACCAAATTGTAAACTTTTTTCTCTTTTCTTCTTCTTTTATATATGTATATGTATGTATATATATAATCTTGATGCAGTCTGTCCAGTCATGACTGGTAAACGACATAGAAATAGTAATAAAGTAATAAATAAAGTCTGGGTGCTGTGTCACATTAAATACTGGCCCTTACCATTTTCTCTGTGTAGTTGCGCTTTAGGACAATGTCCAGGGCTCCTAACTTATTCTTGTCACCCAAATTATACCATCAGCTGAGCCTAAGTTTGTTTATTTATTATGAAAACCTGTTTTTTACCTTATATTAAATTTTTGGATCAAGTTCTTGACATTATTGAAAAATATTGTCATTTTATCTTAGCCTTTTGTTTATTATTAAATTAATTAATGCTTGCTGATTTATGCAAGTCTGAGTGTGGTCGCTTGTCTGTTTTCTGGACAGTGATCTGAGTGCTGTCACTTGTTTTATGGACTTTCTTATTGTCTAAAATTAAGTAAGTGATGTTGGTTTTAAAGATTTTTTTTATTCGAGTCATTCAATTATAATTAAATTACTTAATGTTTGTCAAGTTACGCTGTACAACAGTTATCAGTTCTAAACCATTCTGGGCTAATGAGAAGGGGAAAATCTGTTAGTTACCTGAACTTGTTATCTTCCTGGCAGTCTGAGTGCCATGACTTGTTGATTTTCTGGATATTGTTAATCCAAATCAACTTTATTGATGTTTGTTTAATTTTATTTATAATTAAATTAATTAATGCTTGGAAATTTAGATGATATGCAATAAAAGAGGTTATGGGAAATCACAAAAGATTTACTTGTAGGTCCTACCTTCAACTTGAATTTTCCTTATCCTATTACCATGTCTCTGCTGCAATCACTGCACAGTATTTTATATTGGTTTGATGATGAACCAGGATTAATGGCCACTGCCAAACTGTGACAAAAAGCAAAATGGACCACCTTGTGCCACAGCATGCAGCTGAACACAGCACTCTGAATTTCAATGGCTGCTTCACTACCTGAGCCATCTGGATCCTCCCCTCCACCACCAGCTCTTCTGAACTGCACAGATGGGAGTAGTCTGCTCAACACATTCTATGGTCGCGCAACCATCCTGGCCTCAACATAACCTCCCATCCCTGCACCCTGTGCCTAACATCTTTTCCCCACTCTTCCTTCCACTCATTATCCTGTATCTCATGTGTTCCATACAAATGTCTTGTCTCTTAAATTATACCCTTAATTAATGAATTTTTAGTTTTACTTATAGTTTATTTTTTCCTCCTTTTCCCTGTTTTTTTTTTTTTTAATTTTTTTCGTTGTTATTATCATTTCAAATTCCCCCACTCCCTCCCCTCACTCCCCTACACCTTTCTTGCCCCTTACCGTCACTGTACTCATTGCCACAATTCAAATTCTAGCCTATCAGAGTCTTTCCAGTCCATCATGCAATGCAGAACTTTCCATCGCCAGCTTTACCCAGCATCCCTCCCCCTCCACTTCCCACCTCACTCAGTGTCTAGCTTGTTTTTCTGGAATGGCCAGACATGATAGTTGAGTGTGTATAGTTGTCTGAGTGATTGCGTGAATATGTGTTTCTTTCTTTGACGAAAGCCATGGCCTAAATTGTGTGAATGTGATTATCTATTTCGTTTCTGTCAGCAGCTCAGCAAGACTCTTTATGGTGAGTTGTTATTTATCCTCCATCATTAAACTAATAAAAATTACTCATCTTTATAATGTGATCTCTGAATGGTGTATAATCTGCTCACAGTGAACTTTACCTGGAGTGCTGCTTCAAAATAAATAAACCAGTAATAAGTTTGCTGAACTTTAATTGCTCCCAAATGAGATTTTCACATATGCATACCATAACTCGTATCATTTCAAACACATTCCAAAAAAGCTCAATAACAGCAGAACTAATGTAAAGTAAACTGCATCAAATGAAAAAACACTGGTGCCCCACGGCACCTGTATATACAGGGTGTTACAAAAAGGTACGGCCAAACTTTCAGGAAACATTCCTCATACACAAAGAAAGAAAATATGTTATGTGGACATGTGTCCAGAAATACTTAATTTCCATGTTAGAGCTCATTTTATTACTTCTCTTCAACTCACATTAATCATGGAATGGAAACACACACCAACAGAACGTACGAGCATGACTTCAAACACTTTGTTACAGGAAATGTTCAAAATGTCCTCCGTTAGCAAGGATACATGCATCCACCCTCCATCATATGGAATCCCTGATGCACTGATGCAGCCATGGAGAATGGCATATTGTATCACAGCCATCCACAATACAAGCATGAAGAGTATCTACATTTTGTACCGGGGTTGTATAGTGAAATGGTACTAGGTTATTAAGTAATTACAGTTCAGTCGTTCTACCAAATTCAAACACATCAAATACGATACTCAACTTTTCAACATTATGATGTATGGTGGTTCTGCTCGCTGCAAAATTATTCACCTGGGGCGTTGTGGTAGCAATAAATACTCACAGGTACAATTTTTCACTTATTATTTATTTTGCAATCAAACTGCTTCTTATTCCAGCAAAACATTACAACTTCATAACTTGTGTACCCAATTTACCAGAACTTAACTGATTTTAAAACACAGACTGACATAGATTCCAGAGTACTTTACAAATGACAAAACTCAAACTACCGCATGCAAGGCGGTGAGGCAAATATATAACATTAACAATAATGACATTACATTATGTATTGTTCATAACAATTGAATATTCTAATTTGCAATTAATGAACACACAAGTAAAACATTTCATGTACACAAAAATAATTACAATATAAAATGAAAAATATACATACAATAATTTTAGATGGCACATATTATTTTAAGTCTTAATCTTGGTCCTTTTTGTTTGACAACAAAGCACAATGTTAAATGTCAATTAATCAGTTAATGAGTACATCATACATGTTCCTAACATATATTGAACTATCAAATATCTTGGTAATTCTCAATATAGACTCAAAATCTCAGCTCAGTCATATACAAAGAATTACCATATTGAAATCTCGACTCTTACATTAATTAACACAGTTAGCTGGTCAACACAACTTCTTTATGAGCCTAAAATATATACACTGCTATTTATTTTCATATCTCTTAGATTTACAAAAAGTTTCTACAATTCTTCTGTCTATTTCTTGAACCAACATACAATGACGAGACTATTGTTTATAGAACTGTCTGGAAAGAAAATATATGAATCTCATAATTAATGAAATCTATCACTTGTTAACTAATCACAGTATCACTGAGACACTGTCCTAAACTGATTCCTAGGCTGGCTCTTTCGTTTGTAGCTAATTTCATATGCAACATCTATCACTATTAGACCACACGATTCCGGGTCCGATGCAGATGGTATCGTACGATAACATTGAGATGAGAGGGCCAGCAGTATCATCATCACATCATCACAATACCCCCCCCCCCCCAATCAGCTCGACGATGCCCTCATAAGTTGAGGTGATGCAAGAGTAAAGCACCTACTTTTGATGGCTTGGACCCGGTGGCTTGGCTGCATCAGTACCTCACGTAGTCCTGTCTGGGGTTGGCACAGCACAGTCCACATGCGCAGCATCACCAGGTCCAGAAAGTTCCAAGTGCAGTAAGTAGGTGACAAGGGTATGCCCTCCCAACAGCAGAGGGCAGTATCGGGAACAGCTGACTCTCCAAAATCTGCCACACTGAACTCGTCTGACCTTTTTAAGCATCAAAACAAAATACACAAGAAACATATGACAAAAAATATCCACATAACTATATTGTAAAATTTACTGTTCTCAGATTCTGAACTGAGTTTTTTTAAAACTTTGAGGACATGAAACTTGGTATCTTACAAAATCATTAGACACTAACATTAATTAAGTGATTCTATCATGACTTCTATCAATATCTCAAATACTTTAACTCTTTAATACTCAGGTAACAATTTGAATTCAAATTTTAGCTGTGACATAAGTTAATACCTTGAATAGTCTAACTGAACAAACTATATAGAAATCAATATTCTTATTAACATAAAAAAATTACATACACACATTTCATACCTTAACACTACAGAAGAAAGGTAGAATGATAGATATGAGATAATTTGAACAGGTTACAGAATGAGTAGGAGATGTGGCACCAGAAAGCGAAATCACAAGTATGCTACCACATAGCTAGAAATCCAGTGCTTGCCAATGCAAGTAGCACACACAGAAGGTGTACTTTCCTGAGGTTTACAAATATTATATCCAACATATTGACAATACAAGTTTCAAGATATTTCATCAAAGAATACATATATACAAAACTCTTATATCTGCAATAAATTTTACAAAATAGCACCTGTACAAAGTCTTATTATTACCCACTACTGTCTGTATGGTTTGAGTTCTGTTATATTCCTCAGTCCAAATGCTTTTCCTGACCTGGGATACTCTAACCTGTAAGCATTAGGATGAGGGTTTCCCACAACTTTGAAAGGGCCGTTAAAGATTTTTGACTTACCTAAAGTACAAGCTCGTCAACAGAAACATAAAACACACACAAAAACACACAAACATACGAGCTTTCGCCACCACTGGCAGCTTCTTCGGGAAAAAGAGGAAGGAAGGAGAGGACAAAGGGAAGGATACGGTTTAAGGAAGTGGAAAAGGAGGCATTCCAATCCCAGGAGTGGAAGGACTTACCTTAGGGGACAAAAAGGAAGGTAAACAAATACACACACACTCACACATGCAAACACACCTAGGCAGACATTTGTAGAAACCAAAGAAGTTGGACAGAGATACTACTTCAGGCAGAGGCTCCGTCTACAGAACCGAGGCAAAGATGTTAAAGTTGGTGGGCGGGAATTAGAATTTAGCGCAGGTTGAGACCATGTGGGCAACGGGAAGAGAGAATGTGTTGAAGAGCAAGTTCCCATCTTCGGAGTTCTGAAAGATTGGTGTTAGTGGGAAGTATCCAGATAACCCGGACGGTGTAACACTGTGCCAAGATGTGCTGGCCGTGCACCAAGGCATGTTTAGCCACAGGGTGATCCTCATTACCAACAAACACTGTCTGCCTGTGACGGTTCATGCGAATGGACAGTTTGTTGCAGGTCATTCCCACATAGAACGCTTCACAGTGCAGGCATGTCAGTTGGTAGATCACATGGGTACTATCACAAGTGGCTCTGCCTTTGATTGTGTACACCTTCCGGGTTACGGGCCTGGAGTAAGTGGTGGTGGAAGGGTGCATAGGGCAGGTTTTACAACGCGCGTGGTTACAAAGGTAGGAGCCAGGGGGTAGGGAAGGTGGTTTGGGGATTTCATATGGATGGACTAGGAGGTTACGGAGGTTAGGTGGTCAGCGGAAAGATACTTTTGGTGGAGTGGGAAGGATGTCATGAAGGATGGATCTCATTTCGGGGCACGATTGAAGGAAGTTGTATCCTTGCTGGAGAGCCACATTCAGAGTCCGCTCCAGTTCCAGAAAGTATGCAGTGACAAGAGGGGCATTTCTGGGGTTCTTCTGTGGAAGGTTCTGATAGTTCATGGTTGATAGCTCTGACCAAAACCATTTCTCTGATATCAAATCTGGTAGTTTTCAAACTTCTGTCATGTCTTCTCTACCTGGTTTCGGCTTGTTCCTTCATAGTCCTAAGTACGATCTCCTCTCTCTCTGGTTTGCTCAATCCTTTACAAGGTGGATAGTTGACGAGTTCATTGATTAGGTTAGGTGATAATTTTCCAAACATGATTTTGTAAGGGCAGAATTTCGTGGAAGTATGTTGAAGACTGTTCAAAATCTTTTCAAATTCATACACATAATCTATCCATGATGCAGGATTTTTGTTAAAATATGTCCTGAACAATCAGCCAATTTCCCTCATGTATCTTTCTGCCAGATTGCTGGAGGGTGGTATGCCGAAATCAATATGTGTCTGATGTTTTCATCTTGCATGAATGATTTACAATGCTTAAAGGTAAACTGAGTTCCATTATCAGACAAGATTTTCTTAGGTTTGGTGACTGTCTGAAAGTAGTCATTCCTAAATTTGTTGATTATGGTTTTGCTGGTGGCTTTCTTCACAGGGTACAATTTAATATATTTAGAGAACAGATCCACGGCAACAAATATATGGCTATAACTACCTCTGGCTTGGGAAGACTTCCATGAAAATCCACAGCTAGCACAGCTAGAGTCTGTAGCAATTCTTGTGGCAAGATGTTCTGCATGAGACCTTTCCATGTCTGATTGGACACCTTGACTCTTTGGCATCTGTCGCATGTAGTCACTATTTTTTAACTCTTCTGGCAATGTTATAGAAATAGGTGTTCTCTTGTATTTTTCTGTATACACCTTTAAGTACCACAGTGGCAAAAACTGTCGTGAATACTTTATTAATATATATTTGTGGTAAAATCCACACATGCCAAAAAAAGATTTGAGTTGTTTCTTGGCCTTGGGCACAGGAACCTTTGCTATGGCTTCAATTTTCTTACTGTCTGGGAGTATACCTACTTCAGTTACAATGTGACCAAGAAATTTTGACTGGTCCACAGCAAATTTACATTTTTGTAGCTTAAGAGACATCCCTCCTGCTCTTAATCTTCTGCACACTTCTTCCAGTATGCTTATGTGTTCTTCCCAGGTTTGACCAGCGACAAGGATATCATCCACATACACAGTTAACTTTTCAAAAAGAGCTTTGCAAAATACCAAATCCAAAACTCTGATACATTCAGCTACAGAAACATTTAATCCAAATGGGACCATGCAGTACTGATAGCTTCTTCATGTGGTTTGACCTGCGAGGTACACTGGTAGTTTTTCACTCTCCCTGGTCTATCATCAAACACATCATGATAGTTCCACAATACTCTTCTCAGCTCTTCTTTTTGTTCTTCGTCTAATGTGTTGGCTTCCTACACTTTTGTATTTATGAGTACATGATAATTAATATCCTCCATGGCTTCTTCAGGCTCTTCATGCATGTCTTCTACATCTCTATTATAATCTTATAAATCTAATTCTACACTCTCCTTACTTGGGCTATTCCCATTTTTCAATATCATAGCAGTACAATGTAAAACACCAGTCTTTGGGTCCACAGAGATAACTTTTCTTCCTCCCCAGTCAAATACAGCATTCACTTTCATGATCCAGTCAGTTCCTAGCAAGATATCCTCAGACAGATTAGGTATTACTAGACATCCTTACCTAGATTGACATCATTCACACTGAAGTTGAACAAGGCTTGCCAGTTAACTACCTTGCTGTGTCTGCCAGTAGCACCCTTGATCTTGATTCCTACTACAGGCATCTCCATGAAGTCTGGTACATGTTTCACGCAATCTCTAAATTGTTCAGAAATTCTACTGATTGGATTACCTGTATCAACTAACACTTTTCTTTATTACCAAGAAAAACAGTTTTATTCAGTCTTATACTGGCAATCACAAATTCATCACCAAATCAATGCTCACTCAACACTGTCTAGATACTGACTAGCTTTGGGATGAAGATGATTCTTATATTGCTTTTCAACAAATGAGCTCATTATTGCAATTAATTATGAGATGATTAAACAATTAAATCTTCTTGAATTCAGAGATCTTTGGGTGACTGCTATTACAAATTAATGAAGCATGGTTTCAAACATCACAATAATTTACAATTATATTATTAATTACTTTAAGAACAGAAAAACTGATGCAATGAATAATAATGTACAAGTTGCATAATTTACACAAAAACAATATATTCGAACTGAATTACAATGGAGAAGCAATTTAACAAATATACACAATTAGATTGATCATTATATAATTAAATACATGCATAAACTTGGAACAAAAAGATGGGAATGGAATCTGGTTGTGTTGTGTGTATATGGTATCAGAATCTACACTAAGAGGACTGCTCATGCTGTTACATTACAAGGTAAATATTAATATTAAATAGGATCAATATCTAAGCATTCCGTTTTCATTCCCGCCATTTACAAAATGGTGAATATTAGAGATTGAAAGCTCCTATGCCCTAATAAATTAGCAATTAATTGAACGTAATTCATCATCATCACAATTAGAGACTGATTATGCCTTTCAGCATTCAGTCTGGAGCAAAGTACCTCTAATAAAATTCCTCCATGATCCCCTATTCAGTGCTAACATTGATACCTCATCTGATTTTATGCCTTTTACTTCAAAATCATTCTGCACCGAATCTAAGTACTTTCTTCTTGGTCTACCTTGACTCCTCTTACCCTCTGCTGTCAAGCTCATGAGTCTCTTAGACAGCATATAGAATATTGGACCAAAGTCTATCAACAAAAACATGGCAAGGTAATGATGCCAAAGCCATGTTTTAAAAGAAGCTCTGCAATCCTGGGCCTGAACATGAGAGAGATTAGACTCATGGTTGGATTGCTAACAGGCCATGGGAATTAAAAAATAAATAAATAAATAAAACCTACATACAATGGGAATAATAGAAGAGGATCCTAAATGTAGGATCTGTGATGACAGTGATGAAACTTCATCACATCTAATCTTCGAATGCATTGCATTGGAGAGTAAAAGGCACAGAACATCTGGGACAACCTGACCTGAAGAAATTGTGTCTAATAAAGAAGTGGTAAAGGGACTCCTTGCACTGTTCAAGGGCAGTGGTTGGCTTTACTAGATATACAGGGAGTATTACTGCACAATAAACTTATTTTTGGTGCGGGCTGTGGTGGGTTGGACCAAGACTTTTTTGGCTTCCCTGGAAAAATCAAGTCAAATAAAATCAACCTTGCTTCTCCCATACATGTAACGTGACCCCAAAATCTCAGTCTGTTCGCTCTAACTGCTTCATCTATGGTGTTCATTCCCAGTTTTTCTTTGATTTCCTCATTATGGACTCCCTTCTGCCATTGTTCTCATCTATTAGTACCTGCAATCATTCTTGCCACTTTCATATCTGCAACCTCTACCTTATGAATAAGGTAACCTGTATCCACCAAACTTTCACTCCCATATAAACAAAGTTGGTCGAAACATAGAGCGCTACACTGATAACTTAGTCTTGGTACTTACTTACTTCTTGCAGAAGAGAGTAGATCTTAGCTGAGCTCTCACTGCATTAGCTTTGCTGCACCTCGATTCCAGTTCTTTCGATATGTTGCCATCCTGTGAGAAAATACATCCCAGGCACTTGAAACTGTCTACCTGTTCTAACTTTGTTACTCCTATCTGGCACTCAATCTGTTTGAATCTCTTTCCCACAGACATTACTTTCGTATTGGAGATGTTGATCTTCATATCATAATTCTTGCAACTCTGACCGAGCTCTGAAATATTAGTTTGCAACCTTTCAATCGAATCGGCCACTACAACTAAGACATCCGCATATGCAAGACTGCTTATTTTGTTTTGACCTATTTTAATCCCGCCCTGCCAGTCTACTGTTTTCAAAATATGATCCATGAACAGTATGAACAGCAGTGGTGACAGGTTACAGCCTTGTCTTACCCCTGAAACTACCCTGAACCATGAGCTTAATTTGCCATCTACTCTAACTTCTGCCTGACAGTCTACATAAAGCCCTTTAATTGCCTGCAAAAGTTTGCCTCCTATACCATAATCCTGAAGAACTGACAGTTGCTTTCTCCTAGGAACACGGTCATAAGCCTTTTCCAGATCTATGAAACACAGATACAATTCCCTGTTCCACTCATAGCACTTTTCCATTACCTGCCGTAAGCTAAAAATCTGGTCCTGACAGCCTCTAAGAGGCCTAAACCCACACTGATTTTCATCTAACTTGTCCACAATTAATACTCGAACTCTCCTTTCAACAATACCTGAGAATATTTTGCCTACAATGCTAATTAAAGAGATACTCTGATAGTTGTTGCAATCGTTTCTGTTTCCATGTTTGAAAATTGGCGTGATTACCGCTTTCATCCAGTCTGATGGAACCTTTATTGATTCCCACGCCTTTTCAATTAACCATTGAGACCTGATATTCCACTGTATTTGATGAGTTCTGGCTTAATTTCATCCACCCCAGCCGCTTTATTACACTGTAATCTACTGACCATTTTCTCCACTTCCTCAAATGAGATCCTGTTTCCATCGTCATTCCTATCCCATTCTACCTGATAATCTGTTACATTATTGAACATTTCACCGACATTGAGCAATTCTTCAAATTATTCCCTCCATCTGCCCAAGGCATCCACAGGATTGACTAGCAGCTTTCCTGAACTGTCCAAAACACTTGTTAGTTCCTTCTTCCCTCCCTTTCGAAGATTGCTAATTACACTCCAAAATGGTTTTCCCGTGATTCTAGCTTGTTTCCAAAGTCTTCCCATGATTTCTGCTTGGATCCTGCAATTATCCATTTGGATTTGTTTCTTTCTACAACATAACTTTCTCTGTCTACCTGATTTCTAGTATGGAGCCATTTTTGATATGCCTTCTTTTTCTTTTTACAGGCTGCCTTAACTGTGTCATTCCACCAGGCTGCTGCTTCCTCCTACCTTTGCACATTACTGTTCCAAGACATTCTCTAGCTGCTTCCAGTAGTGTGTCCCTGTACCTTGACCATTCCTCTTCCAGTGACTGTAAATCATTACATTCAACTAACTGGTACCTTTCCAAGATCATTGTTATGTATTTGTCCCTAATTTCCTTGTCTTGAAGCTTCTCCACTCTTATCCTTCTACACATGGACCTGACTTTCTACTCTTTTGGCCTCAAAAAACCAATTTCACTGCAGATTAAATAATGATCAGTATCATCAAAGAACCCCCTGAAAACACGTGTGTCCTTGGCTTTCTTCCTGAATTCCTGGTCTGTTATTATATAGTCAATCATAGATCTGGTTCCCCTTCCTTCCCACGTATAGCAGTGAATGTCCTTATTCTTAAAGAAGGAGTTTGTGAGAACTAAGCCCATACTGAAACAGAAATCCAAGAGCTGTTTTCCGTTCCTGTTGGCCTCCATATCTTCTCCAAACTTACCCATAACCTTTTCATAACCTTCTGTTCGATTTCCTATCCTGGCATTGAAATCACCCACGAGTAAAACACTATCCTTATCCTTCACTCTAACAACTACATCACTAAGTGCAATGTAAAATCTGTCCATCTGATCTTGATCTGTCCCATCACAGGGTGAATACACTGCCACAATCCTAATTTTGTTACTGGAGATGGCCAAATCTATCCACATCAGTCATTCATTTACATACCTTATTGCAATTATGCTGGGTTCGATTGCTTTCCTGATGTAAAATCATACACCCTACTGTGCTCTTCCTACTTTAACTCCTGACAGGTAGACCTTGTATTTCCCAACTTCATCATCTTTCTCTCCCCTTACTCTAATATCACTAACAGCTAAAACATCTACCCCTATCTTACTTGAAGCCTCAGACTTCTTCCCATTGTAATCCCCATTGATATTAATAGCTCCCCATCTCATTCCAAATCGTTTGCTAAGTCGTATCTGAGGAGTCCCTGGTCTGTCAATTAGAGGTGGGACTCCATCACCTCCAAAGGTCCGAGGCATTTTGCTCTGATTGTTGCCAGCATGATATTGAAGTACCTGGGAATCATGTTGCTAGCCTTACTTGCCCCGGGCCCCACTGGGTTTTACCCCTAACAGTTGAGGGACTAACCGGTGGATTTGGTAGTCTTTGCCATCTGAGCACAGAGGTGGCCACGACTCAGGATATGTCCGAGATGCCCAACCTTTTTCCAAAGTAACTGGTATCCCAACTGTCAGGACCACTTACTTGGCCACTCATATGTTGCCCATGGTTCATGAACTAGGACATTACTACAGGAACCCACACCATGAACCACTTAATTATTCTGGAATAATTAATGGAGGTTGTCAGACTCCATCGGATGATTATGAGAAGTTACTTTTTTACCCACACAGCACTGAACACAATGTTATCTTGCTTAACTACACTGTGTTCATTATCACTTGCAGAAGAATAAGTGATTACAAATATTCATTGCCAATAGAATTAAAATCTGTAGCTGCAATAGCACACAGCTGATGAGGCACTGAGAACATCTATAGTTTTAGTATGTAATGTAACGGCGAGAGCGAATGTCTACTTAGGTACCCAATACCATTCATCTCCATAATATGTGATACCTTGTTTTATTAATGATCAGTCCATAACACAAGATATTTGTAGAATTGCATAAAACACAACATTTATTACACAATCACATGTTGCTCTCTCTGTAGTTTCCTCTATCTCATTATTGTATATTTGTAAATATGGGTTCACAATAGTGTAAATGGATTATTTCATTTAATGAGAGAAAAAGTTATGTAAAAACTCTTATTTTATTAGTTTCAAACCAAAATTCTATTGCTCTTTCCATTCGAGAGTCTACTGTAATGGTGGTTATAGGAACATTCTTCATAATGCACTCATAATAATGAAAACATTTGTGATAGCATTGTAAATTTCATAATTAAATAGGACACCAATTCTCATCAATGCAATATCCAGCAATCAGTCATTTAAATTAAATACTTTCCCCATTAACAGTTCATAAAAACATTGTCATTAGATAAATGGACTAGTATAATTAACATGTTCATTAAAGCCTAATTCCGTATAATTAAAATTTCTGCAAAACATTGTTATTTAAAAATAAAAATAAAAATAAATATGTGCAAGCTTTTGGCTCTGTTGTACAAACTACAATTTGTTGATATGAAAAAGATTTAATTGTGTGATTAAAAACTGTGATTACTGATGTGACATATTATTGTACGTCAAAGCATATGTTCTAGCAGTCTGTTGATGTGGAACTTGTTAATTCATTGTTATAAAAACAAAATAAATGTGAATAAAGAAAGTAAATGTGATTAAATGTGTAAGGATGAAAAGGAACTTGTTTAGTACACCATCTGAGGTTACAAAATTGGCCTATGTCATTTATGGAGGATTTAAACAACCATCCAGAAGTTGAATATTGAATTTTCTTGGTTTTTTAACTTGTAGTTTCTACCAACACTACCATATAATAACGCACAGAAATGATGGCAGAAAATCACTTTATTAATGTTCTACAACCAACAGAGACGTTTACACTTTAGCGTACAGAGAAGCACTGACTGTCTTGCTACTGAGGCAGCGATCATGTACCTCAATCAAAGAGGTTACTTTTGGGTACTGTGTGTAATATCGATTCATGGGATGCCACTGAGGCGTTATGCGGTCCTCCAACTAGCGTGGGCAACTGATGGGCCATCCACTGTGGGACATTTGAACGGCATAGGTTGGGAAAGGGGAGGAAGGAGGGGAATTGACATGCTTAATGATGCCATGATCTTTGAAGAGTCAGGGGAAGAAAGTAAGGCGAGGTGTCAGATTAAGGTGATGTTTACAGGACTGGAGGTATAGGATAAACAATGTTTTGTCCCTCAGCTAGACAGTCACGTCTTCGTGTGGATAGGCAGAAACGTCCATGGCGTATGTGATGTAGGCATCTGCATTGAGAGCATGGGAATTGGCAAGGTGCATTGTCATCCGTGTGGTGTAAGACTGGGTGGTGTCAAATTCTGGGGACGGAGAAAAAATTGCTAACGCTGACGAGTTGTGTGGCACAATATACGGAACAATGTGCTTTGCACTGAGAGGTGACTGCAGCGGGGCAGAGTCTGCTTGATCACTGCTTAAACCTTGGTCATGGCATGCATGCTCGGCATTTGGTATGCCATCGTCACACACAGAAACACCGTTGTAGGCGAAAGATCGTCACACGCTGTAAGATCACTTGTTGTGGTGTTGTCTGCATAATCATTTCCTACCTGTGGGTTGTCACATGTAGGGGAAAGAGTCCACACAGATTTCAGCCTGTTGATGGAGACCATAACCATGTGTCCATTAAATGAAATCTCAAATGTGTTCTTGGATCTTGGGCAGGGGTAAGATGGCTGTAGTGAGGGGGCACACAGTGTCGTCACCAGCATTACAAACTTGCAGTCTCCAGAGCTTTGTGTACAAATACACATGGTGTAAAAGGGCCTCACGGTAGGGATACCCACATGTGTGCTATATGTTCGCGTACGCGTTCGACAAGTGTTGGCAAATCAGTTTGTGAAGGGTGGTCAGTGTTGGTGATGAATTCTGCAGGAAGTTCAAACTGCCTCAGTCAGGGCCCAGTTCATACCTACAATGCTAGGAACAAAAATGATCTACATAAGGACTTAAAAGCTCTTACTTTAGTTCAAAAAGGCGTCCACTACTTAAGAAGACATATTTTCAATAATCTATCAACAACCATAAAAACATTAGCTACAAATAAAGCTCAGTTTAAGAGGAGCCTAAAAGACTTTCTAGTGGCCAACTCCTTCTACTCCACTGACAAATTCTTAAATAGAACCAAATGATGCATGTATCTGTATTCATACTATTATTTTATCAGCTTGTAAAAAGTGTATGTACCTGTATTATTATTATTATAATATCAACTTGTAAAATAAAAGGAAAGAAAAAAAATTACATGTTCTATATCCATGAGGATCTCCTCAACACGGATCTATGGAATGAACCAACTAATCTAATCTAATCAACAAATTAGAATTCAGAGTGACGTGTAGTGTGCCTCTTATCAAACATGAAACAAGACTCCTTACATGGCACAAAAGCACCCTTTTTATATCATCTGAACAATGACTCTTAAAATTACATATTGTTAATAAGATACATGACACTAATTACAGTGGAAAAGTAAACAGTTATATGCAACTGGCAATAGTGACAGGTAGCGTAAATAATACTGAGTAAACTGATATATGTGTCTCAGTTTTATTAATAGTGTCGGGGAGTGATGCATTACTTGTAATGCCTTTACTAGTAATGGTTACTTTTCAGAGGTAACTAACAGTAATGGTTTTATTATGTGCACAAAGTAACTGAAACTGTAACTAAGTTACTTTTACCAGTTAATGATTTACCAGAAGTATTGTTACTTTTTTGTCAGTGTTTTTTGAGTGTAAAACAAATAACATATGTTTTGTAAGAATCTCAAGCCTGCAGAATACCAGGCTTTGATTTTAGTGAAAAGAGAAAAGCGAACAATATTCCATATTCACAGAATATATGACATCAACTGTGAATGGGCAAAGCTGAAATGTGTACCCAGAAAGAACAGACATCACTTCTGATCCTGCAGTTGTTATTGTTTCATATTCACAGAATATATGACATCAACTGCGAATGGGCAAAGTTGAAATGTGTATCCAGCTGGGATTCGAACCCAGGTCTCCTGCTTTCTAGGCAGTTGCACTGACAGGGGTAGCAGTTGATGTCATATATTCTGTGAATATGAAACAATAACAACTGCAGGATCAGAAGAGATGTCTTTTCTTTTAGAACAGATGCCACATGTATATATATAATATGCCGGTGACAGGCAATGATCCTTTCGTTAGTGGGGAGGTGTGGGCAAGTTTTTGGCCCTTCCTCTTATGGGAATTAGTTTCATAACTACGAGTTTGAGTACTGTGGGCAGGGTGAAGCTGGGCATTTGTATCTGAAGGGAGGCGTACTTAGGTAGTCCTTGCAGGTGCGGTGATCACTGTGTTCTCAGTGGTGTAGGGGTCAGTGCAACTGCCTAGAAAGCAGGAGACCCGGGTTCTAATCCTGGCTGGGTACACATTTTCAGCTTTGCCCATTTGCATTTGATGTCATATATACAGTGAATATGAAGCAATAACAACTGTAGGATCAGAAGTGATGTCTGTTCTTTCAGAACAAACGCCACATGTATATACAAACAATATTTGTTTCTAAATTAAGTTGTTTCAACAACATACATAAGGAAATTTATGAAATATACATTTTAGCGCTTTTATAATATTTAATAGTGATCATACATTCATAATATCTTCATTTTAAAATTATGTACACAACAATTAGTATGCAAAAATCATCTGAAAAATCACACATAAACAGCGTGCATTGTCCAATTATTTTCCACACCTTTCAACATGGAGAAGGAAAAAGACATACGTGTGCCTTGGCCAGCTTATATTGAAGTGTTCGAATTTTAGACATCGGATGGCTGCAAATTGTGTGTCAATGGGAAAATAATTCCATGGGGAACTTAAGAAAACATATACGCTTCAGGTTGGTTTGTTGCTCACAGTTGGTCTTAAGGCGCATTTAGAATGTGAAGTAGATAAAACAATTAAGTCTCTCATTTCTCAACGCTGAAGAAATAACACTAGGATTTGTTATCTTATTTTGGAAAATAGGTTGTCAAGTTACAATAATTTGAGGCCTATGAAGAAGCACTTTTTATGAAGCAGAAATGAATGTATGTAAGAGGCAGCAGTGTGTACTAAACATGGACAGGGAAAGGGGACTGTCAGCAGCAGATTCCTTATCACATTCATTTGTATGTGATTGACTTTGAGGTTAAAGAAGTTTCCTTTATTGAAAATGATGATTTGGATTAATGTGCAAAAATAAATTAAATATATAATCAATTAAATGTATATGAAAACTAGACTTATGAGTCTTGAGGGACTTTCCGCGATCATCATATGAATAAAATTCTTGAATATCTGTCTCCATGTCGCTTTTATTTTCTACAACATGACCGGTTTCATAGCTGCCCGTCATCTGATCAGTTAACAAATGTTACAATTGATCGTTGACTACTATTTACAATGTATAATATCCAAAAAATTAATGGGTAAAAAAAAAATAAATAAATAAATAAATAAATAAATAAATAAATAAATAAATAAATAAATAAAATAAAAATAAAAAAAATTGAAAAACATATCAATTCTACGAAGTTACAGAGTAACCTGTCATGTGATGAATGAGTGTTCACAGTCATTAATAATACACAGTAGCCTCCTGAGGCATTATATAATGTGCTTCCATTCATCTGAATGGTGGATTCATTTTTGTTAAAATTATTCTCAATAAGTGATTATTAACTTACATATAAAGTCCTTTCTAAAGTCAAGGTGTAAAATAGCAGTCAAGGTATGATATAACAGTTACAACTGAGATACATAAGTTGTCAACCACCCCCATGAACACAGATATTGCTCAGATGGGGTGGTTTGCATGTCTCAATCATACAGATAGCCGTATCGTATGTGCAACCACAGCAGAGGGATATCTGTGGAGAGGCCAGACAAACGTGTGGTTTCTGAAGAGTGTAACGTTTCTGCTATGTTGCACGCTCCATACAGAAATTCGTTGCCAACATATAAACACGAAATATCTGACACCTAAAATAAAACTTCTCTACCGGACATGTAAAATATCACATTTTCGCCTTCAGTTTGAAATTTTATTAACACTATTAGTAAAATGCTTTAAGAAATAGTATGTTGATTTAAACATAACTTTGGCTGTCCTTTTACATAATTTTCAATTTTTAATACTTTTGTAAATAATAGCTGCAAACACTAAAAATGCATTACACTTAGTTCCGGAAATTGCTGAACCTATATAGATACTAATTTGTATTAAAACAACAATACTACATGTTATAACTATTGCACAACACAATTTCATATATACCTTTTGTTTAAATAAATTAGGGCAGACCAGGTTTTATATATCACTGGATCCTAAATTAAATACTGATAATTTTTCATGCACTAAAATTAATAATCCATTTGGTACTAAGAAACTATCTTCGAAATTAACAAAACTACGACAACCATATACAAATCCATATTAATAATAAATTAGACCGCAAACTGAAATACATTAAAATTCCATGTCACAATAATAGTATGCCTACACAATATTGGCAAAACAAATATGTGTGCACTTCAAAAACACAAATAATGTAAATAATTTGAGCACTGTAAACACTAGTCAAAAGGATGACTTTAAATTTTTGTACCACATTAAATACAAATTTCATGAAACATGTACATACATTGAGATAAATAGTCAAAGCTTAAATGTAATGTTTTAATTTCTGTATTTTGGCATATTTAATGTAAAAGAATATTGTTTAATTGTGAATTACAAAACTTTGTCATCAATCTTATTACGTGGTTACGTAGAAAGATGTTTGAGAGAAACCATGTTTTGTGAGTCTCCTAGCAGTCACAAACCAGTAAGCAGCTCTGTTGGCTTGCTGCTGCATTTTTCTTATTTTTTTGATTGTGGAACAATGTGATTGATTTAAACTTTATTTAAATTGGAAATAAAATCGTTTCCATATCAACTGACATGTTTATGATTTACAAAAAGATCCTGTAACATCAAATCTTTTAGTGAATGCCGAAGACAGCTCACAAGGCAATGGACTTCACCAGCATATAAGATAAGTTCAACATCACCTACAGTGGAATGACTTTGTTATAGAGACTGTGAACTAATAAAACTTTCTGTGATTTAGGAAAATATTAGGGCTCAGTTTGAGTCATTCCAAAAAGGGGTGACAGTCGTTAGAAGAGGGGCAGCAACCTTTTCAGTAGTTGCAGGGGCAACAGTCTGGATGATTGACTGAGATAGCCTGGTAATATCGGGTAATGTGGCTTTGCCCTTTGCCACACAATTACTGCAAATGACTGAAAGCAAGGGGAAACTACAGCCATCACTTTTGCCAAGGACATGCAGCTCTACTGTATGAATGTATGATGATGGCATCGTCTTGTGTAAAATATTTCGGAGGTAAAATAGTCCCCCATTTGGATCTCCAGGTGGGGACTACTCAGGAGGATGTGATCATCAGAAAAGACAACACAGGCATTCTACAGATCGGAGTGTGGAATGTTAAGTCCCTTAATTGGGTAGGGACGTTAGAAAATTTAAAAAGAGAAATGGATAGGTTGAAGTAACATATAGTGGGTATTAGTAAATTTCAGTGGGAAGAGGAGCAGGATTTTTTGTCAGGAGAGTACAAAATTATAAATATAGAATCAGTTGGGGGTATTACAGGAGCAGGTTTTATAATGAATAAGAAAACAGGAACACATGTAAACTGCTATGAGCATCGCAGTGACGTCATTATTGTAGTCAAGATAGACATGAAGCCAACACCGACCACAATAGTACAGGTTTATAAGCCAACTAGCTCGGCTGATTATGTCAAAATCTAAGAAATTTATAAGGAGGTAAAGGAAATTATTCAGACAATTGACTTAATTGTGATGGGAGACTGGAATTTGGTATTAGAAAAAGGAAGGGAAGGAAAAATAGTAGGTGAATATGGACTGGGCAAAATTAATGAAAGAGGAATCCACCTGGTAGAATTTTGCACGGAATATAATTTAGTCATAACAAACACCTGATTTAAGAATCACAAAAGAAGGTTGTATATGTGGAAGAGACCAGGAGGCATTGGAAGGTACCAGATAAGTTTTATAATGGTAAGACATAGATTCCGGAACTCAGTATCCACTCGAGTGCCTTACTCCAAGACCACCATGCCCAACTTATATCTATTTGAATCTGCTTACTGTATTCATCTCTTGGTCTCACTCTGTGATTTTTATCCTACACACTTCCCTCCAACGCTAAATTCATGATTCCTTGATGTCTAAGAATGTTTCCTACCAATCAATCCCTTCTTTTGGTCAAGGTATGCCAGAAATTCCTTTTCTTCACAATTCTGTTCAGTGCCCCTTCATTAGTCACGTGATCCACCCACCTAATCTTCAGCATTCTTCTGTAACACCACATTTCAAAAGCTTCTATCCTCTTCTTGTCCACACTGTTTATCATCCATGTTTCACTCCCATACAATCCAACACTCCACACAAATGCCTTTAGAAAGGACTTCCTTCCACTTTAATTAATATTTGATGTTAACAAATTTCTCTTTATCAAAAACGCTTTTTATCCCATTGCCATTCTTCATTTTATATCCTCTGTACTGTGACCATTGTGTGTTATTTTACTACCCAAGTAACAAAACTCATCTACCACCTTCATTATTTCATTACCTAATCTAATTCCTTCAGCATTGCTTGGTTTTCTTTGTTTTACTCTTTGCTGTCTCTGACAGAATTAAAATGTCATCAGCAAAATGGAATGTTTTTATTTCTTCACCCAGAACTTTAATTCCTTCACCAAATTTCTCCTTGCTTTCCTTTATAGCTTGCTCAATGTACAAATTGAACAACAATGGAGAAAGACTACAACCCTGTCTTACTCCATTTCCAACCACTGCATCCCTTTCATGCCCTTCAACTCTGACAACCGCAGTCTGGTTGCTTTCCTTTATAGCTTGCTCAATGTACAAATTGAATAACATTGCAGAAAGGCTATAACCCTGTCCTACTCCCTTCCCAGCCTACTGCACCCCTTTCAAGCCCTTCAACTCTGACAACCGCTGTCGGATTTTTGTACAAGTTGTAAACAATCTTACGTTCCCTATATTTTACTCCTGCTTGCTTCAGAACTTGAAAGAGTTTATTCCAATCAACATTGTCAAAAGCCTTCTCCAGACCTACAAAAGCTAGAAATGTAGGTTTGCCTTTTCTTAATCTATCTTCTAGGATAAGCCGTAAAGTGAGTATTGCCTCCCGTGTTCCTACATTTCTCCTGAACCCAAACTGATCTTCCTCGAGGTCAGCTTCTACCAGCTTTTCCATCCTTCTGTATATAATTCGCGTTAATATTTTGCAACCATGACTTATCAAACTGATGGTTCTGTAGTTTCCACACCTGTCTGCACCTGCTTTCTTAGGGATGGGGATTATAACATTTTTCTTAATGTTTGAGGGTTTTCACCTGTCTCATACATCTTACACACCAGGTGAAACAATTTTGTCGTGGCTGGTTCTCCCAGAGACTTCAGTAGCTCTGAGGGAATATCATCTACTCCAGGGGCCTTGTTTCGACTTAGGTCTTTCAGGGCTCTGTCAAATTCTTCTCTCAGTACAGTATCTCCTATTTCATCTTCATCTACGTCCTCTTCCCTCCCAACAATATTGTCTCGAAGTTCATTTCCTTTGTAGAGCTCCTCTATATACTCTTTCCATCTTTCAGCTTTCCCTTCTTTGCTGAGAACTGGTTTTCCATTAGTGTCCTTGATATTCATAGAGCTGTTTTTATTATCTCCAAATGTTTCTTTTATTTTCCTGTAGGCTGTATCTATTTTTCCCCTATTTATACATTCTTCTACATCCTTGCATTTGCCTTCTAGCCACTCCTGCTTAGCCATTTTGCACTTCCTGTCATTCTCATTTCTTAGTCGTCTGTACTCCATTTTGCCTGTTTCATTTACTGCATTTTTATATTTTCTCCATTCATCGATTAAATTTAGTATCTCTTGTCATACCCAAGGATTTTTTGTAGGTCTTTCCTCCCTACCTATTTTGTCCTCTGCTACCTTCACTATTTCATCTCTCAAGTTTACCCATTCCTCCTCTACTGTTTTATTTTCCCCTGTTTCTGTCAATTGTTGCCTAAAGCTCCCTCTGAAATTCTTAAGAACCTCAGGTTCCTTCAATTTATCCAGGTCCCATCTCCTTATTTTCCTACCTTTTTGTAGTTTCTTTACTTTCAGCCTACAGTTCATAACCAACAAGTTATGACATTCCTATTTTCTTATTCATTATCAATCCTACTCCTGTGATACAATTGATTTTGTATTTATAATCCTGTACTCACCTGACCAGAAATCCTGTTCATCCTGCCACCAAACTTCACTAATCCCCACTATATCTAACTTCAACCTATCCATTTCCCTTTTTAAATTTTCTAATTTTCCTACTCGATTAAGGGATCTAACATTCCACGCTCCAACCCCTAGAATGCCAGTATTGTCTTTCCTGATGATCACATTCTCCTGAGTAGTCCCCGCCCGGAGATCCGAATGGGGGACTATTTTACCTCCGGAATATTTTACCTGAGAGGATGCCATCATCATATGTTCATACAGTAGAGCTGCATGTCCTCGGGAAAAGTAACGGCTGTAGTTTCCCCTTGCTTTCAGCCGTTCGCAGTAGCTGTGTGGCAAAGCCACATTAGCTGATGTTACACGACCAGCTCAGTCAATCATCCAGACTGTTGCCCCTATAACTACTGAAAAGGCTGCTGCCCCTCTTCAGGAACCACACATTTGTCTGACCTCTCTACAGATACCCCTCCGCTGTTGTTGCACCTACGGTACGGCTATCTGTATCGTTGAGGCATGCAAGCCACCCCACCTCGGCTATGTCTGTGGTTCATGGGAGTGGTTAGGCAGTTTACCTGGCCAAATTTCTGTTCTTACCTATAATAAATTTGTTGTTAAAGTAGATCAACTAGTGCTATTTTACTGGTATCTGTTCTTATGTCCTTAATATAGTTTACCAGTCAGTTGGGTTTAACTATCACCCTGCTCCATCTTAGTTTCTCTAGTTACTCAGAATCAGTTGTAAACTTGTAGCCTATTACAGTGAGAAACTGTGCTATTTACTTGTATGTTCACACAATTTCTTGGCAGCGTGCATCCTGTTTCTGTTTCTTGGGCCCGAAGCAGTGACATGTTTAATGTATGCTTTTCCTCTCATTGTTTCATACTGTTCACCTGTATCAAGTTTACTTGGTTTTTAGAATAGCTGCAGCTGCAATTGTTACTGTACCTTGTTTAAGTACTGTATTCACACTGACAGATTAGTCTCCTACCTTCACAGATATTGTGTGTTTGGTGCTAGCTAATTCCAGTGAGCCACAGACATATTTATATACCTGCATCTCAAGCAGATTCATTAGTATGTTTTTTTACTTTCATGGGATAAATGCTGTGTTTAAGAAAATTTGCCAATTGGCCATTTAGTTTTTAAATGAAGTATGTTTGTATTTGTAGATTACCGCTACTTGTCATGAAATTGATTATTCTAGACTGTAACTATTGTAGTTAAGTGACATGAAATTGATTATTCCAGACTGTAACTAGTTAAGTGGTGGCTCCTGTAAAATATTCCTTGTAATGGTGGTTTTCATTTGTAATTTGACTATCACTACATACTGAAAAGTTTGATGAAAACTCTGGGCCACAATTGTAGTGTTTAAGTGGCTGTCGTCTGACTGGAACACAAGACAGTTTTCCAATGGTTGCACTGAAAATGTTTAACTCGCTGCCAAAAGAAGTGCAATACCTGCCACCAGAACCATTCAAAAGGAAAATTGCACAGGGCCTGAATGAGCACCCACTGTACTCAATTGGTGAATTTTTCAACAGTGATGAAAGTGACTGGACAAAATGATAATATTTGTGTTGTATATGTCCAAATTGTAAACTTTTTTCTCTTTTCTTCTTCTTTTATATATGTATATGTATGTATGTATATAATCTTGACGCAGTCTTTCCAGTCATGACTGGTAAACGACACAGAAATAGTAACAAAGTAATAAATAAAGTCTGGGTGCTGTGTCACATTAAATACTGGCCCTTACCATTTTCTCTGTGTAGTTGCGCTTTAGGACAATGTCCAGGGCTCCTAACTTATCCTTGTCACCCAAATTATACCATCAGCTGAGCCTAAGTTTATTTATTATGAAAACCTGTTTTTTACCTTATTTTAAATTTTTGAATCAAGTTCTTGACATTATTGAAAAATATTGTCATTTTATCTAAGCCTTTTATTTATTATTAAATTAATTAATGCTTGCTGATTTATGCAAGTCTGAGTGTGGTCGCTTGTCTGTTTTCTGGACAGTGATCTGAGTGCTGTCACTTGTTTTATGGACTTTGTTATTGCCTAAAATTAAGTAAGTGCTGTTGGTTTTAAAGATTTTTTTATTTGAGTCATTCAATTGTAATTAAATTACTTAGTGTATGTCAAGTTATGTTGTACAACAGTTATCAGTTCTATACTGTTCTGGGCTAATGAGAAGGGGAAAATCTGTTAGTTACCTGAACTTATTATCCTCCTGGCAGTCTGAGTGCCATGACTTGTTGATTTTCTGGATATTGTTAATCCAAATCAACTTTATTGATGTTTGTTTGATTTTATTTATAATTAAATTAATTAATGCTTGGAAATTTAGACGATATGCAATAAAACAGGTTATGGGAAATCACAAAAGATTTACTTGTAGGTCCTACCTTCCACTTGAATTTTCCTTATCCTATTACCATGTCTCTGCTGCAATCACTGTACAGTATTTTATATTGGTTTGATGACAAACCAGGATTAATGGCCACTGCCAAACTGTGCCAAAAACAAAATGGACCACCTTGTGCCACAGCATGCAGCTGAACACAGCACTCTGAATTTCAATGGCTGCTTCACTACCTGAGCCATCTAGATCCTCCCCTCCACCACCAGCTCTTCTGAATTGCACAGATGGGAGTAGTCTGCTCAACACATTCTATGGTCACGCAACCATCCTGGCCTCAACATAACCTCCCATCCCTGCACCTTGTGCCTAACATCTTTTCCCCACTCTTCCTTCCCACTCATTATCCTGTATCTCATGTGTTCCATACAAATGTGTTGTCTCTTACAATATACCCTTAATTAATGAATTTTTAGTTTTACTTATAGTTTATTTTTCTCCTCCATTTTCCTGTTTCTTAAATTTTTTTCCTTGTTATTATCATTTCAAATCCACCCACTCAATCCCCACACTCCCCTACACCTTTCTTGCCCCTTACCGTCACTGTACTCATTGCCACAATTCAAATTCTAGCCTATCAGAGTCTTTCCAGTCCATCATGCAATGCAGAACTTTCCATCGCCAGCTTTACCCAGCATCCCTCCCCCTCCACTTCCCACCTCACTCAGTGTCTAGCTTGCTTTTCTGGAGTGGCCAGACATGATAGTTGAGTGTGTATAGTTGTCTGAGTGATTGCGTGAATATGTGTTTCTTTCTTTGACGAAAGCCATGGCCTAAATTGTGTGAATGTGATTATCTATTTCGTTTCTGTCAGCAGCTCAACAAGACTCTTTATGGTGACTTGTTATTTATCCTCCATTATTAAACTAATAAAAATTACTCATCTTTATAATGTGATCTCTGGATGGTGTATAATATGCTTACAGTGAACTTTACCTGGAGTGCTGCTTCAAAATAAATAAACCAGTAATAAGTTTGCTGAACTTTAATTGCTCCCAAATGAGATTTTCACATATGCATACCATAACTCGTATCTTTTCAAACACATTCCAAATAAGCTCAATAACAGCAGAACTAATGTAAAGTAAACTGCATCAAATGAAAAAACACTGGTGCCCCACGGCACCTGTATATACAGGGTGTTACAAAAAGGTACGGCCAAACTTTCAGGAAACATTCCTCACACACAAAGAAAGAAAATATGTTATGTGGACATGTGTCCAGAAATGCTTAATTTCCTTGTTAGAGCTCATTTTATTACTTCTCTTCAACTCACATTAATCATGGAATGGAAACACACACCAACAGAACTTACGAGCATGACTTCAAACACTTTGTTACAGGAAATGTTCAAAATGTCCTCCGTTAGCAAGGATACATGCATCCACCCTCCATCATATGGAATCCCTGATGCACTGATGCAGCCGTGGAGAATGGCATATTGTATCACAGCCATCCACAATACAAGCATGAAGAGTATCTACATTTTGTACCGGGGTTGTATAGTAAAATGGTACTAGGTTATTAAGTAATTACAGTTCAGTCATTCTACCAAATTCAAACATATCAAATACGATACTCAACTTTTCAACATTATGATGTATGGTGGTTCTGCTCACTGCAAAATTATTCACCTGGGGCGTTGTGGTAGCAATAAATACTCATAGGTACAATTTTTCACTTATTATTTATTTTGCAATCAAACTGCTTCTTATTCCAGCAAAACATTACAACTTCATAACTTGTGTACCCAATTTACCAGAACTTAACTGATTTTAAAACACAGACTGACATAGATTCCAGAGCACTTTACAAATACCAAAACTCAAACTACCGCACGCAAGGAGGTGAAGCAAATATATAACATTGACAATAATGACATTACATTATGTATTGTTCATAACAATTGAATATACTAATTTAAAATTAATGAACACACAAGTAAAACATTTCATGTACACAAAAATAATTACAATATAAAATGAAAACTATACATACAATAATTTTAGATGGCACATATCTTTTTAAGTCTTAATCTTGGTCCTTTTTGTTTGACAACAAAGCACAATGTTAAATGTCAATTAATTAGTTAATGAGTACATCATACATGTTCCTAACATATATTGAACTATCAAATATCTTGGTAATTCTCAATATAGACTCAAAATCTCAGCTCAGTCAACATATACAAAGAATTACCATATTGAAATCTTGACTCTTACATTAATTAACACAATTAGCTGGTCAACACAACTTCTTTATGAGCCTAAATATATACACTGCTATTTATTTTCATATCTCTTAGATTTACAAAAAGTTTCTACAATTCTTCTGTCTATTTCTTGAACCAACGTACAATGACGAGACTATTGTTTATAGAACTGTCTGGAAAGAAAATATATGAATCTCATAATTAAAGAAATCTATCACTTGTTAACTAATCACAGTATCACCGAGACACTGTCCTACACTGATTCCTAGGCTGGCTCTTTCGTTTGTAGCTAATTTAACATGCAACATATATCACTATTAGACCACACGATTCCGGGTCCGATGCAGATGGTATCGTACGATAACATTGAGATGAGAGGGCCAGCAGTATCATCATCACATCATCACAATACCCCCCCCCCCCCCCCAATCAGCTTGACGATGCCCTCATAAGTCGAGGTGGTGCAAGAGTAAAGCACCTACTTTGGATGACTTGGACCCGGTGGCTGGCTTGGCTGCATCAGTACCTCACATAGTCCTGTCTTGGGTTGGCACAGCACAGTCCACATGCACAGCATCACCAGGTCCAGAAAGTTCCAAGTGCAGTAAGTAGGTGACAAGGGTATGCCCTCCCAACAGCAGAGGGCAGTATCGGGAACAGCTGACTCTCAAGAATCTGCCACACTGAACTAGTCTGACCATTTTAAGCATCAAAACAAAATATACAAGAAACATATGACAAAAAATATCCACATAACTATATTGTAAAATTTACTGTTCTCAGATTCTGAACTGAATTTATAAAACTTTGAGGACATGAAACTTGGTATCTTACAAAATCATTAGACACTAACATTAATTAAGTGATTCTATCATGACTTCTATCAATATCTCAAATACTTTAACTCTTTAATACTCAGGTAACAATTTGAATTCAAATTTTAACTGTGACATAAGTTAATACCTTGAAAAGTCTAACTGAACAAACTATATAGAAATCAATATTCTTATTAACATAAAAAAAATTACATACACACATTTCATACCTTAACACTACAGAAGAAAGGTAGAACGATAGATATGAGATAATTTGAACAGGCTACAGAATGAGTAGGAGATGTGGCACCAGAAAGCGAAATCACAAGTATGCTACCACATAGCTAGAAATCCAGTGCTTGCCAATGCCAGTAGCACACACAGAAGGTGTACTTTCCTGAGGTTTACAAATATTATATCCAACATATTGACAATACAAGTTTCAAGATATTTCATCAAAGAATACATATATACAAAACTCTTATAGCTGCAATAAATTTTACAAAAATAGCACCTGTACAAAGTCTTATTATTACCCACTACTGTCTGTATGGTTTGAGTTCTGTTATATTCCTCAGTCCAAATGCTTTTCCTGACCTGGGATACTCTAACCTGTAAGCATTAGGATGAGGGTTTCCCACAACTTTGAAAGGGCCGTTAAAGATTTTTGACTTACCTAAAGTACAAGCTCGTCAACAGAAACATAAAACACACACAAAAACACACAAACATACGAGCTTTCGCCACCACTGGCAGCTTCTTCGGGAAAAAGAGGAAGGAAGGAGAGGACAAAGGGAAGGATACGGTTTAAGGAAGTGGAAAAGGAGGCATTCCAATCCCAGGAGTGGAAGGACTTACCTTAGGGGACAAAAAAGAAGGTAAACAAATACACACACACTCGCACATGCAAACACACCTAGGCAGACATTTGTAGAAACCAAAGAAGTTGGACAGAGATACCACTTCAGGCAGAGGCTCTGTCTACAGAACCAAGGCAAAGATATTAAAGATGGTGGGCGGGAATTAGAATTTAGCAGAGGTTGAGACCAGGTGGGCAACGGGAAGAGAGAATGTGTTGAAGAGCAAGTTCCCATCTTTGGAGTTCTGAATGATGGGTGTTAGTGGGAAGTATCCAGATAACCCGGACGGTGTAACACTGTGCCAAGATGTGCTGGCCGTGCACCAAGGCATGTTTAGCCACAGGGTGATCCTCATTACCAACAAACACTGTCTGCCTGTGATGGTTCATGCGAATGGACAGTTTGTTGCTGGTCATTCCCACATAGAACACTTCACAGTGCAGGCATGTCAGTTGGTAGATGACATGGGTACTATCACAAGTGGCTCTGACTTTGATTGTGTACACCTTCCGGGTTACGGGCCTGGAGTAAGTGGTGGTGGAAGGGTGCATAGGGCAGGTTTTACAACGCGCGTGGTTACAAAGGTAGGAGCCAGGGGGTAGGGAAGGTGGTTTGGGGATTTCATATGGATGGACTAGGAGGTTACGGAGGTTAGGTGGTAGGCGGAAAGACACTCTCGGTGGAGTGGGAAGGATGTCATGAAGGATGGATCTCATTTTGGGGCACGGTTTAAGGAAGTTGTATCCTTGCTGGAGAGCCACATTCAGAGTCCGCTCCAGTCCCAGAAAGTATCCAGTGACAAGAGGGGCACTTCTGGGTTCCTCTGTGGAAGGTTTTGATAGTTCATGGTTGATAGCCTTTGATCTTTCTTGGGCTCTGACCAAAACCATTTCTCCGATATCAAATCTGGTAGTTTTCAAACTTCTGTCATGTCTTCTCTTCTGGTTTCAGCTTGTTTCTTCATAGTCCTAAGTACGATCTCCTCTCTCTCTGGTTTGCTCAATCCTTTACAAGGTGGATAGTTGACGAGTTCATTAATTAGGTTAGGTGATGATTTTCCAAACATGATTTTGTAAGGGCAGAATTTCGTGGAAGTATGTTGAAGACTGTTCAAAATCTCTTCAAATTCATACACATAATCTATCCATGATGCAGGATTTTTGTTAAAATATGTCCTGAACAATCTGCCAATTTCCCTCATGTATCTTTCTGCTAGATTGCTGGAGGGTGGTATGCTGAAATCAATATGTGTCTGATGTTTTCATCTTGCATGAATGATTTACAATGCTTCAAGGTAAACTGAGTTCCATTATCAGACAAGATTTTCTTAGGTTTGGCGACTGTCTGAAAGTAGTCATTCCTGAATTTGTTGATTATGGTTTTGCTGGTGGCTTTCTTCACAGGGTACAATTTAATATATTTAGAGAACAGATCCACGGCAACAAATATATGGCTATAACTACCTCTGGTCTTGGGAAGACTTCCATGAAAATCCACAGCTACAGTCTGAAGCAATTCTTGTGGCAAGATGTTCTGCATGAGACCTTTCCATGTCTGATTGGACACCTTGACTCAATGGCATCTGTCGCATGTAGTCACTACTTTTTAACTCTTCTGGCAATGTTATAGAAATAGGTGTTCTCTTGTAGTTTCTGTATACACTTTTGAGTACCACAGTGGCAAAAACTTTCGTGAATACTTTATTATTACATCAACACTGTCCTCGGGCCAACACAACTTCCATTTATCACTGTCAACACTCATACATCTAAACAGCATGCCCTTGTATGTCTTACAGTATTGCCCTACCTTATCTTCCCCTCTTTTGCCTAACAAGCTCTTGACTAATCTCCAATTATCATTATGATTTTGGTATCTCCTAATCTTATCACAAATTTTTCGGATTTCTGCTTCTTCTTTAACACCTTTCAGGTACATGACTCTGTATTCCTTTTCACAGGCTCCACTGCTATCTTCCAATTCGACCCCCCCCCCTCCTCCCCACTGGCGAATGAGAGAGTGAATCAGCAAGAAGGTTGTCCTTGCCCTTAATGTATTCCACAGAGAAATCAAACTGTTGCAAGAACAGTGCCCATCTGGTAATCTGATTATGGTAAAGTTTGCACTCCTGGATCTAGGTCAAAGCCTTATGGTATGTGAATACAATAGTTTTGTGGCCTGACAAGTAGTTTCTGAATTTTGTGAAAGCCCAAAAACTGCTAAAAGTTCCTTTTCTGTAATGGTGTAGGCCTTCTCGTGTTTCTGTAATGTCCTGCTTCCAAATGCAATGGTCCAGTGTTCAGGCTGGTTATCAATTGTTTTCACTTGAAACAAATGAGCACCAATTCCATAATCACTACTGTCATTACTTAAACAAAATGGTAATGACAAGTCCAGTCTGTATAAAATATTGCTGTTACAAAGCTGCTTTTTTATTTCTTCCAAGGCTTGTTTGCATTCTTCTGACAAATTCCAAACAGTATTTTTCTTCAGCAGGTTGTTCAAACATGGGGCATTCAAGGCTTGGGTACTTATATATTTGTGGTAAAATCCACACATGCCAAAAAAAGATTTGAGTTGTTTCTTGGTCTTTGGCACAGGTACCTTTGCTATGGCTTCAATTTTCTCATTGTCTGGGAGTATACCTTCTTCAGTTACAATGTGACCAAGAAATTTTAACTGGTCCATAGCAAATTTACACTTTTCTAGCTTAAGAGACATCCCTCCTGCTCTTAATCTTCTGCACACTTCTTCCAGTAAGCTTATGTGTTCTTCTAGGGTTTGACCAGTGACAAGGATATCATCACAGTTAACTTTTCAAAAAGATCTTTGCATAATACCAAATCCAAAACTCTGATAAATTCAGCTACAGAAACATTTAATCCAAATGGGACCATGCAGTACTGATAGCTTCTTCCGTTATACAAGAAAGCAGTGACCTTCCTTGAGTCTCTGGCAAGTGGCACCTGATGAAAATCACAAGTCAGGTCCAGGCTAGTTATATATTTTATATATTCATATTTATACACTAGTTCTTCGATGCTCTCTGGATGGTCAGTTTCCCTTTCTAAAAACTTGTTCAGATGTCTGAAGTCAAGTACAATCCTCACATGTACATTCTAATTGGATATCATGATGATCAGGTTATTGTATTCACTAGTACTCCTCTCAATTATGTTCCAGTTTTCCATCTTTTCAAGTTCTTTCTCTACAGCTTTCCTTTTTGCAATAGGGACACTGTATGGTTTGATGTAAAATGGTTCGTGTGGTTTGACCTGCAAGGTACACTGGTAGTTTTTCACTCTCCCTGGTCTATCATCAAACACATCATGATAGTTCCACAATACTCTTCTCCGCTCTTCTTTTTTTCTTCGTCCAATGTGTTGGCTTCCTACACTTTTGTATTTATGAGTACATGATAATTAATATCCTCCATGGCTTCTTCAGGCTCTTCATGCATGTCTTCTACATCTCTATTATAATCTTATAAATCTAATTCTACACTCTGCTTACTCGGGCTATTCCCATTTTTCAATATCATAGCAGTACAATGTAAAACACCAGTCTTTGGGTCCACAAACATAACTTTTCTTCCTCCCCAGTCAAATACAGCATTCACTTTCATGATCCAGTCAGTTCCTAGCAAGATATCCTCAGACAGATTAGGTATTACTAGACATCCTTAACCTAGATTGACATCATTCACACTGAAGTTGAACAAGGCTTGCCAGTTAACTACCTTGCTGTGTCTGCCAGTAGCACCATTGATCTTGATTCCTACTACAGGCATCTCCATGAAGTCCGGTACATGTTTCACGCAATCTCTAAATCGTTCAGAAATTCCACTTTTCTTTATTACCAAGAAAAACAGTTTTATTCAGTCTTATACTGGCAATCACAAATTCATCACCAAATCAATGCTCGCTCAACACTGTCTAGATACTGACTAGCTTTGGGATGAAGATGATTCTTATATAGCTTTTCAACAAATGAGCTCATTATTGCAATTAATTATGAGATAATTTAAAAATTAAATCTTCTTGAATTCAGAGATCTTTGGGTGACTGCTATTACAAATTAATGAAGCATGGTTTCAAACATCACAATAATTTACAATTATATTATTAATTACTTTAAGAACAGTAAAAACTGGTGCAATGAATAATAATGTACAAGTTGCATAATCAACACAAAAACAATATATTCGAACTGAATTACAATGGAGAAGCAATTTGACAAATATACACAATTCTTATTTTGGATAAATATATATGTTTGATTGATTTTAGCTGAAATTGATTTGCAATTAAGTAAAGTGTAGATTATGGAACAATACTAAACAATTCCTAACAATTCTCATTTTAGATTCTTGTATAGTATAAAGTCTGATAAAATATCTATTTTGATAATCCAGTCAGATACAATTAAATTAGATTGATTATGATCATTATATAATTAAATACATGCATAAACATGGAACAAAATGATGAGAATGGAATTTGGTTTTGTTGTGTGTATATGGTATCAGAATCTACACTAAGAGGACTGCTCATGCTGTTACATTACAAGGTAAATATTAATATTAAATAGGATCAATATCTAAGCATTCCGTTTTCATTCCCGCCATTTACAAAATGGTGAATATTAGAGATTGAAAGCTCCTATGCCATAATAAATTAACAATTAATTGAACTTAATTCACCATCATCACAATTAGAGACTGATTATGCCTTTCAGTGTTCAGTCTGGAGCAAAGTAACTCTAATAAAATTCCTCCATGATCCCCTATTCAGTGCTAACATTGATACCTCATCTGATTTTATGCCTTTTACTTCAAAATCATTCTGCACCGAATCTAAGTACTTCCTTCTTCGTCTACCTTGACTCCTCTTACCCTCTGCTGTCAAGCTCATGAGTCTCTTAGACAGCATATAGAATATTGGACCAAAGTCTATCAACAAGAACATGGCAAGGTAATGATGCCAAAGCCATGTTTTAAAAGAAGCTCTGCAATCCTAGACCTGAACAGGAGAGAGATTAGACTCATGGTTGGATTGCTGACAGGCCATGGGAATTTAAAAAAAAACCTACATACAATGGAAATAACAGAAGAGGACCCTAAATGTAGGATCTGTGATGACAGTGATGAAACTTCATCACATCTAATCTTCGAATGCATTGCATTGGAGAGTAAAAGGCACAGAACATCTGGGACAACCAGACCCGAAGAAATTGTGTCTAATAAAGAAATGGTAAAGGGACTCCTTGCACTGTTCAAGGGCAGTGGTTAGCTTTACTAGATATACAGGGAGCGATACTGCACAATAAACTTATTTTTGGTGCGGGCAGTGGTGGGTTGGACCAAGACTGTTTTGGCTTCCCTAGAAAAATCAAGTCAAATCAAATCAACCTTGCTTCTCCCATATGTGTAACGTGGCCACAACATCTCAGTCTGTTTGCTCTAACTGCTTCATCTATGGTGTTCATTCCCAGTTTTTCTTTGATTTCCTCATTATGGACACCCTCCTGCCATTGTTCCCATCTATTAGTACCTGCAATCATTCTTGCCACTTTCATATCTGTAACCTCTACCTTACAAATAAGGTAACCTGTATCCACCAAACTTTCACTTCCATATAAACAAAGTTGGTCGAAACATAGAGCGCTACACTGATAACTTAGTCTTGGTACTTACTTACTTCTTGCAGAAGAGAGTAGATCTTAGCTGAGCTCTCACTGCATTAGCTTTGCTGCACCTCGATTCCAGTTCTTTCGCTATGTTGCCATCCTGTGAGAAAATACATCCCAGGCACTTGAAACTGTCTACCTGTTCTAACTTTGTTACTCCTATCTGGCACTCAATCTGTTTGAATCTCTTTCCCACAGACATTACTTTCGTATTGGAGATGTTGATCTTCATATCATAATTCTTGCAACTCTGACCGAGCTCTGAAATATTAGTTTGCAACCTTTCAATCGAATCGGCCACTACAACTAAGACATCCGCATATGCAAGACTGCTTATTTTGTTTTGACCTATTTTAATCCCGCCCTGCCAGTCTACTGTTTTCAAAATATGATCCATGAACAGTATGAACAGCAGTGGTGACAGGTTACAGCCTTGTCTTACCCCTGAAACTACCCTGAACCATGAGCTTAATTTGCCATCTACTCTAACTTCTGCCTGACAGTCTACATAAAGCCCTTTAATTGCCTGCAAAAGTTTGCCTCCTATACCATAATCCTGAAGAACTGACAGTTGCTTTCTCCTAGGAACACGGTCATAAGCCTTTTCCAGATCTATGAAACACAGATACAATTCCCTGTTCCACTCATAGCACTTTTCCATTACCTGACGTAAGCTAAAAATCTGGTCCTGACAGCCTCTAAGAGGCCTAAACACACACTGATTTTCATCTAGCTTGTTCACAATTAATACTCGAACTCTCCTTTCAACAATACCTGAGAATATTTTGCCTACAATGCTAATTAAAGAGATACTCTGATAGTTGTTGCAATCGTTTCTGTTTCCATGTTTGAAAATTGGCGTGATTACCGCTTTCATCCAGTCTGATGGAACCTTTATTGATTCCCACGCCTTTTCAATTAACCATTGAGACCTGATATTCCACTGTATTTGATGAGTTCTGGCTTAATTTCATCCACCCCAGCCGCTTTATTACACTGTAATCTACTGACCATTTTCTCCACTTCCTCAAATGAGATCCTGTTTCCATCGTCATTCCTATCCCATTCTACCTGATAATCTGTTACATTATTGAACATTTCACCGACATTGAGCAATTCTTCAAATTATTCCCTCCATCTGCCCAAGGCATCCACAGGATTGACTAGCAGCTTTCCTGAACTGTCCAAAACACTTGTTAGTTCCCATCTTCCCTCCCTTTCGAAGATTGCTAATTACATTCCAAAATGGTTTTACTGTGGCTTGGCCCAGAGATTCTAGCTTGTTACCAAAGTTTTCCCATGATTTCTGCTTGGATTCTGCAATTATCCATTTGGATTTGTTTCTTTCTACAACATAACTTTCTCTGTCTACCTGATTTCTAGTATGGAGCCATTTTTGATATGCCTTCTTTTTCTTTTTACAGGCTGCCTTAACTGTGTCATTCCACCAGGCTGCCTACTTCCTCCTACCTTTACACATTACTGTTCCAAGACATTCTCTAGCTTCTTCCAGTAGTGTGTCCCTGTACCTTGACCATTCCTCTTCCAGTGACTGTAAATCATTACATTTAACTAACTGGTACCTTTCCGAGATCATTGTTATGTATTTGTCCCTAATTTCCTTGTCTTGAAGCTTCTCCACTCTTATCCTTCTACACATGGACCTGACTTTCTACTCTTTTGGCCTCAAAAAACCAATTTCACTGCAGATTAAATAATGATCAGTATCACGTGTGTCCTTGACTTTCTTCCTGAATTCCTGGTCTGTTATTATATAGTCAATGATAGATCTGGTTCCCCTTCCTTCCCACGTATAGCGGTGAATGTCCTTATGCTTAAAGAAGGAGTTTGTGAGAACTAAGCCCATACTGGAACAGAAATCCAAGAGCTGTTTTCCGTTCCTGTTGGCCTCCATATCCTCTCCAAACTTACCCATAACCTTTTCATAACCTTCTGTTCGATTTACTATCCTGGCATTGAAATCACCCATGAGTAAAACACTATCCTTATCCTTCACTCTAACAACTACATCACTAAGTGCAATGTAAAATCTGTCCATCTGATCTTGATCTGTCCCATCACAGGGTGAATACACTGCCACAATCCTAATTTTGTTACTGGAGATGGCCAAATCTATCCACATCAGTCATTCATTTACATACCTTATTGCAATTATGCTGGGTTCGATTGCTTTCCTGATGTAAAATTTTACACCCTATTGTGCTCTTCCTACTTTAACTTCTGACAGGTAGACCTTGTATTTCCCAACTTCATCATCTTTCTCTCCCCTTACTCCGACATCACTAACAGCTAAAACATCTACCCATATCTTACTTGAAACCTCAGCCAGCTCTACCTTCTTCCCATTGTAAACCCCATTGATATTAATAGCTCCCCATCTCATTCCAAATCGTTTGCTAAGTCGTATCTGAGGAGTCCCTGGTCTGTCAATTAGAGGTGGGACTCCATCACCTCCAAAGGTCCGAGGCATTTTGCTCTGATTGTTGCCAGCATGATATTGAAGTACCTGGGAATCAGGATTCTAGCCTTACTTGCCCTGGGCCCCACTGGGTTTTACCCCTAACGGTTGAGGGACTAACCGGTGGATTTGGTAGTCTTTGCCATCTGAGCACAGAGATGGCCACAACTCGGAATATGTCCGAGATGCCCAACCTTTTTCCAAAGTAACTGGTATCCCAACTGTCAGGACCACTTACTTGGCCACTCATACGTTGCCCATGGTTCATGAACTAGGACATTACTACAGAAACCCACACCATGAACCACTTAATTATTCTGAAATAATTAATGGAGGTTGTCAGACTCCATCGGATGATTAGGAGAAGTTACTTTTTTACCCACACAGCACTGAACACAATGATATCTTGCTTAACTACACTGTGTTCATTATCACTTGCAGAAGAATAAGTGATTACAAATATTCATTGCCAATAGAATTAAAATCTGTAGCTGCAATAGTACACATCTGATGAGACACTGAGAACATCTATAGTTTTAGTATGTAATGTAATGGCCAGAGCGAATGTCTACTTAGGTACCCAATACCATTCTTCTCCATAATATGTGATACCTTGTTTTATTAATGATCAGTCCATAACACATGATATTTGTAGAATTGCCTAAATCACAACATTTATTACACAATCACTTGTTGCTCTCTCTGTAGTTTCCTCTATCTCATTATTGTATATTTTTAAATATGGGTTCACAATAGTGTATATGGATTATTTCATTTAATGAGAGAAAAAGTTATGTAAAAACTCTTATTTTATTAGTTTCAAACCAAAATTCTATACTTTATTGCTCTTTCCATTCGAGAGTCTACTGTAATGGTGGTTATAGGAACATTCTTCATAATGCACTCATAATAATGAAAACATTTGTGATAGCATTGTAAATTTCATAATTAAATAGGACACCAAGTCTTATCAATGCAATATCCAGCAATCAGTCATTTAGATTATATACTTTCCCCATCCACCCCCATGAACCACAGACATTGCCGAGGTGGGGTGGCTTGCGTGCCTCAACGATACAGATAGCCATACCGTAGGTGCAACCACAGCGGAGGGGTATCTGTGGAGAGGCCAGACAAACGTGTGGTTCCTGAAGAGGGGCAGCAGCCTTTTCAGTAGTTACAGGGGCAACAGTCTGGATGATTGACTGAGCTGGCCTTGTAACATCAGCTAATGTGGCTTTGCCACACAGCTACTGCGAACGGCTGAAAGCAAGGGGAAACTACAGCCGTTACTTTTCCTGAGGACATGCAGCTCTACTGTATGAACATATGATGATGGCATCCTCTTGGGTAAAATATTCCGGAGGTAAAATAGTCTGCCATTCGGATCTCCGGGCGGGGACTACTCAGGAGGATGTTGTCATCAGGAAAGACAATACTGGCATTCTACGGATCGGAGCATGGAATGTTAGATCCCTTAATCGGGTAGGAAAATTAGAAAATTTAAAAAGGGAAATGGATAGGTTGAAGTTAGATATAGTGGGGATTAGTGAAGTTCGGTGGCAGGATGAACAGGATTTCTGGTCAGGTGAGTACAGGATTATAAATACAAAATCAGTTGGGGGTATCACAGGAGTAGGGCTGATAATGAATAAGAAAATAGGAATGCAGGTAAACTACTATGACCAGCACAGTGATCGCATTATCATTGTCAAGATAGATATGAAGCCAACACCGACAACAGTAGTACAGGTTTATATGCCAACTAGCTCTGCCGATGAGGACGAAATCGAAGAAATACATGAAGAGCTAAAAGAAATTATTCAGACAATTAAGGGAGAGGAAAATTTAATTGTGATGGGAGACTGGAATTCGGTAGTAGGAAAAGGAAGAGAAGCGAAAAATAGTAGGTGAATATGACTGGGCAGGAGGAATGAAAGAGGAAGTCGCCTGGTAGAATTTTGCACGGAACATGATTTAATCGTAACAAACACGTGGTTTAAGAATCACAAAAGAAGGTTGTATACGTGGAAGAGACCAGGAGACACCGGAAGGTATCAGATAGATTTTATAATGGTAAGACATAGATTCCGGAACTGATAAACTGCAAGAAATACCCAGGGGCAGATATAGACTCTGACAATAACTTGTTAGTCATGAACTGTAGGCTGAAGCTGAAAAAACTGCAGAAAAGTAGGAAAATAAGGAGATGGGACTTAGATAAATTGAAGGAAAGTGAAGTTCTGGAGAATTTCAGAGGGAGCTTTAGGCAACAATTGACAGAAACAGGGGGAAATAAAACAGTAGAAGAGGAATGGGTAACATCGAGAGATGAAATAGTGAAGGCAGCAGAGGACAAAATAGGTAGAAAGGCAAGACCTACAAAAAATCCTTGGATATCACAGGAAATACTAAATTTAATTGACGGAAGGAGAAAATATAAAAATGCAGTAAATGAAACAGGCAAAATGGAGTACAGACGACTAAAAAATGAGATTGACAGGAAATGTAAAATGGCAAAGCAGGAGTGGTTAGAAGACAAATACAAATCTGTAGAAGAATGTATAACAAGGGGAAAAGTAGATACCGCCTACAGGAAAATCAAAGAGACATTTGGGGACAAGAAAAGCAACTCTACGAATATCAAGAACTCAGATGGGAAACCAGTTCTCAGCAAAGAAGGGAAAGCTGAAAGGTGGAAAGAGTACATAGAGCAGCTGTACAAAGGAAATGAACTTAGAGATGATGTTGTAGGAAGGGAAGAGGAAGTAGATCAAGATGAAATAGGAGATACTATACTGAGAGATGAATTTGATAGAGCCTTGAAAGACTTAGGTCGGAAAAAGGCCCCAGGAGTAGATGACATACCCTCAGAGCTACTAAAGTCTCTGGGAGAGCCAGCCATGACAAGACTATTTGAACTGGTGTGTAGGATGTATAAGACAGGCGAAATTTCCTCAGACTTTAAGAAAAATGTAATAATCCCCATTCCAAAGAAATCAGGCACAGACCGATGTGAAAATTACAGAACCATCCGTTTGATAAGTCATGGTTGCAAAATTTTAACACGAATTATCTACAGGAGAAAGGAAAAGCTGGTAAAAGCTGACCTAGGGGAAGATCAGTTTGGATTCAGGAGGAACATAGGAACCCGGGAGGCAATACTCACTTTACGTCTTATCTTAGAAGATAGATTAAGGAAAGGCAAACCTACATTTTTAGCTTTTGTAGATTTGGAGAAAGCATTTGACAATGTTGAATGGATTACACTCTTTCAAATTCTGAAGTCAGCAGGGGTAAAATACAGGGAAAGGAGAGTTATTTACAACTTGTACAAAAGCCAGACCGCAGTTATTAGACTCGAAGGGCATGAAAGGGAAGCATCAGTTGGGAAGGGAGTAAGACAGGGTTGTAGCCTTTCTCCGATGTTATTCAATTTGTACATCGAGCAGGCGGTGAAGGAAAGCAAGGAAAAATTTGGAATAGGGATTAAAGTTCAGGGGGAAGAAATAAAAACATTGCGTTTTGCTGATGACATTGTAATTCTGTCAGAGACAACAAAGGACTTGGAAGAGCAGTTGAATGGAATGGACAGTGTGTTGAAGAGAGCGTATAAAATGAACATTAACAAGAGCAAAACAAAAATAATGGAATGCGGTCTTAGAAAATCAGGCGATGCTGAAGGAATTAGATTAGGTAACGAAACAATGAAGGTGGTAGATGAGTTTTGTTACTTGGGTAGTAAAATAACATGCGATGGTCGCAGTATAGAGGATATAAAATGGAGAATGGCAATGGGAAGAAAAGCATTTTTGAAAAAGAGAAATTTGCTAACATCGAATATTAATTTAAGGGTAAAGAAGTCTTTCCTGAAGGCATTTGTGTGGAGTGTTGCCTTGTACAGGAGTGAAACATGGACGATAAGCAGTGCAAACAGGAAGAGAATAGAGGCTTTTGAAATGTGGTGCTACAGAAGAATGCTGAAGATTAGGTGGGTAGATTGCATAACTAATGAAGAGGTACTGAACAGAATTGGCAAGAAAAGGAATTTTTGGAATACCTTGACTAAAAGAAGAGATCACTTGGTAGGACACATTCTTAGACATCGGGGAATCGTAAATTTAGCATTGGAGGGAAGTGTGTGGGGTAAAAATCGCAGAGGGAGAACAAGAGACGTGTATAGTAAGCAGATTCAAGTGGATGTGGGTTGCCATTCTTATGAGGAGATGAAAAGGCTTGCTCAGGATAGAGTAGGGTGGAGAGCTGCATCAAACCAGTCTCCGGACTAAAGACCATAACAACAACAACTTTCCCCATTAACAGTTCATAAAAACATTCTCATTAGATAAATGGACTGGTATAATTAACATGTTCATTAAAGCCTAAGTCTGTATAATTAAAATTACTGCAAAACATTGTTATTTAAAAATAAAAATAAAAATAAATATGTGCAAGCTTTTGGCTCTGTTGTACAAACTACAATTTGTTGATATGAAAAAGATTTAATTATGTGATTAAAAACTGTGATTACTGATGTGACATATTATTGTAAGCCAAAGCATATGTTCTAGCATTCTGTTGATGTGGAAGTTGTTAATTCATTATTATAAAAACAAAATAAATGTGAATAAAGAAAGTAAATGTGATTAAATGTGTAAGGATGAAAAGGAACTTGTTCAGTACACCATCTGAGGTTACAAAATTGGCCTATGTCATTTATGGAGGATTTAAACAACCATCCAGAGGTTGAATATTGAATTTTCTTGGTTTTTTAACTTGTAGTTTCTACCAACACTACCATATAATAACGCACAGAAATGATGGCAGAAAATCACTTTATTAATGTTCTACAACCAACAGAGACGTTTACACTTTAGCGTACAGAGAAGCACTGACTGTCTTGCTACTGAGGCAGCGATCATGTACCTCAATCAAAGAGGTTACTTTTGTGTACTGTGTGTAATATCGATTCATGGGATGTCACTGAGACCATCCCCCTGGGAGAAAGGCATCGGTGTTGATGCAGTAGGTGTGTTGTCACATGGTACGTGGTGCTGGCCCTTAGTCCAGCGAGGGGCATGGAGAACGCATTGTAGTGAGGGCGTGCAATGTGGCGCAGTCACCAGGGGGGATGGCTGTGGTGGCTTGACATGTCGGGGCTGTCAGTGCGGGCTGTGAGGCCAGGAGGTCGTGCACTTCTGGCGCATGTGATGACAAAGATAGTGTATAGCATTATGAGTACCATCCCAGTGGAGAGGTGAAAGGTGGGGTAGACGTTATGCATAGAGCCGGTCAAAACGGCCGCCACTCCCGCTCGGTTCCCGCAGTGCTCGCGCATCGCTCTCGACGGCTGACGGCGGGTAAAGGGTTGGTAGAGTGGGAGCGATGACGTCACACTTGCGAGAGTGAGACGTTTCGGGCTGGACGAGTCCCGATACTCCCGGGTTCACGCGCGCCCGCCGGGACGAGATGAGCTTGGCTGAGATGCCTCAGCCTAGTCGGCGCACGGCGCCGGCTGCGTGTGCCGGACATACCCCAGACGAAAGAAGGGGGAAAATACACTTTTTCGATTTGCACGTTGTAAAAATTGTTGATGATATACAAGATCACGCTACATCGTTTTATGAAATTAGTTTTTCCTTACTAGCTTTGCCTTGCCTGTGAAAAAATAAAAAGGCTAATTTTCATTCCGCACGAGTTTTTAGTTCCGTAAGGCTCCTCACTCGATTTCGATGAAAGTATGCGTTTAAAAAATCTGATTTTTGGACACATTATAGTAAAACATCTTAGCTTTCGTATAAGACATTCACCTTTTCGTAATTCCTAAAAGTCGTTTTCAAATGACGCTATTTCTCAAGTATATGGACTTGATTTACAAATCGTGTATTGAAAAGGTCAGATAGCGGGCAGGTTACTGTTCTATTACTTTTAGACCATATATTACAGTGAGTGAAATGGAGCTAAAAGAACAAAAAAGTTTTTGAAATGGTAATCGCACTGATATCTACCTCCTTTCACAAGTAATTGCGAGTTATCTGAGCGCCCTCGGGCCGCGATCACAAGTCTACGAACTCAGCCTGTGTTGAGCGTAGCGTGAAGCACTGCAGTGCCGAAAAATCTGAATTGCTGACTACGTTTGTCGGTACCTCGTTATGTGTTAAAGATTCATAATCAGAGGACAATAATGAACTAATTTTTCTTGGGTGGCAACCGATTACAATGGACAACTATCTGCTACGGTTTTACAGCAGTTCATACTTCACTTTGAGAGGCATACATCTGGTTTTTTCCACATAATACAATTCATGGATTTTATATTTCGTGTTTGGAACTAGAAGAGAAGAACAAAGTAATGTAAACTGCGACTTTGCTCTTAATGGACTGAAATAAAATTTTGTGACATTAAAGGCTTTCTAGTTGCAGATGCATCTACTCCTAAGACACAATATATACCTTTTCGCTTTAGTAGCTTTCAGAAAATGTGTTCCCACAGGGTGAAAATTATTGTATGCAGTGTGTCCGAGATAAATGCGGTACTTTCATGTCTGAGATGGAAGTAATAATGAACTGAGTTGCTTTTAGTAACCTGTCCGAGACGAACAACGTTTCTACGAACATTTTGCTGTATCATTTGAAGACAATTTTCTTTGTCTGCAAGATGGTACTTTCGAAATTTCAACATACGCTGGTTTACTTTAGCCTCAGACACTGCAGGACATGTCAGTAAAGGATGAGAAGCGTCTGTCACTTTTTCCTATTTCTCCTTTTTTTCCGAGGGAAGGGGAGAGCTTGTCCAAGGGAAGGGGAGAGCTATAAGGAATCCCAACCCAATGTTAGCAGAAGATCGATTGCTGGCCACTTCAAGAATCCAGCTAACAGTTCATTGATTTTATTATATTATATATTAAAAGAATCTACGAAAACTAAAGTCAGTCGGACACACTAAACTACCCGGCAGATTTCCTTCATTTTTGTGTAAAACTAAAGGTATTCATCCACTTTTTCTACACTCAAACGGGATTTCCTTCTGTATATTTCTTATGGGGATGTCCTGGCTGTAAACTAAAGTCATTCTGTCAGGCCGCTCTATCCGACCCATTTCCTTCATTTTCACTTTAAACGAAAGGTATTTATTCGCAAATTTGTCATCAAGTATCATAATTAACTTAAGTCTCTCCTTCCTTTACTTTTATTGAAACGCGGGATCCTTCTGTCCTTGCATTGAATATTTTAATCGGTTTGTTTTAGGATATCTTCGGTTCTAAATAAAGTACACAGTTCTCTTTGACCTAACAACACTCAACGGATCAAGATCTTTCAACACTCAACGGATCAAGATCTTTCATTTGCGCTTTTAAACACTTCCACGGATTGATTCTGAAGAAAGCTATGCGTGAACATTCAACTTTACTTCCATGTTTTCCCAACGTTTTAGTCATTCCACTAACGGTGCGAAGTATTCGCACGGGTCGTATTCGCACGGGTCTTCTATCTTTCTAATATATTAAAATAATCTATTTTATAATTATAATTGATTTTAAATAAGTGTTTTGATATGGATTTAAGAAAATACAAGCTTATATAATATTCTGTATACTGTTACTATCTATAATAAATATTTTTAAATGGTAAATATTTAATTTTACTTATTTCCGTTTCACATGCCTAGCCAATAATGCTGCAAAGTATTTGCACAGGTCGCCTAGTTTTATTACTATTGTTCTCACACTGTAGTGAACCGTCGAATTTTATGAACATAAGAAATAGGTGGTAATGCACTCGTTCCATCCATATAGACTAACATTTAAGAGAGTATTTCCTTCCTTTAACATTCGATATCTTTAATATTCCCGGTGCGAGTCGGTGCTGGCACGAACCGATTGGGATATGGTGTTGGTTCCGCAGCACAAGTATTACAAGTCTCCAGCCTGTTTTCAGCAGAAGCTTCTCTGCATGATTTTTTTTTCAATTATACTTATGATTATATATTTATTTTCCTTCTATTAATATTAATTCTGTAATATTAATTAAAAAATTAAGAAATGTTCAGTTTTTCACATAAGGAAAACCTCTCCTAAATATTAGTCGAAATTAATGGGATGGGTCCATACCACATATTTCTAGTGTGTTTATAATTCTATCACTACAGTGTGCAAACAGTAGTAATAAAATTACAAAATCAATTAACAGCTGGCTCAAAGTAGATGGCAGTGAAGAAGTACTGGTCACTAAGAACGAAAAAATAAATCACAACATGAAACAAATGACACCTGCTTCTCATCCTTTACTGATCTGCAGTGTCTGAGGCTAAACTAAATCTGTGCGGTTTCCTTTCATTTAAAGTATAGAAATCGATATGAAAGTACCATGGAGTCAAGGAAAATTGTGAGGTTCAGGAAATGTTCATAGAAAAGCAGTTCCCATCAGACAGCTTCCTAACAAACTCTGAGAACCGTGTAGAGTTCTTTGAAAGTTGAGATGAGCTGAAACATAGTACAGCGTGTACCACATAAATCTGGCTCATCTGACGAACCCCCATGACCATAAGTTGCAGCATCCCTTATCACGAGGTAACTAAATGTCTTTAATTTTACTGTTATGTAATCCTACTTTAGTCTCGGTCTGAGGGATAGCTCTTCTATGTGAGACACTGTATATAAATTGTTTCGCCTTGTGGTAGAACATTTTAAGAGAAGGTTCAAATGTTTGTTAAGCTTAAGGCACTTAACAGCGGGGTCATCAGTCACTAAACTTTCAAACTACTTATGAACTACCTTATACTAAAGACGACACAAATATCCATGCCTCAAGGTGGGATTCGAACTCCCGACCGTAGAGGCCGTGCAGACTGTGACTGGCGCGCCGCAGTCCCCTCGGCCACCGCGGTCGGCTTAAGAGAAGGCTAAATAGTGTAATCTTAGGTGTAGATGCATCAATAAATGTAAGTCTATTTTTGTGTTTCTTCCGTTTATTATCCTCAACTTGAAAGTCATTGAGTAGAATTTCAGAAATTTTATTTCAGTCCATCAACAGCAAATTCGCAGTTTACATTAATTGTTCCTTCTCTTGAAGTTTGAAACACGAAATATGTATTCCATCAATTGTGCAATGTGGACAACAAATTACTTGTATACCTCTTAAGTGAAGTATTACCTTACATAATACCATAGCAGATCATAGTCCATTGAAATCGGTTGCCACCCAAGAAAAATTAGGGTAGAGCTATTTTCTGGTTATGAATTATTAACACACCACGATGGACCAACATACGTGGCCAGCAAATAATATTTTCGGTGCTGCAGTGCTTCACGCTACGCTCAACACACGCCGAGTTCTTAGACTTGTGGTTGCGGCATGATAACGCTCAGATAACTCACAATTACCGGAGAAAGGAGGTAGATATCAGTGCGAATACCATATCAAAAACTTTTCTGTTCTTTTAGCTTAATTTCACTCGCTGTAATGTATGGCCTAAAATGCATAGTACAGTAAGCTGCCCGCTATCAAACTTTTTCAATACACGATTTGTAAATCAAGTGCGCATAGCATCATTTGAAAACGATTGTTACGAATTTCGAAAAGGTGAATGTTTTATTGGAAAGCTAAGATGTTGTACTACCCTGTGTACAAAAATCATATTTTTTAACCGAATACTTTCATCAAAATCGAGAGAGAAGCTTTACGAAACTGAAAAGTCTTGCGGAATGAAAAGTAGACTTTTTATTTTTTTCACAGGCAAGGCAAAGCTTGTGAGGAAAAAATAAGTTGATAAAACGATGCGATGTGGTCTTATATACTGTCATAATTTCTTACAACTTGAAAATCGAAAAAGTTGTTTTCCCCCTCTTTTTCGTCTTGGCACATCCAAGCCCGGCTCGGCCCGGCCGGCAGTGTGAATGCACCGTCGTAGACGTGTGCCGGAGGGGCGCAATAATTAACGGCGTCGTAAGGGGGGCTGGCCGTGCGCATGCACACTGCTGTCGGCTGTTGTACATGCCAGCTGGGAGTACCGAGTCTTCTCACTCCCGAGACTGCATTATTGGCACTGCCGGCTCCCGGGTACGGCGGTCTCGCTAGCCGCTCCCTCTGGCGGGAACGAGCGGGAGCCAGGCAGCGTTTGACGGCCTCTAGTTATGCGGTCCTCCAACCAGCGTGTGCAACTGATGGGCCATCCACTGTGGGACATTTGAACAGCATAGGGTGGGAAAGGGGAGGAAGGAGGGGAATTGACATGCTTAATGATGCCATGATCTTTGAAGAGTCAGGGGAAGAAAGTAAGGCGAGGTGTCAGATTAAGGTGATGTTTACAGGACTGGAGGTATAGGATAAATAACATTTTGTCCCACAGCTAGACAGTCACGTCGTCGTGTGGATAGGCGGAAACGTCCATGGCGTATGTGATGTAGGCATCTGCACCGAGAGCATGGGAATTGGCAAGGTGCATTGTCATCCGTGTGGTGTAAGACTGGGTGGTGTCAAATTCTGGGGACGAAAAAAATTGCTAACGCTGACGAGTTGTGTGGCACAATATACGGAACAATGTGCTTTGCACTGAGAGGTGACTGCAGCGGGGCAGAGTCTGCTTGATCACTGCTTAAACCTTGGTCATCACATGCATGCTCGGCACTTGGTATGCCATCGTCATACACAGAAACACCGTGTGTAGGCGAAAGATCTTCACACGCTGTAAGATCACTTGTTGTGGTGTTGTCTGCATAATCATTTCCTACCTGTGGGTTGTCACATGTAGGGGAAAGGGTCCACACAGATTTCAGCCGGTTGATGGAGACCATAACCATGTGTCCATTAAATGAAATCTCAAATGTGTTCTTGGATCTTTGGCAGGGGTAAGATGGCTGTAGTGGGGGGGCACACAGTGTCGTCACCAGCATTACAAACTTGCAGTCTCCAGAGCTTTGTGTACAAATACACACGGTGTAAAAGGGCCTCACGGTAGGGGTACCCACATGTGCGCGATATGTTCGCGTATGCCTTTGACAAGTGTTGGCAAATCTGTATGTGAAGGGTGGTCAGTGTCGATGATGAATTCTGCAGGAAGTTCAAACTGCCTCAGTCAGGGAGGCATGTAGAACTTCCTTGTGTGCAGCGCGAATGCTGAGAAGAACCTGTGGAAGGGCGTCAGTCCTGTTACCGCCATGGCACATAAGGGCCATTTTGAGGTTGTGATGCCATCACTCGACAAGCCCATTGCATAATTCCTGGGATTACAGCTTGATAATAAATTCAGTTGGGAAGAGCACACCACAGAACTGCAGAAACGACTTAACAAATCTTTATTTGCAATATGAGTGGTATCAGACATACTAGACATAAAAACAAAAAGCTTGCCTATTTTGCTAACTTTCATTCCGTAATGTCATATGGTATAATATTTTGGGGTAACTCTTCAAGACAAGCAAAAGTTTTCAAAGTCAAAAAGTGTGTAATACGTATTATTTGAGGTATAAATTCATAAACATCCTGCAGAAGCCTCTTCAAACCTAACCTAAACCTAAACCTAAACCTAAACCTAAACCTAAACCTAACCTTAAGTTAACCTAAGTTAAAATTAACATAACCTGACATTAACCTAACCTGATGTTATCCTAACCTAACCTAACATAACCTCACCTTACCTACCCTAACCTAAACTAACCTAACTTGACCTGACCTAACATAAACTAACCTAACCTAACTTAACCTAACCTAACCTAACCCAACCCAACCTAACCTAACCCAAACTAACCTAACCAAACCCAACCCAACCAAACCCAACCTAACCCAACCCAACCCAACCCAACCCACCCCAACCCAACCCAACCTAACCTAATCCAACCTAACCTACCCTAAACAAACCTATCCTAACCTATCCAAACCTAACCTAACGTAACCTAACCTAACGTAATCTAACGTAACCTAACCCAACCTTACCTAACCTAACATAACCTAACCTACCCTAACCTAACCCAACGTAGCCTAACCTGACCTAACCTAACTTAATTTAACCTACCCTAGCCTAGCCTAGCCTAAAATAGGCTAGCCTAACATAGCCTAGCCTAACCAAGTGTAGCTTAAATTAACCTAGCCTAACCAAGCCTAACCTAACCTAACCTAACCTAACGTAACCTCACCTAACCCAACCTAACCTAACCTAACCCAACCCAACCCAACCCAAACTAACCGAACCTAACCTAACCCAACCCAACCTAACCCAACCCAACCCAACCCAACCCAACCCAAGCCAATCCAACCCAACCTAACGCAACCCAACTTTATCTAACCTTACGTAGCCGCACCTAACCTAACCTAATCTAACCTAACATAACTTAACCTAGCCTAACCTAGCCTAGCTTAACCTAGCCTAGCCTAACGTACCCTAGCCTAACCTAACCTAACCTAGCCTCACCTAACCTAGCCTCACCTAACCTAACCTACCCTAACCTAACCTAACGTAACCTAACGTAACCTTACCTAACCCAACATAACCTAACCTAACCTAACCTAACCCAACCCAACCCAACGGAATCCAATCTAAACCAACCCAACATAACCCAACCCAACCCAACCCAACCCAACCTAATGCAATCCAACCTACCCTAACCTAACATAACCCAACCTAACCTAACCTAACATAACCTAGCCTAACCTAACATAACCTAGCCTAACCTAGCCTAACCTGACCTAGCCTAACCTAACCTAACGTAAACTAGCCTAACCTAGCCTAGCCTAACCTAGCCAACCTTAACCTAGCCTAGCATAACCTATCCTAGCCTCACCTAACCTTCCCTAAGCTATCGTTAACCTGACCGAGAGTTAACCTAACCTAACGTTAACCTAACCTAAAGTTAACCTAACCTAAAGTTAACCTAACCTGACGATAACCTAACCTGTTGTTAACCTAATCTGACATTAACCTAACCTGATGTAACATAACCTGACATTTACCTAACCTGACTTTAACCTAACCTGACGTTAACCTTACCTGACGTTAACTTAACCTAACGTTAACCTAACCTAACCTAACCTAACCCAAATTAACATAGCCTAACCTAACCCAACCTAGCCTAAACTAACCTAGCCTAGCCTAACCTAGCCTAGCCTAACGTAGGTTAAACTAAGCGAACCTAGCCGAACCTAACCTAACCTAACCTAACGTAACCTTACCTAACCCAACCTAACCTAACCTAACCAAACCTAACCCAACCAAACCCAACCCAAACGAACCCAACCTAACTCAACCCAACCTAACCCATCCCAACCCAACCCAACCCAGCATAACTTATCGCAACCTAACCTAACCTAACCTAACCTAACCTAACCTTACCATAACAGAACCTAACCTAACCTAACCTAACTTAACCTGACCTAACACAACCAAATGTAACCTAACCTAACCTAACCCAACCAACCCAACGCAACCCAACCCAACCCAAACTACCCCAACCCAAAATAACCTAATCTAACCTAACCTCACCTAACCTAACCTAACCTAACGTTAAGCTATCCTAACGTTAATCTAACCTAATGTTAACCTAACCTGATATTAACCTAACCTGACGTTAAACTAACCTAACCTAACCTAACCTTACCATAACAGAACCTAACGTAACCTAACCTAACTTAACCTGACCTAACACAACCAAATGTAACCTAACCTAACCTAACCCAACCAACCCAACCCAACCCAACCCAACCCAACCCAAATCAACTCAACCCAACACAACCCAACCTAACGTAACGTAAAGTAACGTAATGTAACCTAACCTAACCTAGCCTAACCTAACCTAACCTAACCTAAACTAACCTAACGTAACCTAACCTAACCTAACCTAACCTAACCTAACCTAACGTAGCCTAACCTAGCCTAGCCTATCCTAGGGTAATGTAACCTAACCTAACATAACTTAACCTAACCTAACCTAATCTAACCTAAGCCAAGCTAACCTAACCTATGCTAACCTAACCTAAACTGACCTAACGTAACCTAACCTAACCTAACGTAGCCTAACATAGCCTAGCCTAGCCTAGTGTAATGTAACCTAACCTAACCTAACTTAACCTAACCTAACAAAATTTAACCTAACCTAACCTAACCTAACATAACCTAACCTAACCTAATCTAACCTAAGCCACGCTAACCTAACCTATGCTAACCTAACCTAAGCTAACCTAACCTAACCTAACCTAACCTAACCTAACCTAACTTAACCTAACCTAAACTAACGTAAGTTAACCTAGCCTAGCCTAGCCTAGTGTAGCCTAACCTAGCCTAGCATAGCCTAGCCTAGCCTAGCCTAGCCTAGCCTAACCAGCCTTACCTAATCTAGCCTAACCTAACTTAACCTAGCCTAACCTAACCTAGCCTAATCTAACCTACCCTAACCTAACGTAGCCCAGCTTAACCTAGCCTAGCCTAACGTAGCCTAACTTAACCTAACCTAACCTAACCTAACGTAACATAACATAACCTAGCCTACCTTACCCCAACCTAACCTAGCCTAACCTAACATAACCTAACCTAGCCTAACCTAACCTAACTGAACCTAACCTAACAAAATTTAACCTAACCTAACCTAATCTAACATAACCTAACCTAACCTAATCTAACCTAAGCCACGCTAACCTAACCTATTCTAACCTAACCTAAGCTAACCTAACCTAACCTAACCTAACCTAACCTAACCTAACCTAACTTAACCTAACCTAAACTAACGTAAGTTAACCTAGCCTAGCCTAGCCTAGCGTAGCCTAACCTAGCCTAGCATAGCCTAGCCTAGCCTAGCCTAACCAGCCTTACCTAATCTAGCCTAACCAATCTTAACCTAGCCTAACCTAAACCTAACCTAAACCTAACCTAAACCTAACCTAAACCTAACCTAAACCTAACCTAACCTAACCTAACCTAACCTAACCTAACCTAACCTAACCTAACCTAACCTAACCTAACCTAAACCTAACCTAAACCTAACCTAAACCTAACCCTAAACCTAAACCTAAACCTAAACCTAAACCTATACCTAAACCTAAACCTAAACCTAAACATAAACCTAACCTAAACCTAACCTAAACCTAACCTAACGTTAACCTAACCTAAAATTAACCTAACCTTAAGTTAACCTAAGTTAAAATTAACATAACCTGACATTAACCTAACCTGATGTTATCCTAACCTAACCTAACATAACCTCACCTTACCTAACCTAACCTAAACTAACCTAACTTGACCTGACCTAACCTAAACTAACCTAACCTAACTTAACCTAACCTAACCTAACCCAACCCCACCTAACCTAACCCAAACTAACCTAACCAATCCCAACCCAACCAAACCCAACCTAACCCAACCCAACCCAACCCAACCCACCCCAACCCAACCCAACCTAACCTAATCCGACCTACCCTACCCTAAACAAACCTATCCTAACCTATCCAAACCTAACCTAACGTAACCTAACCTAACGTAATCTAACGTAACCTAACCCAACCTTACCTAACCTAACATAACCTAACCTACCCTAACCTAACCCAACGTAGCCTAACCTGACCTAACCTAACTTAATTTAACCTACCCTAGCCTAGCCTAGCCTAAAATAGGCTAGCCTAACATAGCCTAGCCTAACCAAGTGTAGCTTAAATTAACCTAGCCTAACCAAGCCTAACCTAACCTAACCTAACCTAACGTAACCTCACCTAACCCAACCTAACCTAACCTAACCCAACCCAACCCAACCCAAACTAACCGAACCTAACCTAACCCAACCCAACCTAACCCAACCCAACCCAACCCAACCCAACCCAAGCCAATCCAACCCAACCTAACGCAACCCAACTTTATCTAACCTTACGTAGCCGCACCTAACCTAACCTAATCTAACCTAACATAACTTAACCTAGCCTAACCTAGCCTAGCTTAACCTAGCCTAGCCTAACGTACCCTAGCCTAACCTAACCTAACCTAGCCTCACCTAACCTAGCCTCACCTAACCTAACCTACCCTAACCTAACCTAACGTAACCTAACGTAACCTTACCTAACCCAACATAACCTAACCTAACCTAACCTAACCCAACCCAACCCAACGGAATCCAATCTAAACCAACCCAACATAACCCAACCCAACCCAACCCAACCCAACCTAATGCAATCCAACCTACCCTAACCTAACATAACCCAACCTAACCTAACCTAACATAACCTAGCCTAACCTAACATAACCTAGCCTAACCTAGCCTAACCTGACCTAGCCTAACCTAACCTAACCTAAACTAGCCTAACCTAGCCTAGCCTAACCTAGCCAAGCTTAACCTAGCCTAGCATAACCTATCCTAGCCTCACCTAACCTTGCCTAAGCTATCGTTAACCTGACCGAGAGTTAACCTAACCTAACGTTAACCTAACCTAAAGTTAACCTAACCTAAAGTTAACCTAACCTGACGATAACCTAACCTGTTGTTAACCTAATCTGACATTAACCTAACCTGATGTAACATAACCTGACATTTACCTAACCTGACTTTAACCTAACCTGACGTTAACCTTACCTGACGTTAACTTAACCTAACGTTAACCTAACCTAACCTAACCTAACCCAAATTAACATAGCCTAACCTAACCCAACCTAGCCTAAACTAACCTAGCCTAGCCTAACCTAGCCTAGCCTAACGTAGGTTAAACTAAGTGAACCTAGCCGAACCTAACCTAACCTAACCTAACGTAACCTTACCTAACCCAACCTAACCTAACCTAACCAATCCTAACCCAACCAAACCCAACCCAAACGAACCCAACCTAACTCAACCCAACCTAACCCATCCCAACCCAACCCAACCCAGCATAACTTATCGCAACCTAACCTAACCTAACCTAACCTAACCTAACCTTACCATAACAGAACCTAACCTAACCTAACCTAACTTAACCTGACCTAACACAACCAAATGTAACCTAACCTAACCTAACCCAACCAACCCAACGCAACCCAACCCAACCCAAACTACCCCAACCCAAAATAACCTAATCTAACCTAACCTCACCTAACCTAACCTAACCTAACGTTAAGCTATCCTAACGTTAATCTAACCTAACGTTAACCTAACCTGATATTAACCTAACCTGACGTTAAACTAACCTAACCTAACCTAACCTTACCATAACAGAACCTAACGTAACCTAACCTAACTTAACCTGACCTAACACAACCAAATGTAACCTAACCTAACCTAACCCAACCAACCCAACCCAACCCAACCAAACCCAACCCAACCCAAATCAACTCAACCCAACACAACCCAACCTAACGTAACGTAAAGTAACGTAATGTAACCTAACCTAACCTAGCCTAACCTAACCTAACCTAACCTAAACTAACCTAACGTAACCTAACCTAACCTAACCTAACCTAACCTAACCTAACGTAGCCTAACCTAGCCTAGCCTATCCTAGGGTAATGTAACCTAACCTAACATAACTTAACCTAACCTAACCTAATCTAACCTAAGCCAAGCTAACCTAACCTATGCTAACCTAAACTAAATTGACCTAACGTAACCTAACCTAACCTAACGTAGCCTAACATAGCCTAGCCTAGCCTAGTGTAATGTAACCTAACCTAACCTAACTTAACCTAACCTAACAAAATTTAACCTAACCTAACCTAACCTAACCTAACATAACCTAACCTAACCTAACCTAACCTAACCTAACCTAACCCAACCCAACCCAACCCAAACTAACCGAACCTAACCTAACCCAACCCAACCTAACCCAACCCAAACCAACCCAACCCAACCCAAGCCAATCCAACCTAACCTAATCCAACCTAACCTAATCCAACCTAACCTACCCTAAACAAACCTATCCTAACCTATCCAAACCTAACCTAACGTAACTTAACCTAACGTAATCTAACGTAACCTAACCCAACCTTACCTAACCTAACATAACCTAACCTACCCTAACCTAACCCAACGTAGCCTAACCTGACCTAACCTAACTTAATTTAACCTACCCTAGCCTAGCCTAGCCTAAAATAGGCTAGCCTAACATAGCCTAGCCTAACCAAGTGTAGCTTAAATTAACCTAGCCTAACCAAGCCTAACCTAACCTAACCTAACCTAACGTAACCTCACCTAACCCAACCTAACCTAACCTAACCCAACCCAACCCAACCCAAACTAACCGAACCTAACCTAACCCAACCCAACCTAACCCAACCCAAACCAACCCAACCCAACCCAAGCCAATCCAACCCAACCTAACGCAACCCAACTTTATCTAACCTTACGTAGCCGCACCTAACCTAACCTAATCTAACCTAACATAACTTAACCTAGCCTAACCTAGCCTAGCTTAACCTAGCCTAGCCTAACGTACCCTAGCCTAACCTAACCTAGCCTCACCTAACCTAGCCTCACCCTACCTAACCTACCCTAACCTAACCTAACGTAACCTAACGTAACCTTACCTAACCCAACATAACCTAACCTAACCTAACCTAACCCAACCCAACCCAACGGAATCCAATCTAAACCAACCCAACATAACCCAACCCAACCCAACCCAACCCAACCTAATGCAATCCAACCTACCCTAACCTAACATAACCCAACCTAACCTAACCTAACATAACCTAGCCTAACCTAACATAACCTAGCCTAACCTAGCCTAACCTGACCTAGCCTAACCTAACCTAACCTAAACTAGCCTAACCTAGCCTAGCCTAACCTAGCCAAGCTTAACCTAGCCTAGCATAACCTATCCTAGCCTCACCTAACCTTGCCTAAGCTATCGTTAACCTGACCGAGAGTTAACCTAACCTAACGTTAACCTAACCTAAAGTTAACCTAACCTAAAGTTAACCTAACCTGCGGATAACCTAACCTGTTGTTAACCTAATCTGACATTAACCTAACCTGATGTAACATAACCTGACATTTACCTAACCTGACTTTAACCTAACCTGACGTTAACCTTACCTGACGTTAACTTAACCTAACGTTAACCTAACCTAACCTAACCTAACCCAAATTAACATAGCCTAACCTAACCCAACCTAGCCTAAACTAACCTAGCCTAGCCTAACCTAGCCTAGCCTAACGTAGGTTAAACTAAGCGAACCTAGCCGAACCTAACCTAACCTAACCTAATGTAACCTTACCTAACCCAACCTAACCTAACCTAACCAAACCTAACCCAACCAAACCCAACCCAAACGAACCCAACCTAACTCAACCCAACCTAACCCATCCCAACCCAACCCAACCCAGCATAACTTATCGCAACCTAACCTAACCTAACCTTACCATAACAGAACCTAACCTAACCTAACCTAACTTAACCTGACCTAACACAACCAAATGTAACCTAACCTAACCTAACCCAACCAACCCAACGCAACCCAACCCAACCCAAACTACCCCAACCCAAAATAACCTAATCTAACCTAACCTCACCTAACCTAACCTAACCTAACGTTAAGCTATCCTAACGTTAATCTAACCTAACGTTAACCTAACCTGATATTAACCTAACCTGATGTTAAACTAACCTAACCTAACCTAACCTTACCATAACAGAACCTAACGTAACCTAACCTAACTTAACCTGACCTAACACAACCAAATGTAACCTAACCTAACCTAACCCAACCAACCCAACCCAACCCAACCCAACCCAACCCAACCCAAATCAACTCAACCCAACACAACCCAACCTAACGTAACGTAAAGTAACGTAATGTAACCTAACCTAACCTAGCCTAACCTAACCTAACCTAACCTAAACTAACTTAACGTAACCTAACCTAACCTAACCTAACCTAACCTAACCTAACGTAGCCTAACCTAGCCTAGCCTATCCTAGGGTAATGTAACCTAACCTAACATAACTTAACCTAACCTAACCTAATCTAACCTAAGCCAAGCTAACCTAACCTATGCTAACCTAACCTAAACTGACCTAACGTAACCTAACCTAACCTAACGTAGCCTAACATAGCCTAGCCTAGCCTAGTGTAATGTAACCTAACCTAACCTAACTTAACCTAACCTAACAAAATTTAACCTAACCTAACCTAACCTAACATAACCTAACCTAACCTAATCTAACCTAAGCCACGCTAACCTAACCTATGCTAACCTAACCTAAGCTAACCTAACCTAACCTAACCTAACCTAACCTAACCTAACCTAACTTAACCTAACCTAAACTAACGTAAGTTAACCTAGCCTAGCCTAGCCTAGTGTAGCCTAACCTAGCCTAGCATAGCCTAGCCTAGCCTAGCCTAGCCTAGCCTAACCAGCCTTACCTAATCTAGCCTAACCTAACTTAACCTAGCCTAACCTAACCTAGCCTAATCTAACCTACCCTAACCTAACGTAGCCCAGCTTAACCTAGCCTAGCCTAACGTAGCCTAACTTAACCTAACCTAACCTAACCTAACGTAACATAACATAACCTAGCCTACTTTACCCCAACCTAACCTAGCCTAACCTAACGTAACCTAACCTAGCCTAACCTAGCCTAGCTTAACCTAGCCTAGCCTAAGCTACCCTAGCCTAATCTAACCTAGTCTCACCTAACCAAGCCTAACCTAAAGTTAACCTAACCTAACGGTAACCTAACCTAACATTAACCTAACCTGAAGTTAACCTAACCTAAAGTTAACCTAACCTGACGATAACCTAACCTGACGTTAACCTAATCCAACGTTAACTTAACCTGACGTAACGTAACCTGACGTTAACCTAACCTGACGTTAACCAAACCTGACATTAATCTAACATGACTTTAACCTAACCTAACGTTAACCTAACCTAACCTTAACATAACCTAAAGTTAACCTAATCTAAAGTTAACCTAACCTTAAGTTAACCTAACCTGACGTTAACCTAACCTGACGTTAAGCTATTCTGACGTTAACCTAACCTGACGTTAACCAAACCTCTCATTAACCTAACCTGATGTTAACCTAACCTGACGTTAACCTAACCTAACTTATCCTAACCTAACCTAACCTAACCTAACATATTCTAACCTAACCTAAACTAGCCTAACCTATCCTAACCTTACCTAGCCTAACCTATCCTAGCCTAACCTATCCTAACCTAACCTAACCTAACTTAATGTAACCTAACCTAACCGAACTGAACCGAACCTAGCCTAGCTTGGCCTAGTCTAATCTAATGTAGCCTAATCTAACCTAACCTAACCTAACTAACCTAACCTAACCTAACCAAATCTAACTTAGCCAAGCCTAGCCTAGCCTTGCCTTGCCTAATCTATCCTGTCCTAGCCTATCCTAGCCTAGCTTAGCCTAGCCTAGCCTAGCCTCGTGAGCCTAGCCTAGCTAGTGTCGCCTAGCAAGCCCAGCCTACCCTTGCTTATCCTAGCCTAGCCTAGCCTCGCCTAGCATAGCCTAGCCTAGCCGAGCCTAGCCTAGCCTAGCCTATTCTAGCCTAGCCTAGCATAGCCTTGCCTAGCCTAGCATAGCCAAGCCTAGCCTAGCGTAGCCTAGCCTTGCCTTGCCTAGCCTAGCCTAGCGTAGCCTAGCCTAGCGTAGCCTAGCCTAGCCTAGCTAGCCTAGCCGTGCCTGGCCTAGCCTAGCCTAGCCTAGCCTAGCCTAGCCTAGCCTAGCCCTGCCCAGCCCAGCCCAGTACAGCGCAGCCCAGTCCTGCCCAGCCCAGCCCAGCCCAGCCTAACCTAACCTAACCTAACCTAGCCTAACGTAACCTAACCTAACCTAACCTATATATATAATATAGAAGAAAAATTCCTAACAGGAAAAATATACATAAAAATAGATGAAGTCCACTTACCAGGCGAATTAGCACAGTCAGTGATAGCAACAAATAAACACACAGACACACACACACACAAACGCAAGTTTTCGCAGCCTAGCTGCTTCCTCGGGCAGAAGGGAAGGAGAGGGAAAAGGAATTGATAAGGGTTTTAAGGGAGTGGGTAAGGAGTCATTCCAATCCCAGAACAGGAAAGACTTACCTTGGTGGGGAAAAAAAGAGGGTAAACAAATACAAACACACACCCACACATTTACACAGACACAAGTTCACTTATGCTGACATACTGTAGAACTGTAGAAAGCAAAGAAGTTATAAGTTGGGCAGAGATTCCATTCGAGTCAGAGGCTCTGTGCTGAGAACCGAGGCAATGATGTTAAGATGGGGGGTGGGAATTCGAATTTAGCGGAGGTTGAGACCAGGTGGGCAACGGGAAGAGAGAATATGCTGAAGGGCTAGTTTCCATCTCCAGAGTTCTGTAGGATTGGTGTCGGTGGGAAGAATCCAGATAACCCGGACAGTGTAACACTGTGCCAAGATGTGCTGGTCGTGCCCCAAGGCGTGTTTAGCCACAGGGTGATCCTCATTACCAACAAACACTGTCTGCCTGTGACCATTCATGCGAATGGACAGTTTGTTGCTGGTCATTCCCACATAGAACGCTTCACAGTGCAGGAATGTCAGTTGGTAAATCACGTGGGTGCTGTCGCAAGTGGCTCTGCCCTTGATTGTGTACACCCTCCGGGTTACAGGATTGGAGTAAGTGGAGGTGGAAGGATGCATAGGGCAGGTTTTACAACGGGGGCGGTTACAAGGGTAGGAGCCAGAAGGTAGGGAAGGTGGTTTGGGGATTACATGGGGATGGACTAGGAGGTTATGGAGGTTAGGTGGGCAGCGGAAAGACACTCTCGGAGGAGTGGGGAAGATGTCATGAAGGATGGATCTCATTTCGGAGCAGGATTTTAGGAAGTCGTATCCTTGCTGCAGAGCCACATTCAGTTTCCACTCCAGTCCCGGAAAGTATCCGGTGACAAGTGGGGTACTTCTGGGATTCTTCTGTTGAAGGTTCTGAATTTGGGGGGATGAGGAAGTGGCTCTGGTAATTTGCTTCTCTACCGGATCAGGAGGATAGCTGCAGGATGTGAAGGCTGTTATCAGGTTAATGGTGTATTAGTTCAGGGGTTCAGGACTGGAGCAGACTCGTTTGCCACGAAGACCTAAGCTGTAAGGAAGGGAACGTTTGATGTGGAATGGATGGCAGCTGTCATAATGCAGGTACTGTTGTTTATTGGTAGGTTTGATGTGGACGGATGTGTGTAGTTGGCTGTTGGATAGATGGAGGTCGACATCGAGGAAAGTGGCATGGGATTTCGAATAGGACCAGGTGAATTTGATGGGACCAAAGGAGTTGAGGTTGGAGAGGAAATTCTGGAGTTCTTCTTCACTGTGAGTCCAGATCATGAAGATGTCATCAATGAATCTATACCAAACTTTGGGTTGACAGGCTTGGGTGTCCAGGAAGGCTTCCTCTAAGTGTCCCATAAATAAGTTTGCGTACGAGGGGGCCATCCTGGTCCCCATGGCTGTTCCCTTTAGTTGTTGGTATGTCTGCCTTCAAAAGAGAAGAAGTTGTGGGCTAGGATGAAGCTGGCTAGTGTATTAAGGAAAGAGGTTTTAGGTAGGGAAGTGGGTGGTCGGCGTGCAAGGAAATATTCCATCGCAGCGAGGCCCTGGGCATGTGGGATATTTGTGTATAAGGAAGTGGCATCGATGGTTACAAGGATGGTTTCAGGAGGTAACAGGCTGGGTAAGGATTTCAGGCAATTGAGGAAGCGGTTGGTGTCTTTGATGAAGGATGGGAGACTGCACATGATGGGTTGAAGGTGTTGGTCTATGTAGGCAGAAATTCGTTCTGTTGGGGCTTGGTAACCAGCCACAATGGGGCGGCCGGGATGATTGGGTTTGTGAATCTTCGGAAGTAGGTAGAAGGTGGGGGTGCAGGGTGTCGCTGTAGTCATGAGGTTAATGGGGTCAGGTGAAAGGTTTTGTAGGGGGCCTAAGGTTTTGAGGATTCCTTGAAGCTCTGCCTGGACATCAGGAATGGGATCACCTTGAAAAACTTTATATGTGGTATTATCTGAAAGCTGACGCAGTCCCTCAGCCACATACTCCCACCGATCAAGTACCACTGTCATGGAGCCCTTGTCGGCAGGGAGAATGATGATGGAATGGTCAGCCTTCAGATCACGGATAGCTCGGGATTCAGCTGCGGTAATGTTGGGAGTAGGATTAAGGTTTCTCAGGAAAGACTGGGAGGCAAGGTTGGAAGTAAGGAATTCCTGGAAGGTTTGAAGAGGGTGATTTTGAGGAAGAGCAGGTATATATATATATATAGCACTGTAGCACTACAGTTCTACAGTATGTCTGCCTAAGTGTACTTGCGACTGTGTAAATGTGTGGGTGTGTGTATTTGTTTACCCTCCTTTTTTCCCCCCAAGGTAAGTCTTTCCTGTCCCAGGATTGGAATGACTCCTTACCCACTCCCTTAAAACCCTCATCATTTCCTTTTCCCTCTCCTTTCCTTCTGCCTGACGAAGCAGCTAGGCTGCAAAAGCTTGCGTTTATGTGTGTGTTTATTTGTTGCTATCACTGCCTGTGCTCCTTCGCCTGGTAAGTGTACTTCATCTATTTTTTACGTATATTTTATAGAGGGAAACTTTCCTGGTGGGAGAAACAAAAATAAAAATAGAAGAGAGATGACTTACCAAAAGGACCGGCTCGTTGATAGATATGAATAAAATCACACACAAACACACATACAAGCTTTCGCCACCACTGGCAGCTTCTACAGGAAAAAGAGGAAAAAAGGGGAGGAGAAAGGGAAGGATATGGGTTTTAAAACCCAGACCAGGCCACCTCAATCCGCATAAACTCAAAATCGCAAAAAACATTATTGGCGAACTGCTTGAGGCCGGCATTGTGCGACCTTCCTCTAGCGAATGGGTTTCTCCTATTCACCTTACGCCGAAAAAGGACGGTACCTATCGTTTATGTGGAGATTACAGGAAGTTGAACGATAGGACAATCACTGATAGCTATCCTGTGCCAAATATCCAGGACTTTGCTAGCCAACTTGCAGGCGCGACCACTTTTAGCGTCGTTGACTGCAAGAAGGCTTATCACCAAATTCCAATGCACGAACCGGACATTCCAAAAACGGCCATCATTACTCCCTTTGGCTTATTTGAATATGTATATATGCCTTACGGTTTAAAAAACCCCGCACAGACATGGCAGAGGTTCCTAGACTCCCTTCTTCCCCCTTGCTACAGTGTTACGCATACCTGGACGATATTTTGATTTTTTTGAAATCTCCTGAGGAGCATGAAAAATACTTATTTGAACTGTTCAGTGTCCTTGATTCGCACAGTGTTTGACCGAAAAAGACATATGTGTTTTCAGGCAGTCATCTGTTATTTCCCTGGGACATGTCATGTCAGCAGGTGGCATTCACCCCACTGATGAAAAGGTTAAAACTGTGCAGAAACTTCCCCCACCAGCAACTTATCATGAACTAAGACACTTCTTGGGTATGATAATTTTTTTTCGTTGTCATATCCCAAAGGCCGCTGAACTACAAACACCCCTCACAGGTGCCTTGTGCGGTCCTAACACTACAGGGGATCGTCTCGTTCTTTGGACGGCGGAGATGCAAACTGCATTTGACTCTTTGAAAACGGCGTTAGCAAAAGCAATCACTTTGGCTCAACCCCCCCCCCCCCCCCCCCCCCCCCCCCGATTCCACCCTTTCCATTACCACTGATGCCAGTGAGGTGTCGATTGGGGCGGTGCTACAGCAGCATTGTGGTGAGAAGTCACAGACATTGAAGTTTTTTTCTAAAAAGTAGTCACCCAGCCAATCCAAGTGGTCTGCTTTCGACCGCGAATTTCTTGCTGTATATGAGGTGGTCAAGTATTTCCGGGAAAATATTGAGGGTCGGCCACTAACTATATACACAGACCATAAACCTCTGGCATACGCCCTCAAAAATGCTCCAGCTGACCCACCTCCTCGTCGTTACAGGCATTTTGATCTGATCTCTCAGTACACAAGCGATGTACAGTAATTTCGCGGATCTGACAATTTGGTCGCTGATTATTTCTCGTGGCTCACTGGTATCTCTTCTGTCATCGACTTCCACGAGCTCGCCAAGACTCAGTCGAGCGATGATTCAATTTCAACCTTGCTCAAATCCGGTGAGCATTCTTTAGTTTTGGAGCGCAAAAACATACCCGGAGCGCCTACTGCATTGTGGTGTGACACATCTTCGGGCGTGCCACGCCCACTAGTCCCCACAAATTTTTGACGCGTGACCTTCGACGCGCTTCATGGTCTCACCCATCCAGGTGCACAAGCCACCACTTGCTTAATCACGGAAGGCTTTGTTTGGGCTTCCGTAAAAAAAAGACTGTCGTGAGTGGTGCCACTCTTGCATTCTGTGCCAACGCACCATGGTTGGCCGACATTGCTGCCCACCCCTTGGCTCCTTCAGTATACACTCTGATCATTTCACTCACGTACACCTTGACAAGGTAGGCCCTCTTCCCAGTGTTGAAGGCTTCCGATACTTGCTCACATGCATTGATCGGGCTTCACGCTGGGTGGAGAGCTAGTCTCTATGCCAAGCAGGCGCAATGACTCTGCGGCCGGCACGAGTGTAAGTGGTAGGTGACTGTGTGGCAGGTGGAGTAGGAAAGAAGAGGATGAAAAGGTGCCGGTAGCATCAATGAAACACTCAACAGTCGAGGGAAGGCTTTCGGGAAAGAGGAGGGAAAGGTTTTGCTCATGAGGTTCATTGGAAGAGTCAGGAGAGATGTACATAACGAAGATTTGATTATCATTCAAAATGACAGAGATGTTGGAAGGAGGGTAGGCAGAAACGTCTACTGAGAAGAAGTGAGGGGGAAGGTGTGCTGGGGAAAAATGAGTTAATGGGGAGGAAGGTGACTCGGCCCTCAGACTCGGCAGGGGGCCACCCTCCTGCAGGAGGCGTGTTGTCCTGTGGCGTGCAAGGGGGGGAACCAGAGTCGAAGGTAACATCAGACATCGGTGCAGTGTCGACTGTGGCGTCTGGGAGCTGAGAGGAGATGGTCCAAGCAGTCATGGTTGCAAAAGATTAATACAAATTATTTACAGAAGGATGGAAAAAGTGGTATAATCTGACCTTGGGGAAGATCAGTTTGGATTCAGGAGAAATGTAGCAACACAGAAAGCAATCCTGACTTTATGGCTTATCTTAGAAGATAGATTAAGGAAAGGCAAACCTACATTTCTAGCCTTTGTAGATTTGGAAAAAAAGCTTTTGAAAATGTTGATTGGAATAGACTGAAATTCTGAAATCAGCAGGAGTAAAATATAATAAATGAAGGGTTATTTACAACTTGAACAAAAACCAGACAGCAGTTATCAGAGTTGAAGGGCATGAAAGGTATGCAAAGGTTGGGAAGGGAGTAAGACCGGGGGTATAGCCTATCCCCAATGTTATTCAATTTGTACATTGAGCAATCTAGAAAGAAAATCAAGGAGAAATTTGGAGAAGGAATTAATGTTCTGGCTGAAGAAATAAAAACATTCCCTTTTGCTGATGACATTTTGATTCTGTCAGAGACAGCAAAGAGTAAAAAAAAAAAAAAAAAAAAAAAAAAAAAAAAAAAAAAAAAAAAAAAAAAAAAAAAAAAAAAAAAAAAACCAAGTAATACTGAAGGAATTAGATTAGGTAATGAAATAATAAATGTGGTAGATGAGTTTTGTCACTTGGGTAGTAAAATACCACACAATGGTCACAGTACAGAGGATATAAAATGCAAAATGGCAATGAAAAGAAAAGTGTTTTTGATAAAGAGAAATTTGTTAACATCAATTATTAATTACAGTGGAAGGAAGTCCTTTCTAAAGGCATTTGTGTGGAGTGTTGCATTGTATGGGAGTGAAACATGGATGATAAACAGTGCGGACAGGAAGAGGATAGAAGCTTTTTAAATGTGGCGTTACAGAAGAATGCTGAAGATTAGGTGGATGGATCACGTAACTAATGAAGAAGTACTGAACAGAATTGGGAAGAAAAGGAATTTCTGGCATACCTTGACTAAAAGAAGGGATTGATTGGTAGGAAACATTCTTAGACATCAAGGAATCATGAATTTAGTGTTGGAGAGAAGTGTGTAGGATAAACATCACAGAGTGAGACCAAGAGATGAATACAGTAAGCATATTCAAATAGATATAAGTTGGGCCCGGTGGTCTTGGAGTAAGGCGCTCGAGTGGATACTGAAGAATCACAGTTTCAAAACCTGGTCAGACCTCAGATTTCTTTTCAGTCTGCTCTTTAACCCATCCTTCACCTCTCAATGATGTGAGGGGTTGCCACAAACGACATGTGGTTTGGATTCCACATTAAGCTGTAGGTCCCCTTTCTCCGGTTGGATAACTGGTGTAAGCTAGGTACACGCTAGTCGCCAAAGTGGTGCCGGCTGCTGTGGCCGAGGGGACTGAGGTGCTCCAGCACGGCCACTACGGTCGGGGGTTCGAATCCCCCCTCGGGCATGGATATTTGTGCCGTCCTTAGTTGTAAGTAGTTCATAAGTAGTTTGTAAGTTTAGGGACTGATGACCCCGTAGTTAAGTCCCATGGACTCTACAAACATTTGAACGTTTGAACATTTTGCCAAAGTGGCGTCCGGTTGAAAGACTGGCACCAGGCCAATGAGCCACCAAAATTATTGTTACTATTAATAGATCTAAGGTGCTGTTCTTATGAGGAGATGAAGAGGCTTGCTCAGGATAGACTAGGTTGGAGAGCTGCATCAAACTAGTTTCTGAACTGAAGACTAAAACAACAACAAGCTGTTGAACTATAAGAGGACTTAGAGATATGATAACGTTGGGTTCTGAAAAGATATTAAAATATTTTAAGTAGGTATTTAAATAAGTTATAAAAATTTTGTAATGAGTTTAAATATTAAAACATTTTAGAAAAACCTCTCAAAGAGGCCTTTTTTTTTTTAATATTTTGGACATTATCTTCTTTTCTGTCTGCGGATGAAGCTTCAGTGTGTCAGGCAGCAGCAGCATCACCGAGGTTTCCTCCACCGTGTCCCCTTCAGTGCAGCCAGTGTGCTGAGGGCCACCGTAGCTGGTGTTTGTCAGTGTGTTCCATTCCAGGCAAGACTACAAAATGACTTTAAGATATTTCAAAATAGTTTTTATGCACAAAATCTGTTTGCTCATTTAGAAGTTTGTCCAGGTCTTTTACCTTGTGTGTGTATATTTCAAGCTCTTCAGGCACATTGAAATGGAAACTTTTCAGTGCCCTGTGCAGCACTTCCATTTGTTTGCCTATAGTGCTAATCTGGTGTTTATTGTGTTTAGCAGGCTCTCCAAATGCTGTATGATTGCTATTACTACAGTGCTCTTTGTATTGGACTTTAAAGTTGTGCCCAGTTTGTCCTATGTAATATTTATCACAGCTGGCACATTTAATCTTATATAACCCGGAGCTGCTCCACTGTGGAAGATCCCGATGCAAAACCTGCACAATCCACCCACCCGGCACTTCCTATTCCAGTCCTCACAGGCTTATCCTACCCCATCAGAGGTCGGGCCACTTGTAAAAGCAGCCATGTGATATACCAACTGAGCCGTGGTGCCATGTGGCTGGTCAACTTGTCACTTTCCTGGCACTTTTCTGTTAAGATCGATTTCAGTTGTCGCTGCCATTAAGATCACGGGTGATTTGAGGCTTGGTCTGGGGTGTACGGTGGCAGTGAAAGGGAGCTGCACAATGGTGCGCAAAGTCAGTGTCTGCAAGGCCTGCACAGAGGGTGCGGTGTTATTTTCTGGTTGCAGACACTTCAGGGCTAGCTGCAGTGGATGTCGCACACAGCCTGTCTAGTTGGCATGTGGAAGGCTGAAGTTTTGTACCATGTGTTGGACTGGAACACCCCTCGGATCATGTAAGTGTTTGTTCCAACACACAAAACTGTGGAGTTAAGTAACTTTGTATAGTAAATTAACTAGCATGAACTATGTTTCTTTGTTATACTGTAGTTAATTTGGATATTCTCTGTTAGTGGTATCTTCCCAAAGTTTAGTATGTTGACTGTATGAAGTCTATATGTAACTGGAACTGAAGAAACAGTAATCTTTATTGTTATTTTGTTAAAGCCATTCACCATCACTTGATCAGTGAGCCTGGTGTTTCTAAAGGACTATTGTCATAGGTACCGGCACATGAAGGTTACATGCTGTTTTTTGTTCACGGCTATTTGAAAAATCGAACAGTAAGAAGTTCATTTTCTTAGGCAGTTTACCTGGCCAAATTTCTGTTCTTAGCTGGCCGTGGTGGCCGAGGAGACTAAGGCGCTTCAGTCACGGTCTGCACAGCCACTACGGTCGGGTGTTCGAATCCCCCCTCGGGCATGGATATTTGTGCCGTCCTAGTTCGTAAGTAGTTCATAAGTAGTTTGTAAGTTTAGTGACTGATGACCCCGTAGTTAAGTCCCATAAGCTTTACAAACATTTGAACATTTTCTGTTCTTATCTATAATAAGTTTGTTGTTAAAGTAGATCAACTAGTGCTATATTACTGGTATCTGTTCTTATGTCCTTAATATAGTTTACTGGTCAGTTGGGTTTAACTATCACCCTGCTCCATCTTAGTTTCTCTAGTTACTCAGAATCGGTTGTAAACTTGTAGCCTATTACAGCGAGAAACTGTGCTATTTACTTGTATGTTCACAGGATTTCTTGGCAGCGTGCATCCTGTTTCTGTTTCTTGGGCCCGAAGCAGTGACGTGTTTAATGTATGTTTTTCCTCTCATTGGTTCATACCATTCACTTCTATCAAGTTTACTTGGTTTTTGAATTAGCTGCAGCTGCAATTTTTACTGTACCTTGTTTAAGTACTGTACTCACGCTGACAGATTAGTCTCCTACCTTCACAGATGTTGTGCGTTCGGTGCTAGCTAATTCCACATGTATATAATTCCAGTGAGCCACAGGCATATTTATGTACCTGCATCTCAAGCAGGTTCATTAGTATGTTTTGTTACTTTCATGGAATAAATGCTGTGTTTAAGGAAATTTGCCAGTTGGCCATTTAGTTTTTAAAAGAAGTATGTTTGTATTTGTAGATTACCCCTACTGGTCATGAAATTGATTATTCTAGACTGTAACTATTCTAGTTAAGTGTCATGAAATTGATTATTCTAGACTGTAACTATTGTAGTTAAGTACCATGAAATTGATTATTCTAGACTGTAACTATTGTAGTTAAGTGGTGGCTCCTGTAAAATATTCCTTGTAATGGTGGTTTTCATTTGTAATTTGACCGCCACTACATACTGAAGAGTTTGATGAAAACTCTGGGCCACAATTGTAGTGTTTAAGTGGCTTCACATCATAACTCTGGGTGCTGTGTCACATTAAAAACTGGCCCTTACCATTTTCTCTGTTTAGTTGTGCTTTAGGACAATGTCCAAGTCTCCTAACTCCTTGTCACCCAAATTATACCATCAGCTGAGCCTGAGTTTGTTTATTATAAAAGCCTGTTTTTTACCTTATGTTAAATTTGCGAATCAAGTTCTTGACGTTATTTAAAGATATTGTCATTTTATCTAAGCCTTTTATTTATTATTAAATTATTTAATGCTTGCTGATTTATGCAAGTCTGTTGATCTCAGTGCGGTCATTTGTCTGTTTTCTGGACAGTGATCTGAGTGCTGTCACTTGTTTTCTGGACTTTGTTATTGCCTAAAATTAAGTAAGTGATGTTGGTATTAAAGATTTGCTATTTTTTTAGTCATTCAATTGTAATTAAATTAGTTAGTGTTTGTCAAGTTATTTTGTACAACTGTTATCAGTTCTAAACCATTCTGGGGTAATGAGAAGGGAAAAATCTGTTAGTTACCTGAACTTGTTATCTTCCCGGCAGTCTGAGTGCCATTACTTGTTGATTTTCTGGATTTACAGGAAATGTTCAAAATGTCCTCTGTTAGCGAGGATACATGCATCCACCCTCCATCACATGGAATCCCTGATGCGCTGATGCAGCTGTGGAGAATGGCATATTGTATCACAGCCATCCAGCATGAAGAGTCTCTACATTTGGTACTGGGGTTGCCTAGTAAAACATTACTAGGTTCTTAAGTAATTACAGTTCAGTGATTCTACCAAATTCAAACATAACAAATATGATACTCAATAATATAGTGAAGACAGTTTACAACCCACCGCAAAGATGTGGCGACGAGCTGCGACAGGCACATACAAAAGACACACACATACAACACATTCAGCTATCGGCCATGGCCTTCTTCAGAAAATAGAACACTCACGCAGTCACACAGGCACACAACACAGTCATACAACCATCACCTCTGACTGCTGCACTTCGAATCACGCTCCAAAGTGCAGCAATCAGAGGTGATGATTGTATGACTGTGTTGTGTGCCTGTGTGATTGTGTGAGTGTTCTGTTTTCTGAAAAAGGCCATGGCCGATAGCTGAATTTGTTGTATGTGTGTGTCTTTTGTATGAGCCTGTCGCAGCTCGGCGCCACGTCTTTGCGGTGAATTGTAAACTGTTCTCACTATATTATTAATTCCAACCTGGACTTTCCATTATTATATAAATATAATACTCAGCTTTTCAACATTATGATGTATGGGGGTTCTGCTCACTGCAAAATTGTTCACCTGGGGCATTGTGGTAAAAATAAATACTCATAGGTACAATTTTTCACTATTATTTAATTTTCAATCAAACTGCTTCTTATTCCAGCAAAACATTACAACTTAATAGCTTGTGTACCAAGTTCACCAGAACTTAACTGATAGTACTTTCACAGACTGACATAGATTCCAGAGCACTTTACAAACGCCAAAACTCGAACTCCTCCACGCAAGGCGGTGAGGCAAATATATAACATTGACAATAATGACATTACATTATGTATTGTTTATAACAGTTGAATATACTAATTTACAATTAATGAACACACAAGTAAAACATTTCATGTACACAAAAATAATTACAATATAAAATGAAAACTATACATACAATAATTTTAGATGGCGCATATCTTTTTAAGTCTTAATCTCGGTCCTTTTTGTTTGACAACAAACTGCAATGTTAAATGTCAATTAATTAGTTAATGAGTACATCATACATGTTCCTAACATATATTGAAGTATCAAATATCTTGGCAATTCTCAAAATAGACTCAAAATCTCAGCTTAGTCATTATATACAAGGAATTACCATATTGAAATCTCGACTCTTACATTAATTAACACAATTAGCTGGTCAACACAACTTGTTTATGAGCCTAACATACATACATACACTGCTATATATTTTCATATCTCTTAGATTTACATAAAGTTTCTACAATTCGTCTGTTTATTTCTTGAACTAACGTACAATGATGTGACTATTGTTTATAGAACTGTCTGTAAAGAAAATATATGAATCTTTTAATAAGTGAAATCTATCACTTGTTAACTAATCACAGTATCACCGAGACACTGTCCTACACTGATTCCTGGCTATTTTGTTTGTAACTAACTTCACACATGACATATATCACTATTAGACCATACAATTCCGGGTCTGACGCAGACGGTATCGTACGATAACATTGAGATGAGAGGGCCAGCAGTATCATCATCACAATACCCCCCCCCCCCCCCAAATCAGCTTGACGATGCCCTCATAAGTCGAGGTGGTGCAAGAGTAAAGCACCTACTTTGGATGACTTGGACCCGGTGGCTGGCTTGGCTGCATCAGTACCTCACATAGTCCTGTCTTGGGTTGGCACAGCACAGTCCACATGCACAGCATCACCAGGTCCAGAAAGTTCCAAGTGCAGTAAGTAGGTGACAAGGGTATGCCCTCCCAAGAGTAGAGGTTAGTATCGGGAACAGCTGACTCTCAAGAATCTGCCACACTGAACTTGTCTGGCAGTTTTAAGCATCAAAACAAAATACACAAGAAATATATGACAAAAAATATCCACATAACTATACTGTAAAATTCACTGTTCTCACATTCTGAACTGAGTTTTTTAAAACTTTGAGGACATGAAACTTGGTATCTTACAAAATCATTAGACACTAACATTAATTAAGTGATTCTATCATGACTTCTATCAATATCTGAAATACTTTAACTCTTTAATACTCAGGCAACAATTTGAATTCAAATTTTAATTGTGACATAAATTAATACCTGAAAAGTCTAACTGAACAAACTATGTTGAAATCAATATTCTTATTAACATAAAAAAATTACATACACACATTTCATACCTTAACGCTACAGAAGAAATATAGAATGATAGATATTATAACATTTTAATAGATTTTAAGTAATTACATTTCATTCTACCACTTCCAAATGAGATACTCATCTTTTCAACATTGCAATGTATGGGGGTTCTGCTCACTGCAACATTATTCTCCTGGGGCATCGTGGGAGAAATAAATACTCAATATGTACAATTTTTTACTTCTTCTTTAATTTAAATCAAACTTCTTCTCCACCAAAACATTACAATAACGTACACAAATTACCGCAACAACACAGACTGACATAGATTCCAAAGTACTCTACAAAAGACAAAACTCGAACTCCTCCATGCAAGGCGGTGAGGCAAATATATGACATTGCATTATGCATTGTTCATAACAATTGAATATACTAATTTACAATTAACAAACACAACAGTAAAGCATTTCATGTATACAAAAATAATCACAATATAAAATGAAAACTATACATACAATAATTTTAGATGGCGTAAATCTTTTTAAGTCAAAATCTCAGTTATTTTTGTTAGACAATAATGTTAAATGTCAATTAATTTGTTAATGAGTTCATCATACATGTTCCTAATGTGTATTGAACTATTAAATATCTTCGCAAATCTCAAACTAGATTCTAAATCTCATGTCAGTCAATATATACAAAGAATTATAATATTTAAATCTCAACTATTAAATTAATTAATACAATTAGCTGGTCTACACAACTTGTTTATGAGCCTAACATACATACAATGCTATTAATTTTCATTACTTTTTGTTTTTTACAAAAGATTTTGCAACTCGTCTGTTTAAGTCTTGAAATAACATACAATGACACAACTATTGTTTATAGAACTGTCTGGAAAGAAAATATATGAATCTCTTAATTAATGAATTCTATCACTTCTTTTAATCACAGTATCACTGAGACACTGTCCTACACTGATTCCTAGGCTGGCTATTTCGTTTGTAACTTCACACGCAAAATATATCACTATTACACCACACGATTCCGGGTCCAATGCAGACGGTATCGTATGGTAACATTGAGATGAGATGGCCAGGAGTATTGTCACAATATGAAATAATTTGAACAGGTTACAGAATGAGTAGGAGATGTGGCACCAGAAAGCAAAATCAGAAGTATGCTACCACATAGCTAGAAACCCAGTGCTTGCCAACACAATTAGCACACACAGAATGTGTACTTTCCTGAGGTTTACAAAAGTATATATCCAACATATTGACAATACAAGTTTCAAGATATTTCTTCAAAGAATGCATATATACAAAACTCTTATAGCTGCAATAAATTTTACAAAAATAGCACCTGTACAAAGTCTTATTATTACCCACTACTATCTGTATTGTTTGAGTTCTGTTATATTCTTCAGTCCAAATGCTTTTCCTGACTTGGGATACTCTAGGCTGTAAGCATTAGGACGAGGGTTTCCCACAACATTGAAAGGGCCGATATATATATGAAAGAATTTTTTTAGTTCATGGTTGATAGTCTTAGATCTTTCTTGGGCTCTGACCAAAACCATTTCTCCAATATCAGATCTGGTAGTTTTCAAACTTCTGTCATACTTCTCTTCCTGGTTTCAGCTTGTTCCTTCATAGTCTTACATATGATCTCTTTTCTCTCTGGTTTGCTCAATTCTTTTCAAGGTGGATAGTTGACAAGTTCATTGATTAGGTTAGGCAATGATTTTCCAAACATGAGTTTGTAAGGGCAGAATTTCATGGAAGTATGTTGAAGACTGTTCAAAATCTCTTCAAAGTCATACACATAATCTATCCATTATACATGATTTTTGTTACAATATGTCCTGAACAATCTGCCAATTTCCCTCATGTATCTTTCTGCCGGATTGCTGGAGGGGTGGTATGCCGAAATCAATATGTGTCTGATGTTTTTATCTTGCATGAATGATTTACAATGCTTCAAGGTAAAGTGAGTTCCATTATCAGACAAGATTTTCTTAGGTTTGGCAACTGTCTGAAAGTAGTCATTCCTGTATATAATAATGGAAAGTCCAGGTTGGAATAAATAATATAGTGAGGACAGTTTACTACTCACCGCAAAGACGTGGCGACGAGCTGCGACAGGCACATACAAAAGACACACACATACAACACATTCAGCTATCGGCCATGGCCTTCTTCAGAAATAGAGCACTCACGCAATCACACAGGCACACAACACAGTCATACAACCATCACCTCCGACTGCGTCGGAGGTGATGGTTGTATGACTGTGTTGTGTGCCTGTGTGATTGCGTGAGTGCTCTATTTCTGAAGAAGGCCATGGCCGATAGCTGAATGTGTTGTATGTGTGTGTCTTTTGTATGTGCCTGTCGCAGCTCGTCGCCACGTCTTTGCGGTGAGTAGTAAGTAGTCATTCCTGAATTTGTTGATTATGGTTTTGCTGGTGGCTTTCTTCATAGGGTACAATTTAATAAATTTAGAGAACAGATCCATGTCAACAAATATATGGCTATAACGACCTCTGGTCTTGGGAAGACTTCCATGAAAATCCACAGCTACAGTTTCAAGCAATTCTTGTGGCAAGATGTTCTGCATGAGACCTTTACATGTCTGATTGGACACCTTGACTCATTGGCATCTGTCACATGTAGTCACTATTTTTTAACTCTCCTGGCAGTGTTATAGAAATAGATGTTCTCTTGTATTTTCTGTATACGCTTTTGAGTACCACAGTGGCAAAAACTTTCGTGAATACTTTATTATTACATCAACACTGTCCTCGGGCCAACACAACTTCCATTTATCACTGTCAACACTCATACATCTAAACAACATGCCCTTGTATGTCTTATAGTATTGCCCTACCTTATCTTCCCCTCTTTTGCCTAACAAGCTCTTGACTAATCTCCAATTATCATTATGATTTTGGTATCTCCTAATCTTGTCACAAATTTTTCAGATTTCTGTTCTTCTTTAACATTTTTCTGGTACATGACACTGAATTCCTTTTCACAGGCTCCACTGTTATCTTCAAATTCAACCCCCACTGGCAAACGAGCGAGTGAATCAGCAACAATATTGTTCTTGCCCTTAATGTATTCCATAGAGAAATCAAACTGTTGCAAGAACAGTGCCCATCTGGTAATCCGGTTATGGTGAAGTTTGCACTCCTGAATGCAGGTCAAAGCCTTATGGTCTGTGAATACAATAGTTTTGTTGCCTAACAAGTAGTTTCTGAATTTAGTGAAAGCCCAAAAATTGCTAAAAGTTCCTTTTCTGTAACGGTGTATGCCTTCTTGTGTTTCTGTAATGTCCTGCTTGCAAATGCAATGGTCCAGTGTTCATGCTGGTTATCAATTGTTTTCACTTGAAACAAATGAGCACCAATTCCACAATCACTACTGTCAGTACTTAAACAAAATGGTAATGACAAGTCCGGCCTGTATAAAATATTGCTGTTACAAAGCTGCTTTTTTTATCTCTTCCAAGCCTTGTTTGCATTCTTCTGACCAATTCCAAACAGTATTTTTCTTCAGCAGGTTGTTCAAACATGGGGCATTCCATGCTTGAGTACTTATATATTTGCGGTAAAATTCACACATGCCAAAAAAGAGATTTTAGTTGTTTTTTTGGTCTTGGACACAGGAACCTTTGCTATGGCTTCAATTTTCTCATTTTCTGGGAGTATACCTTCTTCAATTACAATGTGACCAAGAAATTTTAACTGTTTCACAGCAAATATACATTTTTCTACCTTAAGGGACATCCCTCCTGCTCTTAATCTCCTGCACACTTCTTCCAGTAAGCTTATGTGCTCTTCCCAGGTTTGACCAGTGACAAGGATATCATCCACATATACAGTTAACTTTTCAAAAAGATCTTTGACTAATACCAAGTCCTAAGCTCTGATAAATTCAGCTACAGAAACATTTAATCCGAATGGGACCACACAGTACAGATAGCTTCTTCCGTTATACAAGAAAGCAGTCTACTTCCTAGAGTCTCTGGCAAGTGGCACCTGATGAAAACCAGAAGTCAAGTCCAGGCTAGTCATATATTTTATATGTTCATATTTATACAATAGTTCTTTGATGCTCTCTGGATGGTCAGTTTCCCTTTCTAAAAACTTGTTCAGATGTCTGGAGTCTAGTACAATCCTTACATCTCCATTCTTCTTGGATATCACGATGATTGGGTTGTTGTATTCACTAGTACTCCAGTCAATTATATTCCAGTTTTCCATCTTTTCAAGTTCTTTCTCTACAGCTTTCCTTTTTGCAATAGGGACACTGTATGGTTTGATGTAAAATGGTTTGTGTGGTTTTGACCCGCAAGGTACACTGGTAGTTTTTCACTCTCCCCAAGCTGTCATCGAACACATCGTGATAGTTCCACAAGACTATTCTCAACTCTTCTTTTTGTTCTTTGTGTAATGTGTTGACTTCTTCCACTTTGGTATTTATGAGTTCATGATAATTAATATCCTTCATGGCTTCTTCAGGCTCTTCATGCATGTCTTCTACATCTCTATTATGATCTAATAAACATAATTCTACACTCTGCTTACTCAGGCTATTCCCATTTTTCAATATCATAGCAGTACAATGTAAAACACCAGTCTTTGGGTCCACAAACATAACTTTTCTTCCTCCCCAGTCAAATACAGCATTCACTTTCATGATCCAGTCAGTTCCTACCAAGATATCCTCAGACAGATTAGGTATTATAGACATCCTTGGCATAGATTGACATCATTCACACTAAAGTTCAACAAGGCTTGCCAGTTAATTACCTTGCTGTGTCTGCCGGTAGCACCCTTGATCTTGATTCCTACTACAGGCATCTCCATGTAGTCCAGTACATGTTTCACACAATCTCTAAATTGGCCAGAAATTCCGTTGATTGGACTACTAGTATCAACTAACGCTTCCTTGCCTTTTCCATCAATAAACAGAGTAATATATTGGCATCCAGTGACATCATATTGTATATATTCCTCTTCTTCATGAATAATATCTTCAATAATATCTGCATGTTTCATAGTACAGGAATCATCATTAGCTTGTACATGATTCAGGGACACATTACTTTCAACAGGTTGTGAAGCCATACATTCATTAGGAACACAATTATCATTGGTAACACACTGCTCTGACCTAGGCACATTATCTTCTAGCTCATGATATTTACACAGTAACTTATCTAGAACATTGGCTTTCTCTTCCTTATCAATGTATGCTCTGTATGACACAATGCAAGATGTCTTTCCCTACTTCTTCTTGTCTGTTTCTGCTTCGACAACTTTCAGTACTGCTCAATTTCACTGGTACGACTTAATTCTCACAAGACTTGACATCATCTACAACACACTCTGTCTCACACTGGCCACCAGACATGATGCAACCTTCCTTGACTTCAACATAAATCAGCCCATCAAGTTCCTTCTCCAAATCTTCAAACTCCATGATCTCCACATCTTCTTCACTATCTTCAACACTGTCAACCTTTGACTTCTCTGAACTCACACTAGACAAAACATCAAAATCTTCATGATTCTCAGTCTTCACAGTTTCATGAGCAGTAACATTCAGTCTGTCTTCAGCATCTTCAACCTTATCACTTAGAAATTTACACAGTCCAAACACATCATGTTCTTCTACAGCCATATCTTCACTTGCATTATACATATTTGCTACAGTATCATCATCTAGTACAACCTCTTCTGGTTCTATACACTTGTCCTCTTCTTTCCAAGCCTGGTTCTTAATGACTTCCCACAGTTCTTTGTTAAACTTGAGCCAATTTACCCTGTGTGTTACCTTCTGTCCCTGTCTATATTGCTCATTTTCCCATTTGTGTCCAAATCTGATCCTATTTGTGGTAGTCTGATTTCTTGTCCTATTTCTCACCCCAACCTGACAGGCTTCCATAGGGGCAACATTTAGTTTCCCTGCCTGTTTTCATTAGACTTGTAGTAACCTTGGTTCCTATCATTTTTTCCTTGTCTGTTCCTATAATCTGTACTCCCACCTTGCTGTCTACTTCGGTTCTCTGTCTACTTCGGTTCTCTGTCTACTTCGGTTCTCTTCTTGGTGATTATCTCTTCTGTCTCTTCCATGATGGTCTTCTTGGTAGTGGTTTCTCTCTCATAACTTCTGTCTAATCTTCCAACAAATCTTAAGACGTCCTCAACTGAATCGTCAAGTCTACGACTAACACTTGCTTTATTCTACCTGGTAATCTTCTACGTAGGGTGTCCACCAATGTGGTTTCATCTAAAGGTGAGTCAAGATGCACTAATTTTCTGATTTCAGCCTCACAAAAGTCCCTCATATTGCCATAACTTTCCCTGTACTTTCCCCCATGCAAGGAATCACTTCTTACTCTAGCTTGCTTAATTTTGGACCAGAATTTATTCAAAAAGCACCTCTCAAACTCACTATATGACATGTCCTCTGTAGCTAACTGATTGACCCAAGTATAAGCTTCATTGTCCAAAAATCTCTTTACAAATTTAATTTTCATTGCATCAGTAATTTCTACAGTGAAGTTGTCAGAGCAATAATGTAAAAAGTCTTTAGGATGGATTTTCCCTTCCCCAGGGTATGTCTTAATTACTACATTTGACCAATTAAGCCACCACAGATCAACATTTTGCTATTTACTACACTTTCTTGCAATGAACTGACCCTTTGACTGAGGTTATACACATCCTTCTTAATAACACATTCAGAATTTGTCACACTTTCACTAATTTTATTTTCTAATGACACTTTAACTTCATGAATTTCAGTTTTTCTAATTTTATTTTCCTGATCAAAATACTGTTCTACAGTACTAATTTTGTTTTTAAGGTCAGACTCAACATTACTGATTTCACTCTCTACTACAGTCACACAAGTGTACAGCTGTTCATGTCTAAATTCATTGCCCTTTCAAGATCATATGTTTGTTTCCTGACTTCGTCAACTGCCCTGTTTGTTTCACTCAACTGAGACTTTAAATCTGCTAAACCATCATCTAACTTTTTGCTAACAGAATCTACTTGTTTACTCACTTCATGATTTCCCTTGTCAATACGTTCAGTTAATTGTTCTGTTAATCGATTTAACAACTTATAAGACCTGGTGATGCAAGAATTATTTCTTTACTATTTGATACATTGCTATGAGGTGTACTGGCCATCACATTCTGATCTGACATGTCTACACTAGATTTCCTATTAGCACCATTCTCAGCACCTTGAATTTGAGTCACATTAAAGGTGTGCACAATTTTGTTGCTGATTTCTTGTCTTATATTGGCACAGTCTCCTCCCTGGTGGACCTCTCTCATCTTGCATGGCTGATGATGATGACACGCAGTGTCTCATTCTGACACTTCCACTTCCTTGCACTTTATGAAAACTGTTTTTCTGGTTGTTGCAAGCAAGGTTTGATGCAATGACTCAACCAGAACATTATGACCAGTCCTGCTGACCTTCCTTAGGGAAGCTGTTGTTCCTGCTATTTATGATCTCGTCCTTCCCAGCATCAAGACCACGACTCACCTTGCAATCTTTCATTTGTTGTAACTTTCGGTGTGACTGCCAAGCATGGAAGCGAGCAAGTCTCACTTGCAGCAGAATCATGAACCATGTATCACTTGTTCCCCCACTCAGTTTGTTTGCCCTAACACCTTGTAGGTTCTCTCTTGTTCATATTGACATTGTTGTCCTCCTACCCATCTGACAGCCAGTGCTATTTATTTGCAGCGATGGACTGCATTAAGTGGTGGGTGGAAGTGATCCACATACCCAACATAACAGCTGTAACAATTGAAAAGACATTCATTTCAATATGGATCAACTGATTCACCCGACCTGTTATTTTAACCACAGACCAGGGCCAGCAGTTCATAACAGTGATCTTTTTGAACATCTGCCTGCTCTGCAGGATTAAAATAATTCACACTACAGCATACCACTCACAGAGCAATGGCATCATTGAGCACTGGAACTTTTACCCACACTTGTCAATCGAGTCTGCTCATATACCTCGAGCTTGACCTTCCCCAACCTTCCAGCCACACTACCTTTCACGCATACGGGTACATACCCTTACCCTCTCGATGTGTTCACCGTTTTTCTCAGAGATGGCTTTGTCTGCTCACATTTGCAGGTACCTTATTCTGGCCGTCACCAACCCCCTCAAGCATTCAAGCAACACTTTTGATTTTTTGTTCAATGGCACAGCCACAACTGTCTCACTCGCTCACCTTAAACCAGCTACCATCAGACTGGCTTCCCTCCTCGACACTCGTCCTTCGCACTTGCTCACATCGTTTGAGCTCAACTCCACAGTTCCATCCCCACATCACAGACATAGTAATGCCCCTAATGGGCCATTCACACAATGTACGTGCTCCCCTTCTGGAGCCCTCTCCCCCTGCTTACCCAGAGGGGGCGGCAAAATCTTCTTGATCTGCATCATTGTAATGAGGGACCCATTGACTAGCATATCTCTCTACCCCCTCATCCCCCCCCCCCAATCCCTCACACAGTACTTTGGGTGCTGCCCTTCTGGCAGTGAGTATATTTTCCCACCAATCTCTGTCTAGCTATTGGATGTATTGTTCACTAACAAAGAGCTATATATGGACATCGTGGTTATCATTAGGCATTCCAGCCTACTGAATTGCCACAAGTATTTGCACGGACTCTGGCAGTTATTGTTTACATTTAGGAAAAAGTGTGAATTAACAGATATACTCATGGATTAGGGAAAATATTATGTGATTTTGTAAATAAAATAGTGTTTTGAATGTACTGAAATAATGTGCTTCATTTTTCTATGTGTAACATTGGATATCTGAAAAAGTGCACATTTTAGTACATTTGAAGCTAGAAACATCATATTAGAAATGCAAATTCACATTTTATACCTGTTTGGTATGTTATGAAACAGTTTTTAAGTCAAACAAAAGTCTGTAGCTATCATTACATGACATCCCATGTTAATGTAGGACATTTTCATTGAAGTATTGACATTGCAAGATGTATACATATATATATTTAGAATCAGGTATTATTTACTTCAGTATACAAGTTTGGTCTTCTGTGTCATTATAATAGTAAATATAATAATAATAATAATAATAATAATAATAATAATAATGATAATAATAAATAAAACAATGAGGGGATACACTGCACTTAATATGCTAGAAGGAAAAACAAGAACAATTAACAAGGTTATTTAAAATTACTCTGCAAAACATTCAAGCAAATATACAACTGTAAACTCACTTGATCTTTACACATTTTCTCGAAAAATACACAAAGCAAAGTGAAACCTTTAATGGTGCGCTTGAAGAGGACACTAATACATGTTATTACTTACTTAAAATATTAAAATAAGTCTTATTATTGTTTAAATTACTTAAATTTTCAGGAGCACAAAGTCGCGAGTGTCGTCTTGTGCATATGACATCAATGTTTTAATAAAATGTAAAACTGATACAGAATTATAACAGGAAACACAAAACTGCACCTCACACATTGCAGAATGTTTCACCACAAACAGTAATGTTGTAAACACAGAGAAAACTGTCATCATGCATCTTCACACAATGCATAACAAATAGCCATCAATCCCCAATATAAACTTCTTGAATAAAGAAATAGATACTGTAAATTAAACAAAATTTCTAGGAATACGGGTAGAAAAAAAACTTTAAGTGAGAAACACATGCAAACTACATTAGCAAGAAGCTAATGTGGGTTTGCTTCAGTTAATAAGCACCAAGCAACTCACACATTTCAGAAAATGAGAACCCTTGAGACGTATCCCCCTGTTGCCGATCACAAGATGCTCCAGACGAAATTTGTTTGTATTACAAGACACAGTTATATTAACAGGACACCAGGGGATGGTGAGGTACATGTTATAAAAAATAAACACTTAGCTTGGATTCTGATGTTTGAAGAGATGGCTGTTCTGTGTTGTTGTTGAAGTCCATTGATTCAGGTTTACTTCGGAGCTACATTCACATAAATGAAATAGTGGACACCGTTAAATGATGAAAATGACTTTCCCTGTGGAAAGTTAAGTAACTTTCCAATAACTTTTGTAGACTGTGTTGGGGTATGTGGGTTGCTTCTTAGCATAATAATATTACTGATGTGCGTTATTAAAATGAATAAAGAAAGTGAACAGACCAAATTAGACTTGAAAGTGGACAGTAGGCTGTGTGTATCGAACATTGTGAGTTTTACTCCATTACCTAGTGTTCAAGTAGGCTTTGATTTTCTTGTTCAATTAATTAGTAAATCACATGCAGAATTGAGGGCAGAAAATAAACAACAGTTCTCAGGGTTGAATGATTGGCTCTCAAAACTTGATAATTCTAATGCTGAAATTAATCAGAAGTTCACAGTATTACAACAACAGTTTTCGAAATTGAGTTCTAAGCAGGAAGAGTCAAGAGACCAGCTTAAAGAAAGTGTTGGGACAGTTATGTTGTGACATCAGTCAAGCAAATGACAAACTATCTGAGTTAGATTTAAATCTAGATCAAAAATTTGAACAGTTAATAGGTGATGCTAAACATTCAGATACCCAGTTAAATACTCATCTTAGTGATGTGGAAAGTGAAGAGTCTGTGGCATTTACCAATGTATCAAACAGTGAGGAAGTAAATGCTATTGGTGACATCATTTCTGTTATTATAGATCAGATTCAGAACCATAGGGATGAATGCGAGGAAAAGTTTATTAATATGGAGGAAAATTGCAGTAATGATCTTAATAACTTTTGTAAAGAAACTAATATCTACATCAATAACATTAACAATGAAATTGAAATATCTAATTATACAAAGGAACAATGTACCCATTTAGATTAAAATGTAAACAATTTGCAACATAATGTCACAGAAGTGCAGTCTGATGTGCAGCAACTTACAGAACTCACCTACAGAAACTTTAGTAAATTCAAGCTGTAATAGTTTATGTAGTTTACCAGTTGTAAGTGCAGTGTCTACACACTTACCTAGTTTACCAGTAGTGATTTTACCTGGTAAGCCTAAAAAGAAACTTATTTCTGTTTATTTTATGCCAGAGTGCAATGACAGTTTTTCACATGACTTGTGTGATACAGTAGAAATTATGTGGTTTAAGCAACATTTTGAGGGTAAAAAATGTTCTTGGTCAAACCAAACCAGTTGTTTGTATTTATGTTTGCACCTAATTTAAATGTACTACTGCCTATTCTACCAGATGATTGACAGAATGGGATACATCAGGCTATGTACTGATGTAATACCTTAGGGGCATAATTACTCTTTAGTTATGAAACTGCTGACACCAGTTCAGTTCCCCAATTGTGTGCTGTGTTCCTCTTTAATCATATTCACAGTACAGAAAAAATTCTAGTCTATAAGTTTGCCTTCAGTGTAAATATTTATGATTATTTAGCAAAACTTTTTCATTGCCACTGATAAATGAAAACAGCTCAGACACACACACACACACACACACACACACACACTATATAAGACGAAAAATTCCTAGTAGGAAAAATTATATATAAAAAATAGACGAAGATTACTCACCAGGCGAAGAGGCACAGGTGTGACAGCATCACAAATAAATAAATGAATACACACACACACACACACACACACACACACACACACACACACACGCTTTCGCAACCCAGTTGCTTCTTCAGGCAGAAGGGAAGGAGAGGGCAAAGGAACTGATGAGGGTTTTAAGAAAGGGGGTAAGGAGCCATTCCAATCCCGGGAGAGGAAAGACTTACCTTGGGGCAAAAAAAGGAGAGTAAACAAACGCACACACACCCACACATTCACACAGACACAAGTACACCTAGGAAGACATACTGTAGAAAGCAAAGAAGTTAAGAAGTTAGACAGAGACACCACTTGAGGCAGAGGCTCTGTCCAGAGAACCGATGCAAAGATGTTAAGATGGTGTGTGGGAATTCGAATTTAGCGGAGGTTGAGACCAGGTGGGCAACGGGAAGAGAGAATATACTGAAGGGCTAGTTCCCATCTCTGGAGTTCTGAAGGATTGGTGTCAGTGGGAAGTATCCAGATAACCCGGACAGTGTAACACTGCGCCAAGATGTGCTGACCGCGCACCAAGGCATGTTTAGCCACAGGGTAATCCTCGTTACCAACAAACACTGTCTGCCTGCGAATGGACAGTTTGTTGCTGGTCATTCCCACATAGAACGCTTCACAGTGCAGGCATATCAGTTGGTAGATCACGTGGGTACTATCGCAAGAGGCTCTGCCTTTGATCGTGTACACCTTCCAGGTTACGGGATTGGAGTAAGTGGTAGTGGAAGGGTGCATAGGGCAGGTTTTACAATGGGGGCAGTTACAAGGGTAGGAGCCAGAAGGTAGGGAAGGTGGTTTGGGGATTTCATAGGAGGTTACGGAGGTTAGGTGGGCGGCGGAAAGACACTCTCAGTGGAGTAGGAAGGATGTCATGAAGGAAAGATCTCATTTCGGGGCAGGATTTAAGGAAGTCGTATCCTTGCTGGAGAGCCATATTCAGAGTCCGCTCCAGTCCCGGAAAGTATCTGATGACAAGAGGGACACTTCTGGGATTCTTCTGTTGAAGGTTCTGAATTTGGGGGGATGAGGAAGTGGCTCTGGCAATTTGCTTCTCTACCAGATTAGGAGGACAGCTGCGGGATATGAAAGCTGTTATTAGGTTATTGGTGTACTGGTTCAGAGCTTCAGGACTGGAGCAGACCCGTTTGCCACGAAGACCTAAGCTGTAAGGAAGGGAACGTTTGATGTGGAATGGATGGATTTGTTTACCCTCCTTATTTTGCCCCAAGGTAAGTCTTTCCTCTCCCGGGATTGGAATGGCTCCTTACCCCCTTCCTTAAAACCCAAATCATTTCCTTTTCCCTCTCCTTCCCTTCTGCCTGAAGAAGCAACTGGGTTGAGAAAGCTTGCATTTGTGTGCGTGTATTCATTTATTTATTTGTGACGCTGTCACACCTGTGCCCCTTCGCCTGGTGGGTAATCTTCGTCTGGAAACCGATAACAATGTTTGAAATAGGTGTAGCTTATAGCAGTAAAATAAATCTGATTACTATGAAACAAAAATTTAACTTAGGCAATTTTGCAATACTATTGTTGGACTAATCAAAATTATTAACAAAATGTTTCATGAGTAAAAACTTATACACGGTTGCCAACCTATTGAGGCATAAGAATACCAAGTAGTGATAAATTAAGAATGCAGTTAAATTTAGAAGCTTGGTGCATAATAAGTAAAGGTTGGAAGAAACTTTGTCACTAGTTTCATAAGAGATAAAAAAATACCAATCACAAAAATAATAAAGATTTAAATGAAATCAGTAATTATTTAAATTATTGTAACGGTAAGACTCACCTCACCAGTTACTTTCTGTTAGTATAGAACATAGTGTGGAATGCAGTATTGCAGTGCAAGTGGCACTCAGAAACAAAGTTACAAAAGGCTTATAATTAGTGTTTAAAAAAAATTATAAAAAATCTACTGATGTTATGGTCAGTGTTGTTCTTAATGTTCTTTTGTAAATAAGTAAGAAATTGGTTATGATTGTGACCTCTATTCAAAAATCTACTAAAAGAACACTAACTAGCATGTATCACTTTGTTGAAAGTAATGAAATCTTTCTCCCTACCATGAAATTAATGATTCTGTTACAGTTAACTATTATTTAAGTAACACTTTGCTGAATAGATTCATCAATTAAATATGCTAGCCTGGAATCTAGAATGGGGTCACTCAAACTGTACTGACAAATTGTAGGAACACTATAAATTTTGATTGATACCACAAATAGAATTTTGTTTGTCTGATCTACTTCAATTATATGAACTGATTAAAATTAGTTATGTGGCAAAACAGTAACTTATTCTTACCAATACTATTGTGCAAGAGCAATGAAATTTATAGTTGCAGCACTGTATATTCTACTAAGAAGATTCTCCAAAAAAATTACTTTATAAAAATTGATTGCTGCATTTAGAAAAAAAAAAAAAAAAGAATAAGATGACTCGGTTAATAATTCTTTACAGGAGAGGATCCCTATTAGGTTATGTGACTTGGGATAAATTAGGGTTACGTACACACCACTTTTAACATAAATGTAACCTCTATTGAAAAAAACCATTCAAAACACAAGCTAAATCTCTCAACGACCAGTTTATAAACAGTAACAATAAATATTGTGACCCGATATTAATGCGGAGTAGTGGCGAGGTGGCGGAGCAGCATATTCAGTTCAGATTTCATCTTTATGCAGTTTGTGAGCCGAAATTGTAACAGCGGTTTCCAGTAGCTTCCATTTTGCTCAATATGCAGACAATAGACGTTTTACCATTGCATCTGCACGTTCACCGAGGCCACTGTATATAAATTGGTCTTCTGCCTCAAGTGAAACAAATATTTGGGTAGAATACAGTAGCACAAGTCTGCCACTATGTCTTGCTGCTGTGCACTCAGGTTCACTACTGCTGTGAGCTCCCACCATAGACTGACTGCTGTGAATGCTAACCTATGACTGACTACTCCGTCTCCGTTAGCTGCGCGCCAACACCACCTTTTCATTTACAACGGAATTCCGTTCACATTAGAATTACTATTTCCTTTACATATCATGCTGGTCATGAGATATTACAAACGTACATAATATTGACATACATAAAACGATACAAAAATAAAACTGACATTACCGAAACAATTAAAATTACAAAAATATTATGCAAAAATAAACATGATATAGATATTCATAAAATATACAAATAACATGAAGTACAGACATCACATACCATATAATAGTGGAATCGATTGTAACATGAATGAAATTTAGTATCTAACATAACAAAAAATGAAATATTATTACCAAAAAATTATCAAAATTGGGCAATGGCGTTATAAGGTATTTGAAGTCTTATATTATGATATTTATAAACCACTAGCTAATGTGGAAGTCTTTGTGGAATCAAAATATATGGCAGGTTAGAAAAATGGTAAGTGTTGATCATGAGAAAATATGAGTTAGGTTAAGAATTGCCAGTGAAAGTACTGAACAAATAGTTATTAAGTTATTGAAATTGAAGTGAAAAATGCTTCATATGTTGAAAAAGAATTAATATTTCATAAAGAAAATGAATAATGAAACTAAATGTTGATGTAGTATTTAAGAATAGTGTATTCTCTGAACAGATGCTTTACTTGAAGTCTAAGATGTTAAAATTGCTTGAGGCTGCTGAGGAATCTCAAAATGAAAGAATTAAGAGTACTGAGAAATGTTTGCTCCAAACCCTGATGTAAGTGTTAAGTCATCTACTGAAGTTGTGAACCTACTAACATGAATAATTTTGATGAAGTTTAAAAGATCTAGTAACTGAACATGAAAACCAAGTACTGTTTTACTATGTGTGTAGTCCATTAATTAAGATCTGAGTTGAAGTTTTTCTACATATATGCATTAAGTCACTTGAAGTTAATTGAAATCCTGAGATGTATGCTTATACAATCCTTAAAGTTGATCACTCTCAGATATATTAATGCATTTAAAACCTACCAACAGAAAAATTGAAGTATTGTAATATTTTATTTTGCTCTTACTCTGAAACCGATAAGGAAGATATTAGTTGATAGTATTGATACCGTTTATGAGTATGGCAAATAGATAGTGCGTATACCATATCTATATGTACAGTTTGGCACACCATAATTAATTTAGTAACCTCATATGCATAATCAAAGGTAGGTTGAAGTGTATATTATTTTTTTTATGGCTTGAAATGTCATTGTATATAAGAAAATGCTTACCTCAGGTATGTACCGTGATTTTTCTGTTAATCACGTTCACAGTGCATTACAATTCAAATTCTTTAACTCTCTTCAAACTCTTGTTATCATTCATTGGTATTTTTGTGTTGTTGGTTAATTTTGCGTTGTTCTTTGATGTGTCAAGAGGGACTTGCTATTAAGTAGTACAAAAGTGACTATAAGCATGGGAGGACACATAGGACACACAAGTTTTGACTGATGTAAAATTCAATTTCTATCCTTGAGCTTACAGCTTAAAAGAAAAATATCTAATACTGATTTAAGATGATCACATTACAGTATATTGTACATATGACACAGCTTTGGCTGAATGCAAATTTTAATTTTAATTTTCATTCTTCAAGATTGCAATCATACAGAGTTTATCAAATTAAGTATTTTCATGTGGAACACCACTGTTCAGTTCATGACACACTTGTTAACTTGCTCATGCATGCAACTTTTAGTTGAATACAGGGTGTTTAATTTTGATATGGTACTGTATCTGAAAATGATCAAGCAGACCATATGTCTATTTTGAATTTTTTTAGTATATAATTATGAGGTTTTACACTGTTAACTTATACATGTACAGACATTTAAAATCTTAAGGTAGTGTTTTCATTTGTGTCCACTTCTACTATAAAATTTGTCATTCACTGTCAACCACTACTAGAAATTGTTTTGTACTTTTGAGTTATTGGGGAGTAGTAACTGTTCACCATTCAACAAACACTGGGTACTCTGGACTGTGTTGTGTTTGATTGGGGCAGTTTGTTCAAAGAAAAACAAAACCTATGTGTTGATGTTTTTACCTCTGCGGAACAAAGGAGTCAATTTGCCAGTTGCATCTTGAAACTCTTGGTAAGGTGGTTACCATTAATACATATGTTCTGTTTAGAAGTTATACTTATGAAAACTTAAATGGTGTATCATAATACCTTACGAACACTAAATTGTTAAACAAAATATAAATAAACGCAACCAGACTCTCTTTCTGCTTATGTAGCCGTTTGCGAGTCAGTTACCTGCCCTGGCTGTGGATGTAATTTAATGACAGCATATTATTCCACCTGCCTTGAGAGTGGATGTAGTTTGACAGTTATAAAAAAAAATTCATTTTCTTTTTAAATTTTTTCCCTGGTTTGGGAAAAATTTGACACACTTTGATGGATCAGTTGAGAACTGACACATACTGCTTACATTTTCATACTTTATTTGAGCTATATTTCTTAACCAGTGCCACTGCTAACTACTCACAGGGGGTTATAATCTTTCATTTATGTGCATAGCCCATAAGGAGCACTTAACAATTAGTGAAGATGACATACCTTCACATTTTTACTATTTTTCTTTGTTTATTGTTGCACATTGGCACATGAGTCTTAAAACTGCCTGTTGCAGAAAAAATAAGTACATATATTAGATCTTTCAAGCATAATTGCATTGTTTAATAGAAAAATGTTAACTGTGTTACAAACTTGATCAACATTTAAAGCACTTGTTGGAAAATGATTCCATTTATTTATTTCCATATTAGTTACATTAGTAATTACACCATTTGTTTGGATTGCACAATTTGAAAGTTAATTCAAAAGGTACACATGTTTTACACCTTTTAGTGAAGAAATAGGAGACTATGTCTCACATAATGACAACTATACAAAAATTACAACCAAACTAAATTATGGTTTGAGAGAAAAATGTTATCACTATGATTGCTGTCAATTACAATCATGCAGTTTCTAATATAAAAAGCTATACCCTTTTTCATGCTAAAGGTTGTTACTGCTAGGTGATTATTTCTTTTCATTTAACAGTTTTCATATTTACCTACAAATTATAATAGGTGATTTAAGCCCAACCATTTTTACTAAATTTTATTACTCAAAAAGAAAAAACATAATTTAATTTTTCCTCGTATTCATAATATAATCTTATCTGTGTATATGTGTTGTAGGGTTAACCCAAAAGTTCCTGAGTCTTCAAGTGAAGGTCCCCTACTCCGTTGGCTGGTCCCCTACTCCGTCGGCTGGTCCCCTACTCTGTGGGCTGATCACCTAGACTGTCGGCTGATCGCCTACACCTACACCTCCAGTAAGTCAATAGCAACAAATCATCTCATCACCAACATCTGTCATCACAGAAGATATAATGTAGCCTGTATAGTTATTTATATGTTAAAATTTTTAAACCATTTTTCACACAACATATTGAAACAGTGTATTGTGAACCCTATATTTACATTTCAGGTACACTATGTAGGGGGTATGTAACATTTCTGCTATGTTGCATGCTTCCTGCAAACCCATTGCCAACATTACAAACACTAAATATCGGACACCTAAATAAAACTTCGCAACCGGACATGTAAAATATCAGATTTTTGCGTTCAGTTTGAAATACTATTAACACTATTAGTAGAAAATCTTTAGAAATAGTATGTTGATTTAAATATAACTTTGGCTGTCCTTTTACATAATTTTCAATTTTTATACTTTCGTAAATAATAGCTGCAAACACTAAAAATGCATTACACTTAGTTATGGAATATGCTGAGCCTATAACACTATTAATTTGTATAAAAATAACAATATTACATGTTATAACTATTGCACAACATGATTACATATTTACCTTTTGTTTAAATAAATTTGGGCAGACCATGTTTTATAAATTAAATACTGATCATTTTTCACATACTAAAATTAATAATCAATTTGGTAGTAAGAAACTAGCTTCAAAATAGACAAAACTACAATGACTTTAAACAAATCCGTATTTATAAAAAATTAAACCCCAAATTGAGAAACATTAAAATTACGTGTCTAAATAATAGCTCACCTACACAACATTGTCAAAACAGATATGTGTGCACTTCAAAAACACAAATAATTTAAATAACTTGAGTAAGTTTAAAACAAATCAAAACATGACTTTTAATTTGCGTACCACATTAAATACAAATTTCATGAAACAAAAACAGAAACTAAACTAAATAGTAGTAATGTAAATGTAATATTTCAAGTTAAACATTTTGGCATATTTCAAGTACTCCTGTATTAGTTATTTAATAACTGCAGAACATTGTATTTCATCTTATTATGTGGTTCCGTTGTAGAGAAGCCATGTTTTGTCACTCTGTTCCTAGTTACGAACCTGTAAACATCTTTGTTATATTGCTGCTGAATTTTAGAGATTGTGCAACAAGGAATAATGATAATAAAACATTTATTAAGAAAAGTTTAAATAAGTGAGTTTGTCATTTTCATCATTTAACATCGACCACCATTTCATTTATGTGAATGTAGCTCTGAAGTAAGCCTGGATTAACAGACTTCATCAACAACGCAGAACGGCCATCTCATCGAACATCAGAATCCAAGCTAAGTGTTTATTTTTTATAACGTGTACCTCACCATCCCCCAGCGTCCCGTTAATAGAACTGTGTCTCGTAATACAGACACATATCGTCTGGGGCATCTTGGGATTGGCAACAGGGGGATTCGTCACACATGGTGCCGTGACCAGGATTTCTTAGTACATTCAATAGTCACCCTGCGCAGTCCTTCAGTGGAGCCAATTTACAAGGTAAAAGAAAGGTTTCTGGTGCAACTCATGACAAGAAAGACTTTTGTGTTGCAAGGTGCTCTATCTGAAATGTTGCCACAGATGCTGCTTCTCAAATCTCATAATCTTCCTTCATTTCTCGAAACAGTGGAAAGTGGGGAAACAGTCATGTTTTCAGGAGGCAGTTGCACTGGTATAATATCGCCTTGAAACTTTGTAAGCAACTGATGAAGTAAATTTAATTGCTGATGTTTTTAAGTCAGCTGCTGTCATTACTGAGCCAATGCTATTGGTATTGTTACAACAACTGAATTAAACTTGTCATAAAACTATAGTATCTATAGTTATATTTACTACATTACAACAAATTACATCAGTGATGTACTGAACACCAAGTATCACAATAAAAATTACCTGTTTCACTTTCTTAGCAGGAATTCCTCTGAAGTTGTGCTCCTTTTTATAAAACACTTCTATACTTTGAATATGTGAGAAATGAAACACTTTTGGTCAGAATGGAATATCTATGAGCAAGGACAATAACTTTGACCTGAGTCGTGGAAAGATCTGGATGCTTAGGGGTTAACATCCTATTCCATCGACAGTGTGGGCATTAGACATGGAGCTCAGGCTCAGATCTTTTATAAAATGGGGAAGGAAACAGGCCATGCCTTTTCAAAGGAACGTCCCAGCATTTGCCTGAAGTGATGTAAGTAAAACATGGAAAACCTAACTCTGGATGTCTGGGAGTAGGTTTGAACCACCACACAGTGGTCTGGATCTGAAAAAATGTGGCTAAGAATTGAAAAATGTAACTGTCAGTGAATAGAATGGCTACCATAGAATCTTGTAGTAGAGGCTTTGTTGCATATTGGGGGAGAAAAGGAATTTTTGGCATACCTTAATTAAAAGAAGTGATCATTTGGTAGGAAACATTCTTTTACATCAAGGAATCGTCAATTTAACATTGGAGGAAAATCAGAGAGGGAGAATGAGAGACAAATATAGTAAGCAGATGAAAATAGATGTGAATTGCCGTTCTTGTGAGGAGATGAAGAATAGGGTAGAAAGCCGTCCAACCAGTCTGCGGACTGAAGACCATAACAACATACTTCCATTATATAAATATACCAAATTGTTGCTATTTTATATGGGTTTTAATTACACTGTTATCCATTTCAGCTAAAGTGTCCTTACGACATCAGTGGGCAATGCCACACAGTTACATAAAAAAAGGGAACTTTAGTTTCATACTTATGTTCTGTAATATTCTTATCTGACATTTTATCAAAAGATCTGACAGCTTTATGTTATGGCAGTAGGCCAAAGATGTCATATGATTATCCTGACGATTTACACTAATCAGAGACATCTGACAAAGCCAACACACACACACACACACACACACACACACACACACACACACACACACACACACACACACACACACAATTTCACTGTCCCGACCTGGTTTCCATTACCTCAGAGGTGTAGTGAAAATTATCACCGATTATGTCTTGCAAACTACACTATCCCACTCCCTCTCAATTAGGACAAACTGGAGGAAGAACAGGAATGAGACTCCAACAGTGTCAGCACTGCTCACCAACCCTTCGTATAACCTCAAAATTGTGAAGTGACAAATCCAGGATTGGAAAACAACATCGTTTGTGATGACTCACAATTTATTCTACCACTAATATCAGATTCTATGCACCATGCTACATGTGACTGCAGGCATGACCCAGGAGTATGAGCTTCAGTAGGTATAGTCAATGAATGCTTCATTTGTCATAAGGTCAGATGAGACTGCTGCAAGTGGATGCAGGCTCACATTGTATGTCAACATAGCAAAATGGTTGTTGTTGTTGTTTAAAGGGGGACTAAACTACTTAGTCATCAGTCCCCTGTTCCTAACAAAGAATGTCCATTTAATTGGAAACAATAACTGTATGGACCTCAAGACAGTATTCATACTCAAGAGGAGTACTTGTCAACGATGAATGTTCACCAACAGCACAAATAGAGAAACCAACAGCACAGATATAGAAAATAAAATAATGTAGTCAATCATGCTAAAATTTGGCAATGAGAATCCATGGTTGGCTGGTCACTGAGATAATAATGGAGGAGCCAGTCACAAATGTCACAGCAGACATGAATGTCTGCTAGTCAGAAGACATAAAACATTAAAATACGGTTAAAAGTCAGGAGAAATCTCCCTACATTAAATGGAATTGTAAAAACTGGCTGCACGGATAAAACATAGCACAGACTCAGCCATGGAGGCATCGTCCCCTAGCACTAAGGATAAGGTAGTTGGAAGATTAAAAGACTGCCACAAGGGGGCTAAAACAGTACAGTCCATCAGGAGATGAACTATTGCCAAGGCAGCACCCCTGCGACACATGGTCAGTGGCTCACGGCGAAGTAAATAGTCATGAGTCAAGCAAGTGTGCCCGATACGGAGGTGGCATAGCACGATGGAGTCTCAACGATTAGGCCTCAGTGAGGTTTTCCATGTGGCTGTGGATGGTTTGATCGTGCAAAGCTTGTTTGGCACACTCAGTGCAGACCATTCCAAGCCCCAAGCGTCTCGCACCTTCCGGTGTAGCATTCACCTAAGGTCCGTTTCCACGAGACCAATTTCAAGAGGGCGTGAGAAGGTAGCCTGCTTGGCCAACTGGTCCACACGTTCATTACCAGGTATACTGATGTGCCCTGGGGTCCATACAAAGACCACTGAGTGACCTGACCTATTGAGAGCTGCAACAGTGTCTTGGATACTCTGCACCATAGGGAGTTTGAGGAAACACTGGTCGAGCATTCGCAAACCACTCAGGGAGTCGCTACAGATAACAAACGACTCCCTGGGGCAGGCTCGGAGATGTTCCAGAGCTCTAGAGATAGCGACCAGCTCTGCAGTGAAGACACTACTCCAACTTGGCAAAGACCGCTGTTCAAAAAGGTCACCATGAAGACAGGCATACCAAGCATGGCCATCTACCAGGGAACCATCGGTATAGATGACCTCCGCGCTGTGGAATGAGTCAAGGAGTTCCTGGAACTGACGACGGAGAACCGATGGTGAAATGGAGGCTTTCAAGTCCTGGGACAAGTCCAACTGTAGCTGCAGATGAGGAATACACCAAGAGGTGTATGGGAAGAGTAGTGGAAAGTAGGAGCGAAGGGAATGGATTCAAAAGAGGAGATAAGGGAATGGACACAGACTGCAATCGGGAGACCCGACCGAGGCCATCTTTGAGGGGATGGGAGTGCAGCAGTTGGGAAGAGAAGCCTACGATGCGGATGATGGCCTGAGGTGTGGACATGAGCAACATATGAGGCCAACAACTGTTGCTGATGGAACTGCAGTGGGGGAACCCCAGCCTCAACGAGGAGGCTCATTACCGGGCTTGTACGAAAGGCTCCTGTTGCCAAGCGAACACCAGCATTTAAGATGGGGTCTAAGACCCAAAGCGCAGAAGGGGTTGCCGAGTCGTACACCTGGCTCCCATAGTCCAGGCAGGACTGGATGAGAGCCTTATAATGTTGTAAGAGAGTTGGACGGGCAGCTACCCAAGCAGTGTGGCTGAGGCAGCGCAGTATGTTTAAGTGCCGCCAGCACTTTTGTCGAAGCTGTTGTAGGTGGGGGACCCATGTGAGCTGGGCATCGAACAACATGCCCAAGAAGCGATGTGTATCTTCAACACGCAGAAGGTCGTCACCTAAGTACAATTCTGGGTCTGGGTGCACCACCCGATGGAGTTTTGGAGGCTGAGAACCGGAACCCATGGGCTAAAGCCCAGGAATGCACCCTTTGAACGGCTCCCTGCAGTCACCTTTCAGCGACACCAATACTAGCCAAACTGTAGTACATACAAAATTCATCGGCATACAGTGAGGAGGACACTGATGACCTTACTGCTGCAGGAAGTCCGTTGATGGCAATTAGAAACAGCGGAACACTAAGAACAGAGCCCTGTGGGATCCCATTCTCCTGAGTGCATGGGGAGCTGAGTTGGGTACCAACCCTAACCTGAAAGGTGCAAAGTGAGAGGAAGTTCTGGATGAACGGTGGAAGTGGTCCTCTTAAGCCCCAGCCATGAAGTGTAGCTAGATTATGGTAGTGCCAGGTAGTGTCATAAGCCTTTCGGAGATCAAAAAAGACTGCAACCAGGTACTCACGCCTGGCAAAAGTAGTGCGGATGGCCGACTCCAACGGAACTAGATTGTCCAATGCAGAATGACCCTGGTGGAATCCCCCTTGTTGTGGGGCAAGGAGTCTACGGTCTTCAAGAACCCACATGAGCCGCTGACTCACCATACGTTCCAGGAGGTTGCAAGTTACACTGGTGAGGCTAATCAGGTGGTAACTGTCTGCCACCTGTGGATCAGCGCCAGGTTTTATCACTGGGATGACAATACTGTCCCGCCATTGAGATGGGAAGACACCTTCAACCCAGAGGCGGTTGAACAGGGCGAGAAGTTGGTCTTTAAACTCCTGTGACAGGTGGTGCAGGAACTGTTTGTGGATTTGATCTGGCCCTGGGGTGGTATCAGGGCAAGCAGTGAGGGCACTCCGGAACTCCCACTCAGTGAATGGGGCATTATATGGTTCTCGCCGACATGTGTGGCAAGACAGCTGCCTCTGCTTGAACTGTTCTTTGGGAGTGTGGAAGCCCACAATATACGCATAAGTCGCAGAGTTACTGGCATAATGGTCCGCCATGTGTTCAGAGATAGCAGCTGGATCCATGCATATAGTACCCCGAATGTTCAAGCTGGGGATTCCCGCCTGTGGTCGGTACCCAAAAAGGTGCCAAACCTGTGACCACACCCGAGATGGGGCAGTGCGAGAGCCGATGATAGTGACATATTTCTCCCAACAGTCTTGCTTACTCTGGTGTATCAGCCTCCGAGCCTGTGCCTGGAGTTGCTTGAAAGCGATCAGGTGCTCTATACAAGGGTGGCACCAGTGGCACTGGAGTGCCCGACGACATTCCCTGATGGCCTCAGCAATCTCTGTGGACCACCACGGAACCAACTTGCGCCGAACTGAGCCAGTCAAGATCGGAACATTGGCTTCAGCAGCAGAAATAATGGCACTAGTGATGTGATGAGCAGTTTGATCAACATCGTCCGGGATTGGTGGTATCACCATTGTAGCCGAGTTGTAAGCAGGCCGGTCAGCCCTACGCAGAGACCAACGGGGCAAGCGATCTGGAGGTTGATACTGAAGAAGAGAGATATGGATGGGGAAGTGGTTGCTACCACATAGGTCATAGTGTACCCCCCAATGAAGCTGTGGTAGAAGGCTTGGGCTGCAGAGAGAAAGGTCTATAGCCGAGTATGTGCCGTGCGCCACACTGAAATGTGTGGGGGCACTGGTATTGAGAAGGCAGCAGTCCAGCTAGCAAAATGGAATGCTAGATTAAGATGTTGCTAGGCACATTCATTATTCCATATGGTCACTTCCACCATGTACACCTTGATCTGGTTAGGCAACTGCTGGAATCTGAGGCATATAAACATCTGCTTTCCATCACTAACATGGGCACAAGATGAGTGCAAGCAGTACCATTGATAAACATCACAGCAGATTCAATAGTGTGCACATTTGTTTTGACATGGATTTCCTCTTCCAGATACCCAGACACCATCATCATAGACCATAGGTGTCAGTTCAAATCTTCCCACTTCAATCTTTGTGGAATCACTCAGTCATAAAATGGCGTACCATCCACAAAGCAGTGGGCTGGTAGAAAGGTGGTAGCTGGCACTGGCACTGAAAACTAATGTATCATGAGGAAGCATGGATAGAGGCACTACCATGGGTGCCACTGGGGATGTGAATGGCATTCAAGACAGATTTCAATAACTCCCTTGTAGAGAGTCTCTGTAAAGAGCCACTCATTCTGCCAGGATAATTCTTTGACACGACCATGCATCCACTTACTCCTGGCCTGCCTGACTAAGTCTGATGTGGATGAGAATGCACGTGCTACTGAGTTGCACTTCTATCATCTCTTCACCATTTATTCAGAGCCTTCAGCTAGCATAAATACTTAATGGCCTGTGGTGACACATTTACCTGGCTCTTCATCAAAAGTAAATGGCCCCATTCTGAGTAGTATGACATGGTACCCACACATATGGTACTGAAGCCAAGAGGAATAAAATGACGGTATCCATCAACCAGGTCAAACTAGCATGGGTCCTCAATGATGATACCTCCCCTTTGGGACAAAAACTAAGAATAAGATACCTATCATTTTCTCATACCTCTGACACCCCTCCTTCCGTTGCAGTTGCTTATATCAAATTCAAGGTAGTCCCTTTTAATGTGTGACTGTGATCTCATTATTAAGGCTCAATATGACACAGAAGATGCATCTCTGACACCCATCGCCAATCACCTCACTTGCTGCTAGTACCTGCCATCCACAGAGGACTTCCTTGAGGTTCTTTACTGCCTGTTGGCCTGAAGGGTACTCACCATCACCATACCCTACAACACACCTACAACTCCTGCTCACCTTACCCTGCAGGAGCCATTACTAGCATCTTAATTCTCCTTGTAAACTAATGCCAGTGCCAACTGCCGCCAATGTCACATCGTTAACAGTGTTAAGTATCATAATTTAATTTGTGTGAAATTTAATTTACCAGTCAAGTTATTCATTTTTGTTAGTACTTCTGTTTTAAGAGATTTATTCTCACGTACTTGGCAGATTTCGTTTGTGCTGCTGTTTTAATAGTCTATTATCACGTATTTGATAAGTACCATTGGGTGCCAGCCAAGGAGCCAGCAGCACCAGCAAAGTTACAGCTCAGTAGAAGCAAACTATTATGACTTATTTGTGGGTTTGTGGTTAAATTTTTATAAACTTGCACTAGTAACAAGAGGATGTGTGACTGCTGCATTAGGACACAGGACGAGCTGGCCATTTTTTGCGAACTGCTGAGTGTGCTGTTGTCTGCGGTCAGCCGTCTTCAGGATGCTGCCTCTGAGTGTTGCAGCAGTAGGAGGTCTAGTGCATTGCATGGGACACCACAACTGTCACATGCTTCACCCTTGGTCCCTGATGTCTGGACATCTTCGCACATACCGGACATGGTTGAGCCACCCTCTCCTCAAAGGGTTATCCTACGATACCGTCTGCGGCCGGACCCGGAATCGTGTGGTTCAATAGTGATACATGTTGAGTGTGAAGTTAGTTAAAAACAAAATAGCAAGCCTAGGAATCACTGTAGGACAGTGTCTCGGTGATACTGTGATTAAAACAAGCGATAGATTTCATTAATTAAGAGATTTGTATAAGATGTTTCCAGACAGTTCTATAAACAATACTTTTGTCATTGTACATTATTTCAATAAATAGACAGACGAAGGGTAACAACTTTTGTAAAACTTTATGTAAATGAAAATAAATAGCATTGTATATATGTTAGGCTCATGAACAAGTTCTGTTGACCAGTTAATTGTTTTAATTAATGTAACAGCTGAGAAGTAAATATTATGATTCATTGTATATATGGACTGACGTGAGATTTTGAACCTATTTTCAGATTTGTGAATATATTTGATAGTTCAATATATGTTAGGAACTTGTATGATGTACTCATTAACAAATTAATTGACATTTAACATTGCACTTTGTTGTCAACAGAAAGATCAGAAATTTCATCTTAAAAATACATGTGCCATCTAAAATTATTGTATGCATAGTTTTCATTTTATATTGTGATTATTCTTGTGTACATGAAATGTTTTATTTGTATGTTCGGTAATTGTAAATCAGTATATTCAATTGTTATGAACAATGCATGATGTAATGTCATTATTGTCGATGTTATATATTTGCCTCACTGCCTTGCATGGGGGAGTTCGAGTTCTGGCTTTCGCAAAGTGCTTTGGAATCTATGTCAGTCTGTGTTGTTGTACCCAAGTTTGAATTTGTTGTGTTTTGGTGGAGAAGAAGTTTGATTCAAATTAAAGAAGAAGTGAAAAATTGTACCTACGAGTATTTATTTCTACCACGACGCCCCAGGAGAATAACGTTGCAGCGAGCAGAACCCCCATACATTGCAATGTTGCAAAGATGAGTATTATGTTGGAAAGTGGTATAATGAGCTGTAATTACTTACATAGCATGTAAATGTTATATAGCTTATCCTAGAAGATAGATTAAGAAATGTAGCCAAGTGTAATGTGCTACAAATGCATATAAAGAAAGATCCTTTATCATTTAGCTACACTATAGAAGGTCACCAATTAGAAGCAGTTGATTCCATAAAATATCTGGGAGTAGGCATTAGGTGTGATTTAAAATGGAACAACCATATAAAACCTACATTTCTAGCTTTTGTAGATTTGCAGAAGGCTTTTGACAATGTTGATTGGAATAAACTCTTCCAAGTTCTGAAGCAAGCAGGAGTAAAATATAGAGAGTGTAAGGTTATTTACAACTTGTACAAAAACCAGACAGCGGTTGTCAGTGTGGAAGGGCATGAAAGGGATGCAGTGATTGGGAAGGGAGTAAGACATGGCTGTAGCCTATATCCATTGTTATTCAATTTGTACATTGAGCAAGCTATAAAGGAAAGCAAGGAGAAATTTGGAGAAGGAATTAAAGTTCAGGGTGAAGAATTAAAAACATTGCGTTTTGCCGACGACATTGTAATAGTCTCAGAGACAGCAAAAGACCTGGAAGAGCAGTTGAAGGGAATGGACAGTGTGCTGAAAGGTGCATATAAGATGAACATTAACAAGAGCAAAACTAGGGTAATGGAGTGCAGTGTAAGGAAATCAGGTGATGCTGAAGGAATTAGATTGGGAAACGAAGCAATAAAGGAGGTAGATGAGTTTTGTTATTTGGGCAGTAAAATAACAAATGATTGTCGCAGTACAGATGATATAAAATGCAGAATGGCAATGTGTAGAAAAGCGTTCTTGAAAAAGAGAAATTTGTTAACATTGAATATTGATTTAAGCCTAAGGGAGTCCTATCTGAAGGCATTTGTGCAGAGTGTTGCCTTGTATGGGAGTGGAGCATGGACGATAAACAGCACGGACAAGAAGAGGATAGAGGTTTTTGAAATGTGTTGCTACAGAAGAATGCTGAAGATTAGGTGGGTGGATCGCGTAACTAATGAGGAGATACTGAACAGAATTGGGGAGAAAAGTAATTTCTGGCATACCTTGACTAAAACAAGGGATCAAATGGTAGGACACATTCTTAGACATCAGGAAATTGTGAATTTAGCATTGGAGGGAAGTGTATTGGGTAAAAACTGCAGAGGAAGACCAAGAGATGGATACAGTAAGCAGATTCAGACAGATGTAGGTTGCCGTTCTTACGTGGAGTTGAAGAGGCTTGCTCAGGATAGGGTATTGTGGAGAGCTGGATCAAACCATTCTCCAGACTGAAGATCACAACACCAACAACAACATAAGAAGTATAAAAACACTATCTGGTGTAATGTTTTTTTTTATCATTATTTATTAGTTGTAACTAGTTTCAGTGACTATACTGTCCATTTCAGCCTCTTGAACAGTCGGAATCTGCATTTTGTTATAAATATTTTTGTTCAAGGGCTTGAAGACAGTGAAAAGGCTACTAAACTAGTTGCCATTAATAAATAAAAATGACATCAGCTTATTGTATTTTTTATACTACCTGTATGCAGCTAAAACTCCATCTTTATACAATACTAGCTGAAAACCTGGTGTTGCCCATTATAAGGGTTCTATTAGCCTTATAATTGAGTTAATTAGAATTTATTTGCAATTATGTTCAACTTAAAATGAATTTTGGTGGTGTGAATTGAAATAAACTGATTTTACATCACCATGACGTGAATTTCAGACCATAAGTGACACGTAATAACAAAACTTTAACAGAACTCAGTTACAACAGCACTTCAACAGAACAGAATAAGACTAAAACCCAACTTGGCACATAATAGTGACCTTATATACTATTTAAATAATTACTATCATTGTTATACTTAATTAGATTTTCATCATACAATTCAATTAGCAATATCACAGATGTTTTTGAGCAGATTATGATATACGATAAAAATACAGTTTGTCAGAATTCATTTCAGTTAATAATTTAGCTTTCACATGATTTTAATATAGCAAATATCAGTTAGATATGAGGTACAATTTAATTCATCTAATTAGCCTCAAAGCTATAGTCTCAATCTAGATCTTGGTAATTGAATGATCTTACAGGTTGTTTGCATATGTTATATGATCTTTAATATGCAGTTGCTTAATATTTGCAGTTGTTACACAGTAATTAGTCTATTTGTATGAATACTGACAATGAAAAACAATAGAGACTTCTAGAAAGTTCCACATTGTTTAATTAGTTTACTATTCCAAATTTATGACCCTGTTCTTTAATAATTGTTTCATTTAGTATAAAATGACTTCTTGAGGTTAATTAATTACATACAAATTCAAGGCATGCCACAAATACCATGTAATATCGGAAATGGAGTAGTTGGAATACAAGAAATGGAAGTAGTATCAGTCTGTAAGGTAGGAAGATGGTATCCTGGTTTTCACTAAAGCATGGTATCCCGTACGACACTTATGCTCTGATCATGCCATTACATTACATCATGTATTTATTTATTTATTCAAACTTTGAATTAGTACTTCTCAAATCCCTTCTTTCTCTGTCCATCTCCTTTTTTTAATAACATGTTATATTTATGGGAGAGTATTCAAAAAATAAGGCTGTCTTGCTTAAAGTACAAAATAATAACTACAGTTATGAATAAATTCTTTGGGGAGCCCACCCCTAAGCAAGTGACATGAAGTTGGCCATGTGATAAACATAGAGATGTCAAAACTACTCTCCATTATTTTATAGTTTTCCTTGTGATTTATTAATTGTAATAGAAAATGGAAGTCTCACTAGAAACTACTACAGTCTATTGAAGTTAAAAGGTAGATCTGCTGGAAATAATGGGTATTAGTTGAATGTACACTGTTTCATTCTCTTCCTTCCCCTGTAGCTCTATAGAAGTCACTTGCTTTTGCCTACATCCAAGCACACTTCACAGTTGTCAACAGCACTATCAGCTTTCAGGAATTTCTTTCAGCTGACTGGAATACAGGAGTGTCTTAGTAGTAAATATGTAATTGTATTATAACATGGTGCATGACGTGAAAGGTTTTTTACCCATTGCAGTTTATACAATCACATATTTATTGAATTATATGTTGCAAAATTGTATAATTTTGTAGGTATATATTCATTTGAATAAGTGCTGCATGTTGGTAAAATCTGTTATTAAAAAAACAGTTCTACAGTATGTCTGCCTTAGTGTACTTGCGTCTGTGTAAATGTGTGGGTGTGTGTGTATTTGTTTACCCTCCTTTTTTGCCCCCCAAGGTAAGTCTTTCCTGTCCCAGGATTGGGATGACTCCTTACCCACTCCCTTAAAACCCTCATCATTTCCTTTTCCCTCTCCTTCCCTTCTGCCTGACGAAGCAGCTAGGCTGCAAAAGCTTTTGTGTGTGTGTGTGTGTGTGTGTGTGTGTGTGTGTGTGTGTGTGTGTGTGTGTGTTTATTTGTTGCTATCACTGCCTGTGCTCCTTCGCCTGGTAAGTGGACTTCATCTATTTTTTACACACACACACACGGCCCTGGTGATGAGATGTTTAACATAATCATCCTGAGTGTCACCCAGTTGGAATGGGAACAGCGTATCCATTGTCGTCTCTGCTTCATGGCCATGGAGCAGGAAAAACGGCGTGAAGCCTGTCGTATCTTGTCTTGTGGTATTGTAAGCAAATGTCACGACTGGCAGAATTGTATCCAATCCTTTTGCTCAACATCGACAGCATATCGACTAACGTCTTGTTAAATCATTCCGAAAGACCATTTGTCTGAGGATGGTATGCAGTTGTCATTCTGTGGACAATGTCACACCAAGACATTACCTCTGATACTAGTTTTGACTGGAATACTTTTCCATGATCAGATATCATGACATGTGGTGCTTCATGCTTCAAAATAATGTCTTCCACAAGGAATTTTGCGATCTCTGGAGCTTCTGCAGTCGGCACAGGTTTGGTGACAGTGTGGCGTATGAGGTAGTCAGTGCAGACTATTATCCAACAGTTACCAGTTGTTGACTTCGGGAACCTCCCTAAAAGATCGATCCCAACTCAGTGGAATGGAGCTGCTGCCGGCGGATTCGGTACGAGATGCCCTGGATGTAATTGTGGCACATGCTTTCATTCGCTGGCACTCTTTACAGTGACTCACATAGTGCTTGACAGTCGGTAGAGACCTTTCCAGTAATACCTGTGTCTGATTCTGTCTAGGGTCTTCACAAATCCCAGATGACCGGATATTGGAGAATCATGGAAATATTTGAGAATAGCTGGCTGGAGATGAGCTGGAACGACCAGTAGCCATTTGGGTCCCAGTGGATCGTAGTTGCTCTTATACAATGTTCCGTTTATAAGTTGGAACTTTCCAATGGTCAGTTCTCCTTTCTCCAAGGCTTCTATCGTTTTTAATAGTGCTGGATCTTCCATCTGTTCAACTGTAACATTATCTAGTTCAGTGAGGGCTGAAATTTCATTAATGCTGTTGTATTCCACTAATGGATTTCTTGAAAGGCACTCGGCATCCTTGTGTTTGCGACCATTCTTGAATACCACTGTGACATCGTACTCTTGGAGTCTTAGTGTCAATCTTGCTAGTCGACCTGATGGATCCTTCAAGCTAGTCAGCCAACACAAAGAATGGTGGTCTGTCACGACGGTGAATGGTTTGCTGAATAAATATGGACGGAACTTGTTGATAGCCCAGATAACTGCGAGACATTCTTTTTCAGTTGTAGAGTAGTTTATCTCGGACTTTGAGAGTACTCTTGTCTTGATGCATAGGCTATCACTTTTTCAGCACCTTCCTGAACTTGTACAAGCACTGCACCAATCCCATAACCACTGGCATCTGTGTGAAGTTCCGTTTCTGCATTCTCGCCGTACAAGTCTAGAACTGGTGCGGAAGTTAGAGCCTCCTTAAGTGCCCAGAAAGCTCTTGCTTTTGTCTCATCCCAGTAAAATTTGGCATCTCCCTGCAGGAGTTCTTGTAATGGACATGCCTTGTTACAGAATTCTTTTATGAAACGTCAGTGGTATGAGCACAGCCCGAGAAAACTTCTCACATGAACGAATTTGCTGAGGAGTTGGAAATTCTGTGACTGCCCTTACTTTACCTGGATCAGGTCGAACACCATCTCCGTTGACTAGGTGCCTCAGGATTTTTATCTTTTTGGCGACGAAGAGGCACTTCTTTGGGTTGAGGCGGAATCCTGCAGCCTGAACACACTTCAACACAGTTGACAGGCGACTCAGATGTTCTTCAAATGTTTTCGAGAAAACAACAATGTCATCTAAATAGCAGAGACACGTCATCCACTTAAGGTGTCGAAGCAAGTTGTCCATCGTGCGTTCGAATGTGGTTGGAGCATTACATAATCCAAATGGCATTACTTTAAATTCATAGAGGCCGTCAGGTGTAATAAAAGCCGTCTTCTCCCTATCAGCTTCGTCAACCTCGATTTGCCAGTAACCTGTCTGCATGTCCATAGTTGAGAAGTAAGCTCCTTTCAAGCAGTCTAAGGTGTCGTCAATGCGCAGCAATGGGTAGACATCTTTCTTCGTGATTCTGTTCAGACGTTGATAGTCGACACAGAATCGCCATGTGCCATTCTTCTTCTTTACGAGGACCATCGGAGATGACAAAGGACTCTCCAAAGATTGAATAATGTCATCTCGCAACATCTTCTCCACTTCCTCCCGAATTATTCGTCTTTCAGCTGGTGACACTCTATACGAACGCTGGCTAATTGGCGGATGATGCACAGTATTGATACGGTGCTTATTCGTAGACCGTTTCGTCTGACTTTTCCCCTGCTGAGGTGTGAATGCACCCGAAAATTGGTGTAGTATACCTAACACCCACTGGCATTGTTCCTTGGTCAGTCCAGGCCCTATTGGCAGTTCCACATTTGTTTCCTCCAGCGTGTTGTCTGTACTAACAGCAGGGCATGGGTCTTCATTGATGACGTTGAGCTCACCGTCCTCGATTGGTTCATCTGTCCCGATACACATTCCCTTGGGGATAAGTTGTGACTGCTCATGACAATTTGTGATCCAAATCTCTCATTGACCACCGGTAATGCTTATGATAGCCGCTGGTATGTAAATTCCTTTTGTGAGCCTGATAAACTTCTTACTATCAACAAGAACTTCACAGTTTAACCAGTCATCTGTGTTTGTGACTGCAACTCTTCTCAGTGTCAACGGCAGTATCGTCACATTGTCAACAACGAATAACTTCCCAGATAATTCTGTATTACGTGTATCCGGCAGAACAACTTCTTCAATTTGCAGCTCAGATCTTACACAGTCAATATAGCTTGGGATGCCTGAAGGAAGTCCCATCCGAGGATGACATTGTGACTACATTCTGTTAACATGACAAATTCAAATGGCTGGGTCCTGTTGTTGATGGTTATTCATGCGACACAAGTTCCTGCTGGATGGGCGTACTTTCCATTCGCGACCCTCAGCACAGTTGCCCCCGTATCACATAACATTGTCTTCTTTAGTGTGCGGCGGTAATTGTCCGACAGTACAGAAAATGATGCTCCTGAATCAACAAGTGCCCGGACAGGTTGGCCGTCAATGAGATTTCCCGACATCTTAGCGACTGTCGTCCATGGAGGATTTTCATTTGCAGCAGCCTCACCTCCGTAGAGGGTCGCCTCGCTTAGTTTTCCTGGGCGCGGCGGCTAGGGGAGCGGCTGGTACCTCTGTACAATGACGGTGAATGGCTGCGGCGCATCGGGGAGTGACCTTGTCTAGGGTACAGCGATGGGCTTCTTCCCATAGGTCGACTGAAATCATCAGCAGGTGATTGCCTGGGATAGAACTGCTCTGATGGCTGACGTCTTGCGGCAAAATAATCATCGAATACTCGCCTTCTTTCTCTGCAGTAGCGTACGACATGTCCAGGGCGCCCACAGTGGAAACAAAATGGTGTGTTGTCTTCTGTCCTCCAGACATCAGTTTTTATGCGTGGTGTCATAGTTGCCAGGGGAATTTGTTGTGGCTGCGCCGGTCGGTTCATAGGCTGCTGTTTGGCGGCTGCAGCATAAGTCATAGCAGGGCGATGCAATTCTTCACGTTGGGTGTGTCTGGTGGGGCAAACAGGAGCTAATGTCTGAAATACCTCTTCCTCAGCAGCATCGGCTCCCTCGTCGCTTATAGAGCCATAATCTGTTGCTCGCTCGGTCTAATAGTCCGGGCTGCCGTAAATTGTTGTAATTCTTCCCTCACAATTTGTCGTATGAGAGAAGCAAAGTCATGCTGGTCTTCCAAGATGGCCATAGGGACTACATTCAGGAGTCTGTCATACTTCTTTCGTCCAACCCTCCTTTGTTGCATCTCTTCAATACGGTGGCACCATTTGATGAACTCTTCCGTCGTAGCGACATCTTTGATCAGAAGAGCTTGGTACATGTCTTCTGCAATACCCTTCATCAGGTGCGTGATTTTGTCGGCCTCGGTCATATTCGGATTCACTATGTTACACAGGGCCAAAACATTCTATATGTACGACTGTGTCGGCTCACCATGTCATTGGGCCCGGTTCTTCAGTTGTTCTTCCACCAAGCGGGTTTGTCGCTGGCGGTCTCCAAACGTCTTCTTCAGTTCCTCCTGGAATGTCTCCCAGTCATTCAACTTGTCTTCGTTGTTCTCAAACCATTGCTGGGCTGTTCCATCCAGGTAGAAATAAATGTTGGCCAAGCACATCGTATGATCCCACCTGTTGTACTTGGCAACTCGGTTGAACCCTTTTAGCCATTTGTTGGGGTGCGTCCAGCATCTCCAGAGAACACCGACAGGTGTCTGATGTGCAGCTGGCTTACTGCTGGTTTCGAGTCCATTGTCTTTCTGATGATACGGACTTTTGGAAGGATGTACTCGATGTATCCCTTGTATTCCGGTTCCAGTCTGTGTAAGCGACGGCTTTTACGTTGCCTAATCAGAGCCACGGTGATGCAGATGTTGCACAGGATACCCGGCGCCTCCACCAAACAATGTCGCGTTGAAATGGGAGCAGGCGTGACTTCGAAGGCAACTGAATACAGCACTTATACTCAAAGCACGTTTATTACGAACTCAATATACATATAGCACTGACTGCCTCTCAGGCAGAGGGCTCTGCTATTTATACACAGACAGAATTTACCAGAAATTAGAACAGTTAACATAAGAAACAAGTATAATTTACACGTGAACATAAGAAAGATGTAGAACATTCTGGAATTGTTAATTACAAAGAAATAAATTTTTGCTGGTGGGCAGGATTGAACCGGCGACCTTCAGCACCGCAGTCCGTGACGCTATCCCCTGCATCACGCCAGCAATTGGTGTTTGTGGTCTCTCACGGCAATATGAAGTTCAGAATTCAAATAACAATCAGTCAAAGCCATTCAACGCAACTCTCAAGAATTCTCGAGAAAATCAACTTTGAAATTTTGTAAGTACACATAACTAGTAATAACTAAATCAGTTCCATCATCTGTTGGTGTAGCTTAGGTGGGAGCGCTCTTGAGTCACAACTACAGAGTCAGTGGTTCGAATCCCGCTGTGACAGAATTTTTTTTCATTTTCAAATTCAGTTATATAAAACATTATATGAAAACCTGGCTTTTCCCGGGTATTTATTTATTTATTCCTGCCCTTGAGTTAGTATTTCTCCTATCCCTTCTCTTTCTGTCCATCTCCTTTTTTTCTAAACACATGCTATATTTATCATCGGAGAATAAATAAGAAATAAGGCTGTTTCACATAATGTACAAAATTATAAGTGCAGTAACCAAAGAAAGAAAGATAGTAATCAAAATACAAATGACATAACTACATATGATCTCATATTTATTGTTGTACAATTGTATAATTTTTCAGATAGGTATTCATTTGTATAAGTTCTGTATGTCTGTAAAAATCTGTTGCGAATGTAATTAGTAGTAAAGAAGTAATAGATTAAAACTTGGTGCATGGTGGGGAGATTTTCCATAAACATTACTGTTTATGTTCTCATATCTCATAAACTATATGTTGTACTGTGATACAATTTCAAAGATACATTCAGCTGTAGATGTGTATACTGTCTGTAAAATTTCCTGCAGTTACAATTTGTAGTGTAGAAATTATAAATTGTAATGTCATGTAATGTCATACCAAACTACCATCGTCAACTAATAGTGGAGCCACTATGGTAACAAAGTAACTTATGTACTTTGATTGAAACCATCATGATCAAGGAAAAAAAAAAAAAAAAAAAAAAAAATTATAAATTGTAATGTCATGTAATGTCATACCAAACTACCATCGTCAACTAATAGTGGAGCCACTATGGTAAGAAAGTAACTTATGTACTTTGATTGAAACCATCATGATCAAGGAAAAAAAAAAAAAAAAAATAAAATAAAAAAAAAAAAAAATAAAAAAAAAATAAAAAAAAAAAAGATACAAAATTCTGTCATGGCAGGATTTGAACCATTGATCCTAGGGTTGCTAGGCCAGAAGGATTTGGCATGAGCTACAACAACAGATGCTGAGATTGTTTTATTTATTGATACTTACATATACTTACAAAACTTCATTGTTGATTTTCCCGAGAATGTTTGAGAGTTGCGTCTAGTGGCTTTGGCTGATTGTTTTTCAAGTTCTGAACTTCACGTACCATAAATATAGAGAAATACTGAAACCCGATACCCATGTGGTCTCCTTGTTAGATTTCCACAGGAGTGGTGACAGTAGGGGAGAGGTGGGGGAAGGGGGAGGGGAGTGAGATGATTGTGTGTGGAATAGAGGTTGGAATTGGGTCTGGAACAATATGTCTTTGCATGGTAGGAGAGAAGACTGTGGGGAAGGTGGCATAACCTCGCATAACATAAAACTTCTGATACACATTTATAACCCATCACTTATTTTTGACCACTCACTATATGCAAGAGTAATTGCTTCCTACTGGTATGTTTCTCTCTCTCTCTCTCTCTCTCTCTCTCTCTCACACACACACACACACACAAATGGCAATGAAACTAGCTGTTTCTTCTAGCTTTTGAAATTTGTATTTCCTTCATCGGGTAAGAGGTTATGCACATGAGGTGGGGTGGGCAAATGTCGACATCAGAGATGTTGCATGATAAGTACTAAGCACTGATCTATGTATTATCTGGATGTTGAACTGCAATTGTCTAATTGTGCCTGGTAGAGATGTTCATATTTAGTTTCATGCCAAATTCAAATATGGCTTCTGCAAAGTGTTAGTAGAAAAATAAATTAAAATACATTTCAATTCCACAGCCATACCAGTCTATTACATAATGTATCAACTTGAAGTTCAAAACAAGAGGTAAGCAAGCAATTCTTGTCATGTACAGACTAATGAAAATTCCTTTTTCATATTCAAACATGGCGCACAATGCAAGATGATGTGTAAAACATATGAATGTGCAGGTACACTGCAGTTCTATGCTCAGGTACAAGAGTTATATATCCACATTGTATAGAGATCAATGGTACTGAGCCATGCCAATGGAAATCAAAGAGGATAGAAGCAAACTGAATAATGATGAGTGGCAGGGAGGGGGGGTTGATAGAAAATTTCTTAAAAAGGGAAGATTGGGGAAATAGGGGGAAGTATCCGGAAACATGCAAGGTGTACCATGTGCCAAGGTCTCTGGAAGCATGTTGGAGAGCATGCTCTGACACAGGATATTGACTGAATTCAACCACACTGCCCTAGTCTAAGATCTCCTCTCATACCCTGCAACCTAAACCGAAAATACCACTTCACCACCTAGTCACAACCTCCTTGCAGCAGAGCCAATCTTGGACCCTACTTTGAACAATTCCAAGCACCCTCCCAAAGCGATCCTGATGCTCTTCCTCAAAACCATCCCTTGCAGGCATTCCAGAAATTCCTCACATCCAGCATCTCCTCCCAATTCAATTCAAATGTTTGTATAGCTTATGGGACTTAACTACGGGGTCATCAGTCCCTAAACTTACAAAATACTTATGAACTAACTAAGACTAAGGACGGCACAAATATCCATGCCCGAGGGGGGATTCGAAACCCCGACCGTAGTGGCCATGCAGACTGTGACTGGAGCGCCTCAGTCCTCTCAGCCACTGCGATTGGCTCCTCCCAATTCTTCCTGAATAACATATCCATTAATCTGAACATCAGCCCAGCAGAATCCTGTGCCACCCGAGAGCTGAAAGCAAACCACTCCATTATCATTCTTCCAACAGACAAGGGATCCACAACTGTAGTTCTTCATCGAGAAGAGTAGGTGGCAGAGGGACTGTATCAATTCTCAAGACACCTCTACCTACAGAACTGTTCCTTATGACCCCACTCCAGAAAATCCTAAAAACTTTAGGTCTCACCATTGCCTTGGTAGAACTTCTTTCTCCACCTGTACTACATATCCCAACCTTCGACCTACTGCCTAAGATTCATAAAGAAAATCATCCTGTCTGTCCCATTGAAGCAGGCTTCAAAGCCCCAACAGAATGCATCTCAGCTGTGGTAGACCAACACCTCCAATCTATAACCCGCAACCTGCCATCCTAAACCAAGGGCACAAACCACTTCCTGGAATGCCACAAATCCATCCCCATGCCCCTCTCTCACCTGATAGTTTCCTTGTTACCATAGATGCCACATCCTTCTACAACAACATTCTCCACACTCTTGGTGTTTCTGACCTAGAACAGTATCTTTCACAACACCCAACCAAAAGCCTCTCAAAAATGTCATTCCTTGTCACACTTGCCAGTTTCATCCTCATCCACAATTACATCACCTTTGAGGACCAGACCTACAAACAAATCGGGGGACAGCTATGTGAACCAGGATGGCCTCTTCCTATGCCAACCTTTTCATAGGCCATATGGAAAAGGCATTCCTCAAGACTCAGCAGTTGCACCCCCTGGCTTGGTATTAGATTCATAGATGACCTCTTTGTGGTATGGACTCATGTTGAAAAAATTCTTCTGAACTTCCTTCAAGACCTCAACTCTTTCTCTAATCTGAAATTCACATGGTCCTTTTCCAGAACCCAAGCCATCTTCCTAAATCTTGACCTTTACCTTGTTGAGTCCCACATCCACAGTTTGGTCCATATTAAACCCACATACAAACAAGAGTGTCTCCACTTTGATAACTGCCATCCATTCCATATCAAACAATCCTTTCCCTACGGCCTAGGCATCCAAAGCAAATGTATCTGCTCCAATGATGAATCCCTAATCACCTACGCCAACAACTTGTCCAATGCTTTCCTTTCTTACAACTATCCTACAGACCTTGCTCACAATCTGATCTCCCTAGCAGTGCATTACTTCCCTTCCAATAACAATATTCCTCACCCCAGATCACTCAGATGCATACCCTTAGCCACCTAGTACCATACTGGCCTCAACTGTCATAACAAATTGCTCCATCAGCAATATGACTTTCTCAAGTCATGCCTTGAATGAGATCATCCCTCCAAAGTATCGTCCTCACACTGCCTACAGTAGCCTTTCAACATCCTTCCAAATGTTATAAAGTCCCAAGACCACTCTCCCTACATAATGGTTCCTACCTCTGTAACTGACCCCACTGCAACACCTTTCCCATGCATTCTCCCACAACAACCTATGCCAGCCTCATGACAGGAAAAACTTACACAATTCAAGACAGGGCCACATGTGATCTACCAACTGCCATGTGTTCAATGCAAAGCCTTTTATGTTGGCTGAATGCATGAATGGTCACAGATGGGTGACAATCAATATTCTGTAGCACAGCATTCTCTCCAGGGACATTGGCACATGTCACACTACATATGTCATCTGAATACCCCTCCTTGGCAGCAGTCCCTCAGAGCTATGGAGATGGGAACTTGCCCTCCAACACATCCTCTCCTCCCACCATCCTTCTGTTCTAAACTTACGTTAACCCTTCACTCTCCACCATCATAAGTCATTTTCACCCTCCCATGTGTGTGTGTGCTTTTAATATTCCCATTTTAAGAAATTTTCTATCATTACCCCCCCCTCCCCCCCCCCCAAATCCCAGCATCACTCATCATTATTCAATTCGCTCCTATCCTCTTTGGTTTGCATTGGCATGGCTCAGTAGTTATCATGTAACGTCTCTGACATCTACATTCACCCACCCCAACCTAGGTTGTAACTTTTCCCTTCTGTGCTCTCTCTCTCTCTCTCTCTCTCTCCCCACTTCCTACTTGATGAAGTAAATAAAAATTTCTGGAAGCTAGAAGAAACATTTAGTGTCATTTTTTGTGTATACTGTTGCCAGTACCAAGCTATGGTAAGTACTGGCCAGCCACTCTCTCTTTTGAGCATTATTTTGTATCCCATTATTATAATTACAAATAGTTATTCAGTGTCATTTTGTTTGCAATAGTTAGTTCATATTATGGTTTTCAATGTTTATATGTTGAGACAACTAGTTGTGTTTCTAAAGGTTCTACACTGCATTAGAAAAATTTCTATTTGTAACTGATAACAGGAACTTTGAACCTAAAAATTCCATCTCCACTATTAAATAATGAAAATGTTCCACGTGTCTTTTAGGGGACAGTGCATTTACCTTAAACATCCATATGAAACCACTTTCTCTGGAATTTGGAATCTTCTTGAGTTGATGTGTTACAAATCCATATGAAAAAAGGTAGGAGACTATTGTTTTGATGGACAGGATGCAGGAATTTCACTTTTTTGCCACATAACTGGAGTCATTTACAATCTCTTGTTCCTCTGGAACAAACCACACTATGCAAATGATATCAGGGCGTATTTTTAAATTAGTAAAGCAATGAAGGACAAGTGGCAGGTATAGATGTAATACTAAGAAAAGTTAACAAATCAAGATAGTTAAAAGTATGTAAATGACATAAATAAGTGGAATAAAATATGTTCCTCTTTCTCCTCTGGACGTGAACTCCCATTTCTTGTAATGTAGGCCGAGAGTCATATGTTTCTGCTGTATGAAATTACTTATTTCCTCAATTCTCTTTTGTTTGTAGTATAACAACTTTAACTTATTACTAATGAGTGTGACTTTGGGTCCTTTTTTCTATATTCCTCCAACTTGAATTGAATACTTAATTTCATGCTGCTCTATTGCTAAATTCTTTCAATTATCTGTTCCACAGTCACTTATTGTTTTAAAATATTTACAAAAACTCTAAAATCAAAATGTTGTGTGCTACATAGTCTGTTGTATTAGTTATTTTAAATATAATATTTTTCCTGCACATGGGCAGCAGATAAAAATCACTCAGGAAGTCAGCATGTCAGTGCTAGACATGACACAATTTGTTGTGTGAAGAGTGTGGAGTTTAGCTGTCAGTTGTTCAAACCCAATTCAGTGAATACAAATAAAAACCAATTATTTGGCTGTCAATAAACCTATAAACATCCAGTTTGTTGGTTGGTCAGCCAATAAATTGGTGCATGTGTGAAAAGTCCATAAGAGCTGTATAATGATTAAAAACAAAGAATAAATTTGTAAGCCTCTCTGAAAAGTAGGAACTTCAATTTGGGAAAACTGAAACTAAACACAAGCACATAAATTTTTTAATGAAAAATAATAATACACTGTCAATAAAAATTCAGTTTATTAAAACAAACATATGTAAAATCAAAAAGACAAATGTTACATCTACAAGATAGGAGAAAATATGTATGACATACATTTTTATTATCTCATTACATGTAATCAGATATCATTCAAAACACAAGATCACATAATACTTCCTTCAAGAATCAATAAATTCCTGGCTGCAAAAGAGGATGAATTTAAAGTCTTCTGTAATGCCCTGTTGTAAGACATTAGCTGAGCTTTTCCAACTATGTTCACCAGCATTAGGAAAATCTTATCACAAAGAGAATAATGGAAAATGGAGCAGCTCATGATAATGTCACTTCCTTTTTTTTTTTTTGACTTTGTAAAAAAAAGTACATGATTTAGAAAAGTGGGTGTCTCATGAAGATGATGCAACAATGTTTCTAAGTTCTAACTCCTTCTGCTTATCCACCCGACTAACAGATTTGTTACCCAGAAGATAATAACGTAGAGGTTTCTTAGACCATTCTGCACCAACAGAATCAATACCAATTCTGTGTGTTGTAACAAAAAGCTGACTGTCTGATATTTTACGACTTTCATTATCTTCCTCTATCCACATTCCTTCCCACTGGCTTAAATCCTTCATGTTACACGTATGACGATCAATATTCATGCTAATACACAACTTTCCTGGACCATTGCATAGTTCATGTGGTTTCAGATTATTGTTTTTCAAAGGTATGTTTACACTGCCATCATTTTTTCTTTTCCTACTTTGCTGTCGCTGGAGAGACATGTAATCTAAGCCTTCAATTGGTTCCAATGCTCTTAGAAGAACAGCTGCACCATCCCCTAAAATAAAGCAATAAAAAGTAGAATGCAGTTTAACAAAACTAGGTGCATACTGATTGCATGATAGACATAATAAATTATGCTTAATGTAGCTTCAATCATAAATAAAGCATCAAATAAACTATGTATGATGTCTTGGGCAGATAATTATCAATAATTAGAGTTGAGAATACTTAAATAAAAAGTGACTTTCACTACTCTCCCTTAATGTTGGCTCTGGAAGCTGCAAATAATATTGACACTAAAAACTATGAGGAATTGCAATGTAAGGCACAATGTATAAAACAGCATGCAGTTGCAGCTTTTGTTGAATAGCTTATAAATGACAGATTTCTTATCATGTCATGGCTACAACAGTAAATGATGTAATTGTGTTATGTATGTAGTTTCCCAGAAAATCTACAATGGTACAAATGTACCCCATTTATAAGTTGATGACTTTCTAAGGAAAATGAGGGATTGATCTGCAGTATATTAACAGCAGTCCTGAGTAAAAACAATCCAATACTTAAGAATCAGAAAGACATTACAGAAAACAAGCCAACTTGAGAAGCTGTAGCATAAGTGATTGCGAAAATGATACTGGCAGAGAGAAAGGGGATTTTTTTTTACTAAAGTATTCCCTGACCTTAAGAAAAATTTGGTTTTGTTAACATTACCATAGTACTTGGAAAGCTATCGAAAATGAGGGTCAGAGGAAATGCCTATCATGTAGAGGCAGCAGGAAACAATAATTGTTTGTTTAAAACAGTGAGTTGTTTAAACCTGAAATAATTTACATCTAAGGAAGTGATCTACAGTACATTTACAGCAATATGGAGTCTCTTGAGGTTCTGTATTAGGGACTCTTCTCTTCTTGATTTATGATAATGAGAGATACTCCAAAATGATATTTTCACTTTGCAGCAAAATGTGCACTGATATGAAACCTCCCGGCAAACACCTTTGTCTTTCACAGGTAAGTGCTCTACTGACTGAGCTATCCTGGCATGCTTCACAGTCCATCCTCAGAGTTTTACCTCCACCAGTACCTTGCTGCCTACTTTCTAAACTTCACTGTAGATCTCCTGCAAACCTTGCACGATTAGCACTCTTGGAAGAAAGGATAAGGTGGAGACATGACTTAGCCAAAGCCTAGGGGATATTTCCAGAATGATATTTTCACTCTACAGGGAGTGTCCACTGATATAAAACTTCTTGCCACATTAAAACTGTGTACCACAGTAGAGTGAAAATATCACTCTGGAAACATCCCTTAGGTGGAGGCTAAGCCATATCTCCACCATACCCTTTCTTCCAGGAGTGCTAGTCCTGCAAGGTTCACAGGAAAACTACTGTGAAGTCTGGAAAGTGCAGATGAGGTACTGGCAGTAGCAAAGCTGTGAGGATGAATTGTGCAGCATGCAACAATAGATCAGTTGGTAGAGCGTTTGCCTGTGAAAGGCAAAGGTCCCAGGTTTGAATCCCAGTTTAAATCTGCCAGGAGGTTTCGTGACAGTTACTGTTTTCCAAATCTACAAAAATGTTAACAATACAGTAATAGGACAGTTTACAGCTCACAGCAAAGAGATGATGACAAGCCACAACAAGCCAAAAAAGACACACACACACATACAACACATTCAGCTATCGGCCATGGCCTTCTTCAGAAATAGGAACATTCACGCAATCGCACAACACAGTCACACAACTGTCACCTCCAGTTGCTGCACTTCAAATCAAGCTCTGCGGTGTGGAAATAGGAGAGGGGATAGGAAGGTTTCGTCATGGTAGTGGGGATGGATACAGCACTGCCTTCCAGAGTATGTACGTATTAGATGGGAGGATCGAGACACATCTTAGGGATGGAGTGGAGAGGCAGGTGAGTGGAGGAAAATAAAATACAACACACACACACACACACACACATGCAGCACTTAGAATACGAGAGGTTTAGGATAGAGAGGTGGGAACTGTAGGGTGCATAAAAAAGGGAAGTTATCTTAAGTTGAGGCTCGAATAATTTCGGGATCGGAGAATGTACTGTAGGAGTAACTCCCATCTGTGCAGTTCAGAAAAGCTGGTGGCGGGTGGGAGGATGCAGATGGCCCTGGTTGTGAAGCAGCCATTGAAATCAATCATATGCTCTGCTGCTTGTGTGCCACAGGTGGTCCACCTTGTTTTTGGTCACAGTTTGGCAGTGGCCATTCATTCTAATGGACAGCTGGTTAGTCATGATGCCAAGATAGAAAGCTGCACAGTGACTGCAGCACAGCTTGTAAATTACATGGCTGCTCTCACAGGTGGCCCGGCCTCTGATAGGGTGCGATAAGCCTGTGACAGGACTGGAATAGGAAGTGCTGGGTGGGTGGATTTGACAGGTCTTGCAGTGGGGTCTTCCACAAGGATATGATCCATGTGTCAGTGAGCTGGGTTTCATGGTGGCATAGGGATGGACTAGGATGTTATGGAGGTTGGGAGGGTGACGTAACATTACTTTAGGAGGGTGCTCTCATTTCTGGGCATGGCGACAGAAAGTCAAAACTTTGCTGAAGGATGCAATTTAGTTGTTCGAGACCAGGGTGTGGTGTGGTGTGACTGTGTAGCATTTTAGTAACGACCACCACATAATCGTTTAGTAGGTTGGCTCAAACTTTGGAATATAACTTCTACTTCTTCTTCTTCTTCTTCTTCTTCCTACTCCTCTAATTTAATTTTATTTATTTATTTTGTAGAGGTCCAGTAACACTGTTCCTCTATAATAGTTTCTTCTTATATTTGCTCAGACAATCTTCACAGAAGATATCCAACGGATAATAATGAAGGAGACTTTTACCTAGATACTCACCATTTAAATCTGAACTCTTCAATAACTGTACATTGAACAAAACATAAGGGTTTATTTGTACCCAACTCATACATTTCATCAATATGTCTTGACAGCTCTTATTCAAGTTCAATACATGACATAAGTTCTGAGTCTAAAACTCCATACAGTCCACTCATCAATAACAAAAGACAGTCCTTGAGTTCATGGATCACATACAACATTACCATATTTCTTCTTAGGCTTCACAGTTATTCTGGATCCTGACAACTTTTACAATATCACTGGGACTTGTGGTTCAACTGCCCAGACTTCCACCTTGACAAACAAAATATCCAAGACAGTACACATTCTTCCAATTATTAAATTATCCCCAAAAATAAATTATTTGGTCATCTTGGATCGTTCAGCAGGAATGTAGTGTAATTTGTTACACTAAAAGGGTAATATTGGGTGACAAGGGGAGCGCTCTTTTGTGCCTGGTTACTGGTAGTCCATCCACAAAAGAGTGCTCCCCTTGTCACCCAGTACCTCCTAATGTCAGCACTTTGCTTTCACCAATTGAATGGTGAGTCCAAAAGGGATATGCAGGTGGGTGTGGGGCTTCGGACACCAGGTGTACTGGAATTTAATAGTTGTCCAGCAGTAGAAAGAATACCATATCTTCATGCTGGACATGTGGGCAACACAGTGATGCACCATCAGAATCAGCTTCACCACCATGTTGGGGTTCTGAGCATTGCAGCCTCTGGACAGTCTAACTTTTCTTGGTCTGGCCTTCATCTATCTCACCTTCTGTGCCACAGCTTTTACTGCTCCCCTCCCCATTTGCTGATCCAATGCACTCTTCTGTTTCTAGTCTGTCCAAAATGGACTGGATGTTAGAAGCAGTACTGGTACAACTGGGTCTTACTTCCATTTTTTGACTGGATTTGGAATGGTCTCTGCCTCTGGCACTGGCACTTTGACCAAGCTACCTTCAGAGCATATACTATTGCCTGCACCGAATGATACCTTGTGGGAAAGGCAAACAGCTGACTTTGATTTAATGGCAGAATTTTGTAAGATGTTGGTTGGTTGGGGTTATAAAGGGACAAAACTACTATGGTTATCAGTTCCTATTTTCCAATCACAGAAATGACATAAAATATCGCTAAAATGGAACATAACGTCTTAAACTACATCAAACTGTAGATAGAAGATTTCAGAAATAAAAAAGGAAGGGAAGAAACAAGAGATTTAAAAGAGAATACTAGAGTGTCTAGGCTGGGTGTTCATAGAAATAAAATTAGAGCATCCAGCCACTCTCTAACACGTTAAAATTACCTGCCTAAAAATATTAGGCAGGTGCATACTCAGTAAACATCAGATGTAATTATATAATCCACTTTTATGAATAAAATTTAAAACAGAATCAGCCACAGAGGCATTGTCACCTAAAAGAAGGTTTAAGGAGTCAGAGAGATTAAAAGTCTGACTTTGGGCGGTGAAATTGGGGCATTCGAGTAAGATGTGGGTAACTGTCCAAGGCGCACCACATCGACATTGAGAGTCCTCACGAATGCCAAGAATGGCCAATGGGAAGTCGACAGAGGACAACAGAATCCCTGCGAGGATTCTGCACAGAGGACCTCCATATATTCATTGTCTCCTTTATTAATCACAATTTGTTGGGTGTCCATAGGGTATGTCATTCTGTACTCCACAGACCAAGAATGCTACTGTGTAACATCGAATGGATGTCAGGAAGTGGGATACCCATATCCATGGTTAGTTTATGGGTAGCCTCTTTTGCTAACCTGTCAGCCATCTCGTTTCCATCTATCCCAATGTGACCTGGTGTCCAGAGAAATACTACCGACCACCTACAACGGTTGATGTTATATAGAGATTCTTGGATGGCCTTAATCAAGGGATGGTGAGGGAATCATTGGTCAAGGGCCTGTAGACTGATTTGGGAATTAGTGCAGATGAGGAAAGACTCCCCAAGGAATGTGATGGACTGCATGAACGATGGCTACCACCTCAGCAGTGAATACACAGCAGCCATCCAGCAAGGAATGCAGTTCCTTATGTTCTGCATGCATGTATGCGAAGCTGACACAACCATCTGCCCTCAAGCCATCTGTGAAGATGACTGTGGATCCCTGATACCCATCCAGTATTGACGGAATTGCCGGTGAAGTGCCTCTGGGTGAACAGAGTGTTTGGATGGTGTGTCACGTCCAGCTGAAGTAGAGGTCAAGGTATACACCATGGCGACAGAGCCGACTGGAATTTGCACAGAGTAGGGGAAAACACTCCAATTCACACAGAAAAGACCAAACACAGACACTATCCATCAAACCTGATCTTGGCTGCCGTTCTGGAATATGGAGTACTCAGTTCAGACAAAGGAGATGATGGTTTGGATGAGTTTGGATGTGACCTGCGTAATTAGCCAGCAGTTGTTGCCATCTGATTTGTAGATGAGGCATCCCAGTAGACTGTCCACAGGACTTGTTCTGAAAGCCCCTGTCGTGAGCCTAACTCCACAGTGGTGGATATGATCCAGAATCCGTAGCGCCGAGGGTGATGCAGAACCATATACTACACTCTCATAGTCCAAATTTGACAGAACAAGGGCTTTGTAACAGCACAGCAGTGTACTGCGATCTATGCCCCCAAGTGGTACTGCTAAGGCACCAGAGGGCACTGAGGTGCTGCCAGCACTTCCGTTTAAGGTGTCGAATATGTGGTATCCACATTAGCCAGTCCTAAGAAACAGCGAGTTTCCACTACGTTGAGTAGTTGGTCATTACCATAAATCTCCGGATGTGGGTGGACTGTCCGATGCCGACAGAAGAGCATAATGTACGTCTTGACGGCTGAGAACTGAAACCCATAGGCGAGGGTCCCCATCTGCGCCTTGCGTATGGCGCCCTGCAGCTGGCATTCAGCAACACACATGCTAAAAGAGCTAAAATATACGCAAAAGCTGTCAGCATACAATGAAGGAGATACTGATGACTCAACTGCTGCTGCTATGCCATTAATTGGTACTAAAAACGGGGATGCTTAATACTGAGCCCTGGGAGACCCCATTCTCCTGGGTTTGTAATGAGCTATGGAAAGCCCTGATCTGTACATAGGAGATATGTAGAGTTAAAACATTTTGAATAAAAAGTGGGAGTGAGCCCTGGAGAACCCACCCATGTAATGTGGCTAAAATGTGGTGTTGCCTTCGACAAGTCAAAAAACACGGCTACCAGATGGTGACACCGAGAGAGTACTCTTTGGATTGCAGATTCAAGGTAGACCAAGTTATCCAAGGTTGAGTGCCCCTTGCGGAAACCACCTTGGCATGGAGCCAGCAGGCCCCGAGATTCAAGCGTCCAACACAACCATCAGCTTACCATGTGTTCTATCAGCTTACAGACAACATTTGTAAGGCTGATTGGCCGATAACTGTCCACATCTAGCAGGTCTTTACCCGGCTTAAGCACTGGAACGATGGTACTTTCTCGCCACTGTGACGGGAAGACACCTCCACTGCAGATGCAATTAAAGAAGGCTAGAACATGTCTCTTAGAAGTGTCAGATAGATGCTTTAACATCCGATTGGGGATTCTGTCGGGCCCCGGGGCAGTGTCAGGGCAGCGGGCAAGGGTACTGAGAAACTCCCACTCAATAAACAGAGCATTATACATCTCAAGGTGGCATGTGGTAAATGAAAGGTGTTTGCGTTCAGTCCATTGTTTTAACATGTGGAAGGCAGGTGGATGATTTTGGGATGTACCAGCACGAGCGTAGTGTTCAGCAAAAGCCTCGGCGATGGCATCGTGATCCCTACAGATAGCCCCATGTGCAGAGATCCAAGCAACTGCTGTCTGGGTCTGGTAGCCATACAGGTATTGGATCTTCATCCAGACTTGGGAAGGGGTGATACACGACCCTACGATTGAGATGCACCTCTTCCAACATGTTGATTGTGTCATTTGGGAGAGGTCCAAGAGTGGCAGCAGGACGGAAGTCATCCCAGTTTGCCATATTTAAAGCCCATTGAGGAGGGCTTCCAGGGTAATGACAATAGGGTAGTGACAGAAAGATAGGAAAGTGGTCGCTACCACACAAATTGTCATGCGTCCTCCAGTTGACAGATGGTAAGAGGCCAGGGCTGCATATTGACAAGTCATTAGCCGAGAAAGTGCCATGTGCCACACTGAAGTGCATGGGGGCACCCGTGTTTAAAAGGCAGAGGTCAAGATGGGACATTAAGTTCTTGACATCTCTGCCACAGCCACTGGCTAATTGCATCATCCCACAAGGGGTTATGGGCATTAAAATCACCCAGTAGTAGAAAAGGCGGTGGAAGTTGAGATATCAGTGCAGCCAATATGTTTGGTGGTACAACACCATCCAGTGAGAGATATAGGCTGCAGATAGTTATGTCATGTGGTATCCTTACGCTGACAGCCACTGCTTCTAAAGGCGTCTGAAGGGGCATGGTTTCACTATAAACAGAGTTAAGGATGTAGACACAGACTCCACCTGACACCCTACAATAAATGATGCGACTTTTGTAGTATCCCCTGTACCCACGAAGGGCAGGGGTCCACTTGGGTGGAAACTAGGTCTCGTGGAGGGCAATGCAGAAAGTAGGTGCTTAAAAGTTGTCATAATTCAGCCAGATGTCAAAACATCCACCGCAATTCCGTTGGAGGATGGTCTGGAAAGACATGAGGTACTAAGGATGGCTTTTATACCTCAGGACCACTTGCTGTCACTGCTGCTGATGCTTTTGGATCAATGTCCATAGTTTCCGTGGTGCCGTCGAGATCCAGGTCATCAGGGGATGCTAGAATCTCCACCTATTCTTCGGAGGCTTAGGTATTGGGTGGTAGTGTGGGAACTACCATTGTCTTATTCTTTCTATGACTTTTCTTTTTCTTCTTTTGTGCCTCTCGCTGCTCTTTTGGCTTCTCTGATTCAGTCTCCGGGACTGAGGATGACCTCGAAGCCCTACACCCAGACTTCATCAGCACTGTCTGCCACTCGCTGGTGTCCGCTTTTCCAGCAAAGGAAGCTTAGGAAGGAGGGGATGCAAGTGATCCATTCCTTACGAGAGGAGCCAGAGGAGGCTGCTCCTTCTCTGGCGTGGATGTGGGGACCGCTGTCCTGAGTGTTGGGGGGAGGGGGATTCCTCTCCAAGTTGGGGTTTTGGGAGCATCACAGGAAGAGGTGCCACCAATCATCTGGGGGAGGGGGGGCAGGGGCGCAGGCGTAGAAGGTAGTGGTAAAAGGGACTTTAATCCCTATAATAAAAGCTCATGGATACTGGACACAGGAGGGTATCACTGATGGACATTTCCATCAAAATAGCAAGAAAAAGTAATTTATTGGTAAGGGCAATATTTAACATAACTCTTTAACATCAGATAACAGCTGGCATGAATAGGTAAACATAGTGATGCTCAGCACAATACAATAAGGAGACCCTCTAAATTTCAAGCAAGAAGGGAGTAATCATTTGTCTTTAAAAAATAACAGGTGAGATGAAAAAATTAAAATTACAACATGGATACCATTTTTAAAAGAAAGATTGGGCAAGGAATATCAAAGGCAGTAACACTAGCTATACTTAATAGTGAGCACTAAAGGCTTTGCTTAAATAAGTATACAAACACCAGCAGTGTAACTGAACCATGCTTCTAAACATTGGCCTAAGAACAAAGAACACTGTGCAATTTAGAATGAAACCTCACCACATTACATAAATGACCATTTGCATTAAATAAGACTAATTACAGTGTACTGGCCCCAAAGGTGAACACAGTAACCCTAGACAGATTAAAATAATGCCCCCCCCCCTTTTAGACACATATGACACAGCTTAAATTTGGAAATTTTCACAATAAAAATACTTTTAAAAGAACTTGGCCAAAACTAGACAATTAAAAGGCAGCAACACTAGATATATTAAGATAATATACAATTATACCAAAGCCATCAGCAGAGTAATTGAACAACACCCTTTAAATACTGGCCAGAACACATTGCACATACCAGGAAAAGCTTCTGCTATGGGGTTGCTAGACAGTGATACAACAACAATCTCTAAATCAATAATCATAACACATTAGCACCTTTATAGGGAGAGGACCACTACGACTGGTAAAGGGGAGGAGGTGAAAAACAGTTACAACCAAACTTCCTCAAAGGCTGTGGGCTAGCATCACTGCCACATGTATGGATAGTCACCAGACCACTCAGAAAAGACACAAACAGAAGGCTGCCAACGACAACTTGCCAACGGCAGCAACAATGACGAGTGGGAAAAGGGCCAAACTCCAAGTTCCGACTACGTCTGGGGGTGGCAACCAAACCACAGAAGGGCAAAATGCCAAATAAATTCTGCTTATTACCCCCAATGTACCAATTCAAGATTGTCCTCACATGGGAGGCGAGGCATTTCAAAACACGTAACTAACCCAACAGCAAAGTAAACTTAACTCCAAAGCAGAAAAGAGCTGGCAACGCCAGACACAAAACCAACTTGGCGCCCACCCGAGCGAAGAACGTTCATGGACCCGGCCCAAGCATCTGCATCGGCTGCCACAGACCCACTTACCTGTCACCTGGCCATTGCATCCCAGCGGCCAACAGAAACACCAACGGAGGTAGCACCACCATGGTTAGTAGGAGAAACAAACACAAATTGGGGCGCAGATTTTGAACAGAACGAACCCACGGCTCAATCTTCCCGCCCCAAAAGAAGAAGGGGGGTGGGGTCAAGATCGGCCAGCACTTGTGACTTGAGTAACATGAATGCAGAAAATTTTGCCTGATTGCTCTTCTTTAACCAAAAGATTAACTGGACTCAGGATTTTCAGTATGGTACATGGACCTTTAAAATGAGGAGTGAACTTGGCTAGATTTTTTCCAGGGGCTCTGTTTAGCTGGAAAATTACGAATGTAGACTTGATCTCCTACTTTGCCAGAAAATTGGCGCCGATTACAATTCTAATGAAAGGCCTGGTGTTTATGAACGATGGCAATGTTATTTCTGGCTCTACTACAATTGTTTCTAATGAGCTGTGGTGTAACTGGATTAGGTAACAAATCATGAATACCCCATAGGTTGGCCACGGGAGAATTGACTTGGTAAGCAAATATCAAAGAAGATGGAGTAGCCTTAGACACCTCATGATTAGCACTATTGAAAGCAAAGTTCAACTAAAGTAATGTTAAATCCCATATACGGGGAGAATTTTGATGGTAAATGATGAGGGCCAACTTAAGATTGTGGTTCATCCTTTGGGCAAAAGATCCCTTATGGTAGTATGGAGTTGTAGTCACAAGTTTGATGCTGTTATGGAAACAAAAAGTCTTAAAGGAAACCGATAGAAACCTGAGCATGTTATTGCTGACAAGTTGTTTAGGAGATCCAAACACACTGAAAATATTGGCAAGATTATGAAGGGTAGTACTGATGGTAACATTATGAGTTGTTAAGAGTCAAGTGAATCTCATGAAAGCATCAATAACTACCAAAATGTATTGGTTACCTTTATTAGTGTGTGGCAATGGACCAAGGTGGTCAATATAAAGGGCACTTGCTCTCTATCGGAATGAAGCAACCCATGCTGGGTCCACAACTATGTTTGGTCTCTTGACACGATTTACAACTAGCAACCAAGTCACTAATATCCTTGTCCATGCCCAGTCAAGTAAGATGCTGTTTGATTTTACAACAAGTCTTAAGGAAACCAAGGTGTCTACCTATGACAGAGTCATGAAAGTAGGGAAACACGGGCTGAACCAGACTAGCCAGAATACAAATCTTCAGGTTACTATTGGGGCACATGTTCTTACACAATATGCCCTTAACAATCTTGTAATTAGTTAGTTGTTCCCCAGATCAAAGGCGGTGCTTAATAGCTCCCAAATTAGTGCCCTGATCTTGTTTATCAGCCAAATCACCAAATAATTGAAGGAAATTGGCAAGCACAGGGCAAACCAACTGATAAGCAAGAGGGACCCTAGAAGACTCGGGGGGTGGGTCCTCGGTATACATATGGCTTAGGGTATTGGTGAACATATTGTCAGTGCCTTTAATATAATGCACTTTAAACTGAAATGCTGAAATGCAGAAATGCGGACGACCCACCTGGTAATGCGACCAGTCATGCGGGGTCTCGCCAACACCCAACTCAAAGCCTGGTTATCGGTTTCCAAGTCAAATTCCCTATGTTCCAAATAAAAATGTAACTTATCCAAGGTGAAAAGTAGGGCGAGAGCCTTGCACTCGTACACTGAGCACTTAGTTTTGGTATCGGTGAGCATAGGAGAAGCAAAGGCTAAAGGTTGTCTTTGGTCCTGATATTCTTGCAAAAGAACGGCAGAAATGCCCAGATTGAAAGCACCAGTCTGCACGACAAACCTTTTACTAAAGGATGTATGGATGGATGGATGGATATGATGTTATGGGTGGACAACAACGAGGTCTTTAGCGCCTGAACACGATAATTAGGCAATATATGTGACCTAAATAAAATGAAATGAACACAAATAGGGAACAGAAACGAAAGTAACCATGCAAGCCAAACAATGAAGAGAAAGAAGCAAAGATCCAACCAAGGCAGTAATAGATGGTGATCTTCCAAGGTTTACACTCATAGACGCACTCAAAATACCGTGCCAGAGGAGTGGTGGGCAAGCCATTTGTTAAAGTCCTAAAACCTCCAGCCTAAAAGCTTAGGCCAGAGTCCAGAAAGTTCACAGAAATTGAAAACCTTCATCACACTCGACTCGTCATCAGCTAAAACAGACGGCAGGGGATCAGAAAGAGCCACCGCTGCCCTAGCAGCACGGTAGGAAATACATTCCAGTAAAATGTGGCGTACAGTGATTTGCACACCACAAGCATCGCAAATTGGAGGGTCCTCTCGATGGAGTAAATAGCCATGTGTCAGAGGACAATGCCTGATCCGGAGATGTGTCAAGGCCACTTCATGCTGCCTCAATGACTGACAGGATGTTCGCCAAGGTCGGACAGTTGGCTTAACGAACCACAGTTTATTGTTCGTCACTGCCTGCCACGCCTCCTCTCACAAACAAAGGGATTTCCGCTGCACCACAGAGAGGATATCCGGCAGGGGAACAGCACAATGTGTAATATCATAGCCTTCACAAGCCTCCTTGTCAGCCCGATCAGCCATTTTGTTGCCACGAATCCCAACATGTTCTGGTACCCAACAGAATGTCACTTGCTTCCCCCGCTGCTGGAGAGTGTCTATTCTGTCATGAATGAGCTGTAACATCTTCTCAGCTGGATACAAATTGCGTATTGATTGCAGCGCACTGAGAGAGAATCAGAGCACAGGAGAAATTGCGTGCCATGAACCTGTAACTAAGCAGGTTCTTACCTCTATTACTATCTCGTTCTCGGTCTCACTTTTCCGGAAACACACGGTAACCGGGAACACTGAAATCAACAGGCTACTAGCACAATAATAAATAACACTTGGACTTTTGGTTTCGATTACATTTAATACTTTCCTAAGTGTCTATTTAGCTATAATCAATCATTACACAAGGTTATTTTCTATAGTCTCTCACGCATTTCTCAACACCGTTCCATCCTCTCTTCTTCCCGCCTCTCTTCGTCGCTAACTGTTTTTCTTTTACTTGTATCCTTCCGCCGGCCTTTCCCACCGGTTTTCGTACAGTACTTTTATACAACAGGAAAATAACTCATACTTTATAATTTACTTATACTAATTTGATACATTTTTCTTAAGCTAATTTAAATTGATATTGACTTATTTTCTACTATTTTCAATATAAAAAAATGATGTTAAATAGGTAGGAACTATTTTATGCGTAATGTCCCCTTCCTTAATCTAAGTACCGTACCAAATTTGAAAATATTCCGTTTTTTTTATTCACATATTTGAAAACACGCAATTGATTTGAAAACTACTTTAGCCTGATGTCTTTTAATTAGCCCCTTTTTCAATTATGAACATTCACAAAAGTAGCAAAACTATGATCACAAGCCATATCTGCTAACTTACACTACCCCCCATTGTTTTCATCAATTAGGTATGGTACATAACTAAATGGTTAAAACAATGTCAAAGAAAAATTAGTCTTAGTTATAAACCTTTTTGAAAAATAATCATCACACTGAAGGTCAAATTACCTTGAGATAACCCCTCGATATCCCTAATTATTATCATACTTCATACAGAAATCCAAACTTATGGGAACTGATCACTATTAATTTCCTTGATAACATGAAATATTATAAAATTACACTCATCACTACTCAATAAGTTCTATACAAAACATCTGACAAAATTATATTAACAGTTTTGACAAAATTATTAATATGCCTGTGTCAGGTACTTCACCAAAACAGCGAGCATCAAAAGAAAGAAAACAACTTCCAGTCCATGGCATCTTGTCCTTTTCTCACTATCACACAGTAGGTGTGTCCAAAACTTCACTGCACTTTGGGTTTCAAACCAGTTCATCCTTTTTGCAGATACAATGAAGCTCCCATGGTGTGCCATGCAAAATTTACAAGAAGAAAAAAAAAAAAACTCTACTTTAGTAAAAATAACTAAACACTGTTATCTAACACAAGGAAAAAAAATGGACAAAATTACACATATATGTCATGAATCTAAAACAAATTGACACTTACAAAACTGTACTTAACTAACTAAATTACAATATATTTATTTAGAAACAGAAAAAATGAAAGCTGTCCCTCATAGTGTGATACTTTAAGTTGTCCAACCTTTTTATGACTCAGTCTATTAATCAGCTCATCAACCAGATCAACCTTTAACTTCACATTGCCAAAATACAAAAATCATTATTACCAGTATTAGTAGTTCTTGTGTCTGCTATGCTTGACAGGAGAAGAAACTTCAAAGTTGTGCAAAATCCAACCATTACCCGGTCCCATCACTCTACATTTACATTTGTCGTGTGTGCAGCTACAATTCCCATCATACCCTTCTTTCATTCCAACGTCAACAAACAGATGTCCATACTTGCCAGATGTTACCCCCATACCTAGTTAGTTGTGTCTTTACGTCCCAGTGTGTATCCTCTTATTCGTTACAAAATCCCCACCCACAAAGGGTACCTTACAAAATTCTTCCAATGCACAAAGTTACCTAACCCCCAACTCACATCTCTCCATAAGTCAATTATGCTCCAATGATTCTTAAACTTCAATAATACCCCTCTGCTCTAATTATCATTGTTTTCCAAAAATACACTTTCTGGCAACAACTTCATCCTCAACATATATTTTATTGACGACACAGCACAATACCAGTTCAATATTCACTTAACTTCTCAATTTATAGAGAGACTTTTTCTTTGCTTAGTAACTAGACCACTGTTATTGCAGATCATATTCATACACCAAACTTCAAATATTTTAATCATTCCTTCAAATAAACTTTCCTCATTCTATCATCATAATTTAGTTGTCCCAACCTCAGAAAAACCTCTTTCAATGGATCCTCCTTCAGTAAACATCGGACCGGAAACCTATAAGGTTTCAGATCAGTAATATTCTTCAGTCCGTAAACCCTATTTGACTTTGTATAGGCCAACTCATAAGCATTTTCATGAGCGATCCTTACCACCTTGAAAGGTCCATGGTAGATGTGTAAGAACTTCTTTATCTCATCATTTAATTTACTGGATTTCTCTTTCTTCTTCACCAACACCAATTGGCCCAATTTAAACTTGGTAGGTTTTACCCTACTGTCATGTCTCTGTTTCCTTGCCCCAGCCTTTTTACTCATCATCTCTTTAGCTAATTCCAATTTCTCATCCTGAGTAAGTTCACTCGACGTCGGAAATTCAACTTCTTCACTGATAATATTGGTCGGTTTAATCCCAAACATAAGCTCGCAAGGTGCAAAACCGGTTGATTCATTCCATAAGTTATTGATGATGCTTTCAAATTGTTGTATATGGTTTGCCCATGCCGTGTGTTTTTTATTGCAATAGGTTCTACAAAGTCTGTTAATTTCTTTCATGACCCGTTCGCTCATATTACCTTGGGGGAAGTAGGTTGAAATCCTTATGTGTTTGATTTTCTTCAACCCCATGCATTGCATGAATCGTTCTGGAATGAATTGCGGTCCATTATCAGACAACAAAGCTTCTGGAACCCCTATATTTGTGAAATAGTCGGTATCTAATTTCTCTACAATGGTCTTAGTATTAGCTCTCTTAATAGGATACAGTTTGACATATTTCGAAAAAGTATCCAATACTACAAATATGTGCTTGCAACCCCCCGAAGATGTTGGGAGCGGGCCTAGTAAATCGACTGCCACTAATTCTTTTGGTTTAGTTGGTAGAACAGGATGCATTAAACCATGGGATGGCACAGTTGTAGATTTTACTCTTTGACACTTGTCACAACATTCTATCCTTTTCTTCACCTTCCTCCACATGTTATTAAAACTGACAGTTTCCTGCAACTTAGCTATTACCTTCCTTGTTCCATAGTGCCCATAGCTTTCATGAATCAAATCAATTAGTTTGTCTACATGTTGTTCAGGGAAACATAGTTTCCACTCTTCCTTGTCCAACGTTTTCCTCCTGAACAAAACACCCTTGTGGATTTTATAATATTGCTTTACTTTTGGTGCTTCCCCTGAATTGTAATATTCCTTAACCAGTTTCAAACTTGGATCCCCATTCTGCTCCCTCCTCAAATCCTTGCAAATTCTCCTAATAATTTTTTCTTCTTTGACCCCCTGAATATAAAACAAACGTATACCCTCATCTGCTGTTTCCCCAACTTCATCTTCTTTCAGTCCTATAGGCATTCTAGATAAGGCATCGGCTATTATATTGTCTTTTCCCTTAATGTATCTGATCTCTATTTTAAATTGTTGCAGGTAGAGAGCCCATCTAGTTAATCTTGGGTGCTTCAGCCTACTCTGTTTCAGAAAACTCAAAGCCTTATGGTCAGTATATACCACTGTCTCATGTCCCAAGAGGTAGTTTTCAAACTTTTGAAACCCAAAAACTACTGCCAAAGCCTCTAATTCTGTTACATAATAATTCTTCTCATGGGAGTGCAGGGTTCTGCTAGCAAAGGCAATGGTCCTATGTTCCAATTCACCCTCCGTCTTAACCAACTGAAAAATTTCTACTCCCAGACCACACATGCTTGCATCCGTACTCATACCAAACGGCAAGGAAAAATCAGGATGATGTAGTATTTTGCTTTCTGTCAATTCCTTCTTTAGTTTCTGAAAAGCTACCTCACACTCTTCAGTCCATTTCCAAATGGCATTCTTTTTTAGCAAGTTACTTAAACAAGGTTGATTAAAAGATTGATCCCCTACAAACTTTCTATAGTATCCAAATAAACCGAACATTGATTTCAAGTCTCTTTTATTTCTTGGTGTCGCAAAATCAGCAATGGCCTTTAGTTTCTCAGGATTAGGGTGGATACCCTGATTGTTAATCTTATGTCCCAAAAATATAACCTCCTTTTTTACGAACTCTGACTTCTTCAGATTCAACTTCATACCCCCTCGATAAACAGAATTTAACATTTCATTGATATGTTGGCAATGTTCGAACCAATTTGAATTTGCTACCAAAATGTCATCCACATACACTGTCACTTTCTTCAACAATTCATCCCCCAAAACTTTATCTAACGCTCTTATAAATACACACACTAATAAATTTAAGCCGAAAGGTACCACACAGTAATGGTATGATCTGCCTTCATGCAGAAAAGCAGTGTATTGTCTAGATTCTTCTGCTAACTTTATGTTCCAGTATCCACAGGTTACATCAAAAGAAGACAGATATTTTGCTCCATGAAATTTCTGCAATAATTCATCAATTTTTGCAGGTCTATCACCCTCTCCAATCACAATTTCATTTAACCACCGGGCATCCAACACTACTCTCACACTTCCATTCTTTTTCTTCACTGTTACAATTGGATTGTTGTAACGACTGTTTGACCTTTCTATTATACCCCAATCTAACATTCTTTTTATTTCCCTGCTGACAGCTTCTTTTCTGGATACAGGTATATCATATGGCGTTCTGAAGAATGGTGCATGTTCTTTAATTTTTAGTTTACATTCAAAACCGTGAACTAACCCAGGCCTTTCTGAAAATACTCTCCTATTTCTCATCAACACCTCTTCCAAGTCCTTCCTCTGACACCCGTTTAGGTCCTCTACTCCTTCCACCTTACTTCTTATATCAGTTATGGTTTCTTCTTCCTCAGTTACAAAAACATGGTTTTCACCAAAAATACACCGCAAAGGTAAATCTATATCTAGCTGCTGCTGATCACCCATTTTTTCCACAAATGACACATTGAACACTTCACCATTCTGCTTAAAATTAAATTCCCCACAAGCAAAATTCATATTAACTTGATACTTTCTCAAGAATTCAGTTCCCAGGATCATTTCAATACTAAGGTCTGGTATCACATAAAATTTACATTCTAACATTTGACCAGCCAACTCAATATTTATTAATATTTCTTGTTTAATAACTTTTGAAGCTTTCCCTGTAGCCCCTACAATTCTCATTCCAGACACAGGTAACACAACCACTCCTTCCTTTTCCTGGACATATTCATAAAACTTTTGGGATACCCCATTTATTTCACTCCCACTATCCAATAAACATTTTACAGACAGATCTCCCACTTTGACAGTGACTACAGGATGCCAGACCATCTCTTGTTCTGTTACTTCTCCCTCTTCAAACAATAAATCCTCACTAACCCTTTTTCTAGACAAGTCCTCTAATAGATCCTCAAATTTTTCTCCCACTCTGGTAATGTGGCATACATTAATTTCTTCTTTTTGTTTCTCTGTTTCCCCCCATTGCATAATGTCCTCCCCCGCTACTGCTCCAACCACCTTTTTTATTCTAATCAACTCATCATTGTCATCAAAAGTACATTCGATCATTTCCTGATTTTCGTCTTCCTTCTCATTCTCCCCTATTAACCCCTCTTTGGATTTGGAATCACTGCTCTCACCCTCTCCACTAAACATTTTGCCAATTACTTGATCCCTTAATTCTTCTTTAACCCACAAAGATAAACATCTCACCTTTTTAACAACTCCCAAAAGTTCTCGATTTTCATTGGTATCCAAATATTTACTTACAAAATTCTCCCCGTCCCCCATGTCCACAACACCATTAATTTCTTTTTCGTCTTCCACTCCCACTTCTACAATCATCTCCCCACTAGTATCTTCTGGCAGTACAGCACCACTTACTTTTATATCTGACTGCAACTTACCTATTACATCACTATCCATTACAGACTCATTTTCCTCCACCTTGTTTCTCTCTTCTGATCTAGGTACCCTTTTTTTGTTTTCTATGGCCATCCTTTCATTATTTCTACCGACTACCTTATCTTCCAGAGGACCAGTTATTTCTACTAATTTAACTTTATTCCGTTCATTTGGTTTATGTCTATTTACTACATTACAATGTCTATTATTATAATTCATGGTTGTCCCGTGACTGTGTGCCCTGTTGTTTACCCATGGTTCTTTTCCGTGCCCTGCCCAGGTTCGAACCCCAACCTGCGCCTTTCTTAGTTTAAACGGTTTTGACCAACATTTCCATTTTCACCATATTGTTGACCTCTGCCACTTCCCCATTCATTACTACCCCCATCGTGTCCATTTACTCCCCAATTATTACTTTGATTCCTGTACTGATTCCCCCGATTCCAAAAATGCCCATTATTGTTCCGTTGTTCCTGGTGGTTTCTTTGATGATTACCAAAATTACCCCCATTATTGTGTCTTGGCCCCCAATTATTCCTCTGATTAGCCTCAAAACCACTTCCACGGTTTCCTTGACTGTTGTTCTGGTACCCACTTGTTCCACGATTCCTATTATTATTCTCATAGTATGTTCCATTTGTTTGGAAATGATTCTGGTTTTGTTCCCCATTCCCTGAGTAATTTCTCCCCTTTGAGTCTATCCTTTCTACTTCTTCCAAATAATTTAGGAAGTCATCTACATCATTCTTGGGAGCTGGTAACAACATACCCCTAATTCTTTCAGGCAACTTATTTACCAAGTTACCTATCAGTACTGGTGGAGCCTTCATTTCCGCACTCAGATATTTCGCTTTCCTCACTCATTCTTGACAAAACTGCCTCATGGTGCCCTGATATGAATCATATGTACTACCACTGGTAAAAGCTTGCAATAATAAGTTCCTCTCCCTCTGTGACCAGAACTTCTCTATATATTGCTTCTTGAAATCTTCCCACGACGTACATGTCTCTGCCACATCAGCTGCCCAACTATACGCGTCTCCCCTCATGTAACCCTTCATATACTCAATCTTCTCCACATCACTCATGTAATTGGGTAAACTCTTAAATTCCCCCAGGAATTCCACTGGGTGTATTGGTCCATTAGGCTCAAAAACATTGAACACTTTATTAAGTGTTGGGCCCAACTGACTTGTCCCTAAACCCACTTTACTCACTTCAATTTTCACAGTCTCTTTCACCTCTTGTTTTATTTCACTCAACTTGTTATCAACAGAATTTTGCACTTTCTTCATTTCCTCCCCCACAGCAGCAACACATTGTTTGTTTACCTCTGTTTCAACTTTCGATTCAAAACTACTGCTGATCTGGTTGATTTTACCCTCCAGCTCCTCATAGTTATCTGAACAAAACTTAGCTATCTGTAATTTATTATCCTCACATTTTTGAGAAACATCTTTCATTTTATCCTCACAAAATGCAATCACATGGTTTTGTCCTGAGACACAAGTCCCATGGAATTTCCTTAACATATCTTTCGCTTCTAAATCTACAGTGCGAATTTTCTTATTACAAGATTCCTCCACAGTCTTTATTTTTTGATCTAGTTTTATCAAATTGTCATTAATGACACCAATCTCTTTGAACATTGTTTCCACTCTGCGGTTTGTTTGTTCTACTGTGCCTCTGATATTATTCATGTTACTGTTCATATTATCGTTCATTTTCCTCAAAAATGCCATTATAGCATCATCCCCTCCTATAGCACTACTTTTATTTGTCTCATTAGGTGGACCCTCACGTACAGAATTTGCCCTATTACAACCTGCATGCTCTGGTCCATAACCCCGCGCATTTTCAACATTAATTTCAGAATCGTTAAATTTAATTCTGGTGCTACATAACAAATCAGTATTTCTCCCATTCCTGTCCGGTTCAAATACTGCCGGCGAAATCGGAGACACTTCGTCACTAACTAGGTTTACTCTCATTACACCGATAGATGATGCTTCTCCACTAGATTTGAAACCGCTGTCTTCCCTCTCCCCATTAACAATATTTAATTTACACGTATTAACATTATCAACACGCTCCCCCTCGCTTTTGTCAAACAACACTTCGTGTTCAAACTTATTTCCTTCCATGTTGTACACTTTGAACATACGACAAATATTTAAGTGATATGACAGTGTTTATATACCTGTTCTTAGTTGTTTTCGTGCGTTGTTGCTGACATACTGCTGTTCCCTCTTGCGTGGCGCCGACCAGCTGTTGATCCAGTTCTTCAAAAACAATCTGCTAGGCCGCCTCTTCGTAGTTTTGCTCCGCAACCCGCTGATTGGATGCTGATTCACGACGGTCGTCCGTTGTCTCCCTTCACCATTGGTCCTCGTTAACACTTATTCCCGCTATGACGCCTTTTTCAAAGTTCAACTAATGCTTAAAACAAAAGTTTACAAAATTTCAAAAGTCACTCGTACTCTGTGCGTTCACTGTTTTAACGTTGCACCTGCTCTTGCCACGTGCCTGTACTTCGTTAAGTCTCACAAATGCACTGTGATACGATTTCTTGCAATTGTTCTAAAGTCTCGTGAGCTCAATCAAAGTGTGAATATCGGAATTGCACAAAATGAGCCTCACCTGGGGCACCAATTGTAACTAAGCAGGTTCTTACCTCTATTACTATCTCGTTCTCGGTCTCACTTTTCCGGAAACACACGGTAACCGGGAACACTGAAATCAACAGGCTACTAGCACAATAATAAATAACACTTGGACTTTTGGTTTCGATTACATTTAATACTTTCCTAAGTGTCTATTTAGCTATAATCAATCATTACACAAGGTTATTTTCTATAGTCTCTCACCATTTCTCAACACCGTTCCATCCTCTCTTCTTCCCGCCTCTCTTCGTCGCTAACTGTTTTTCTTTTACTTGTATCCTTCCGCCGGCCTTTCCCACCGGTTTTCGTACAGTACTTTTATACAACAGGAAAATAACTCATACTTTATAATTTACTTATACTAATTTGATACATTTTTCTTAAGCTAATTTAAATTGATATTGACTTATTTTCTACTATTTTCAATATAAAAAAATGATGTTAAATAGGTAGGAACTATTTTATGCGTAATGTCCCCTTCCTTAATCTAAGTACCGTACCAAATTTGAAAATATTCCGTTTTTTTTATTCACATATTTGAAAACACGCAATTGATTTGAAAACTACTTTAGCCTGATGTCTTTTAATTAGCCCCTTTTTCAATTATGAACATTCACAAAAGTAGCAAAACTATGATCACAAGCCATATCTGCTAACTTACAAACCCGCTGCATTTGCTCCCGCGCCCTCAGGATCACATGGAGTTATGCTGAGAAAACGGAGTATGCAGGGGGAAGGCAAATCCTGATGGTGGTGTGGGGGAACACTATGGAGCAGCCTAGCGAGTCCCCCTGTTTGGACCCATCCGTGTTCACCACGGTAAGATCACGATTCCGATCTAAAATGTTAGAAAACATAGATTGAAATCTAAAATCAGAAGAAGAATTTTTCTTAAAATGCGTCAACTCTAAGAGTAATCTCGGCCACTGGAGGAGCCAGGGTGGACATTTACTCCAACCTCAATGCAAAACAATAAAAACAGACACATCCATATCAAAAGACAATCCTGAGAATGTATCCCAAAAGGCCTCGTTGCCTGTAGCCTGGTACGAAAAAGCCGTTCCACAGGAGGGTGAGCAACGGCAGGATAGGCTGGTGTATTTGGCGAGGACGAAGTCGTATATGCCTGGCATGCCATGAGGAACTGTCGCCGCATGTGAAGTGGTGGCTCACCACCCTGGGCGCAGAGACTTGGTATGGGACTCGTGCGGAATGCCCCAGTCGCGAGCCGAATCCCTTCATGATGCACCACGTCCAACATCTTTAAATAGGAGGGTCTTGCTGACCCATACACGGAGCACCCATAGTCAAGCAGAGTACACACAAATGCTCTATAAAACTGTAGCAGACAAGTCTTGTCGGCTCCCCACGAAGTGTGGCTAATACACTTTAAAATACTTAGTGCCTTGAGGCACTGTATCTTCAAATCTTTAAGATGTTGCAACCAGGTAAGTTTAGAGTCAAATGTCAGACCCAGAAAACACACAGTATCTTTAAAATTCAGAACAGTGCCCCTCATCCGATATTCAGGTAAGTTAAAAATAGAATGTGAATGGTTAAAACAAACACACGCAGACTTCTCTGTTGAAAATTTAAAACCAGTCTTCTGTGCCCATTCTTCGAGCCATCTGAGAGTGAGCTGCAACTGACAAGTTGTCGTTGCAAGGCTGGAAGAAGAACAGACGACAGAAGTCATCAACAAATAGTAAGCACTGGACAGGACTTTTCACAACACAAGTGATACTGTTAATGGCTATAGCAAACAATGTCACACTTAAAACAATACCCAGAGGGACACCGTTTTCCTGCTCGAAGCGGTCAGAGAGCATGCCACCAACTCGGTATCTAAAAAAAACGTGGAGAAAGAAATGACTGAATAAAAATTGGAAGGCAACCACGAAATCCCCATTCATGAAGCTGCCAAGTATAAGATGCACACTCAAAAGGTAATGACGCCGCAGGAAAGCCTGTTGTATTGCCGCCTCCAGAGAGGCCAGGTTATCGAAGGTGGAACGATATCTCCTGAACCCACACTGGAAGCGACTAAGGAGCTGCCTGGATTCCAGCACCCAGACAAGGCAATGGTTGACCATCCGCTCCAGGGTCTTTCCAATGCAACTAGTGAGGGCAACACTACAGTAACTGCTGGAGCATGTGGAATCTTTACCGGGTTTTAAAAGGGGAATTAAAATAGCCTCTCTCCACAAGTCGGGAAAGTGTCCTGACATCCAAATGGCATTAAAAAGGTTAAGGAGGATAACTTTGTTTTGCTCTGTAAGGTGTTGTAACATAGCATAGTGGATCCCATCATGACCAGGTGAAGTATCTCGGGCTACACACAATGCAGAATCCAATTCCCACAGGGAGAGAGGGCGGTTGTACTCCTCAGTAATCCCGGACCTGAAGTCCAGGGGGCCCCTCTCAGCAGCAAACTCTGTGGCGCTGGAATTCTGGATCCTGACTAGCAGTGGCAGTAATGGTAGCAAAGTAAGTAGCCATGTGTGGGCAAGGGATGGAGAGCAAAGAGTGAGATCTATGGCAGATAATGATCCTGTCGCAGTACCAAAGTGTGTGGGCTGACCGGTGTTGAGTAAATGTGCATTCGACGACAAGAGGAGCCACTCAATGGCTCTACCCCTGGGGCAAGTAGTGACAGAGCCCCAAAGCACAATATGTGCATTAAAGTCTCCACAGAGCAGAAATGGCTGGGAAAGCTAAGTAAGAAGGTCCTTGAGATCCTCTTCATTAAGTGTATCACGAGGGGTAGAGGTAGCAAACAGTCAGTCGATGATGCACATATACAGATACTGTGACTGCTTGGAGGCTTGTGGTGAGGGAGAAGGGTTCGGAGTGGTAGGCTGTACAAAAAAATAGCCACTCCACCCCTAGCTCTCTCCCCACTTATGTCATCCTTTCTATGTAGAGTGTAACCACGTATCTCAGGGGAGTCGGAAGGCTCAAAATTTTTCTCCTGGAGATACATACACAGAGGTCGACCCTGAGATAAGAGACGATGTTCCTCCACATGGGTCCTAAAGCCCTGCATATTCCATTGTAGTATGGGAGCCATTGCTTACGGAGGTTTCACCCTCACCTTCTCTCTCCGCCAAGGCGGCGAGACGCTATGGGGTAGAGGATCCGACTTGGGGCAGTTAGGTTGCCCCAAACACACATCAAGGTCCATTGGCTCTGATGCAGAGTCAGATGGAGCATCTGTTACACGTAAATGGACAGACTCAAACAGTGTAACTTCTGGTTTATCCTGTGACAGAGACTTCTCGACTGTTTTTTGGCCTGAGGTAGCTTTGGATGGGCGGCTGTTGCAGAGGTAGTGGCTGTGGTGGATTTTTGGCCAACCTCTGCTACTGGGGAGGGGGGGGGGGGCATCATCTCTACAGTAGGTGGATCAGTGCCTTTTTCCGATGTTTGAGGATCAACCGGACTTTAAGCTCTACGGCTGCAGCAGCCGCATGGCAGGTGCACTAGCAAGTGCAAGTGATAGTACCAACACAAAAAGACACAGTTTGTGTGACAGCATCAATTTTGGCAATTGACTTCTGGACAACAGAAGCAAAAGATGCCAAAGGCTGGTGGTTGCATGGCCAGGAAGATTTTCTTGGTGTCAGTATATGAGATGCGCTTTGTGGTCTTTATTTCCTGCACCTTTTTTTCCTCAAGGAAGACTTTGCAATCACGACTCCAGACGGGGTGATCCCCAGAGCAGTCGACACAAACGTGGCGGGTGGTGTATACTCGGCTCTGTCATGCGCGACCTTGCCACATTTGCCACAGGTGGCCTTACCTTTGCACCCCAGGGTGGTATGCCCAAAGCGCTGGCATTTGAAGCAGCGTGTTGGGTTGGGGACGTAAGATCGAACTTTCAGACAAAGGAAACCTGCTTTGACATGATCTGATCTTCAACAGCCATGAATCCCATCAGCACGTAGCATACCTTGGGAATGAAGGTTTTTTTATAGAGGTTTGTACCAACCTCGTGACCTGGGTGGTCAAGCCAAGATCCCTATTCCCCGGTACACACAACGTTCCACCATCACGCCACACGGTGGTTGCTGAAGAGTACCCAGAGCTTACGGTGTCTAGAAGACTGGCGGCACTTACCAGTCCCCAGCTCAGGACCCCAGGTTCGCCAAGCCCGTACTGAGCAAATTAATGATGAGCCCCTGAGGGGCTTTTACTAATGTCAGGAACTCTAAGAACAGGCAGGTTGCAGATGGCAGATTTAATAGCATCAAAAGCATATTGCTGGTCTTGGCCCCAAACAAACTTATCTTCTTTGCACCTTAAATTATTAAGGGGAGCTGCAATTTGAGCAAAATTTGGTACAAACCGCCTAAAATAGTTTGCCATGCTGATGAATTTGGCGATGCCTTTTGTGCTGGCTGGAGGTTTCATAGCTCTAAAGGCCTTGGTGCGTTCTTTATCAATGCAAACACTGGTGCCAGAAACTAAATGTCCTAAAAATGACACTTGCTGATGGGCTAAGGTGATTTTCGATGATTTAACAGTGAGGCCGGCAGCTTGTAGCCTATTAAAGACTTGTTCAATATGGTGGAGATGCTCAGGAAAGGTTTTGCTGTAAATAATTAAATCATTCAAGTAATTGTATACACAGTCCAATTTAAGATCACCTAGATTGTTATCAAGAAGACGAGTAAAAACCGCAGCACCTGTAGCTAGTCCAAAAGGGACCCTAATAAACTCAAAAAGGTCCCAGTAGGTACAAAACACGGTTACATGTTTGCACTGCTCAGTAAGTGGTATTTGATAATATGCCTGATTTAAGTCAAGGACAGTACACCAATTTGCTACAGCGAACCACATGAAAGGATTATGAAGATCGGGTAGGAGCACTGATTCAAGAATAACTTTTTTATTAAGATGTTGGGAGTTCACTTATGGGCGAAAGTAGCAACCCTGAACTTTAGGCACTTAAAATATGGGGGCAGCATAAGGTGATGTTGAATGCTTAATAACTCCCTGCTGGAGCATCTTGGAATGTTTACTTCTGAGTATTTTCATCTTCGGTGGTGACAAACGATATGGTGATTGTGTCACTGGGACATTATCAGTTAGATGAATGTGATATTGTAATATATTAGTTTTGCCTAGCTTATCAGACAAAACACTAGGCAACTTATTGAGGAGGGTAACAAGTTGATCAGCCTGTTGTAAGGAAAGATGGGAAACCTTGAACGTTCCAATATCAGCAGCCAATAGGGAAAGAGTGTTAGGGCCTAAAGTGCGGTCGGCACATTCGCACAAGGCAAACTTAGTTGAAGGGGAAAATTTAAAGGAAAAGAAGTCCCAGAAATATCTAACAGTAACCCTGTTTTAAGGATGAAGTCACAACCTAAAAGTAATTTAACTGGTAAATCCTTGACCAAAGCAAAGGTAAGTGGCCAAGAAAAGGTCCCTGCAGACGAACTGCCCCTAACCACACTTGCAGAGGCAACAAAAGCCCAATGGTGAGATGACATCTCTGTACTGCTAATGGCGAAGTCTAGTGAGATGGGAAAATTCAAGATACAATCGAGGTTAAGCAAAGAAATAAAACTACCAGGATCGAGAACTGCACACAGTTTCATGTCCTAACGTAGTACAAATCTAGAGTAAGGGTGCTTGAGGCCCACCATCAACCTAGGCGCAAAAATGTCATTTACAGCAATGGGTAAATACCTGGCTGTTGTCCTGGTGTCATTTATTGGGATGGATGGGAAATGGATTCGGGCATTATCTTACCAAATGACTAAAGGAACCACATCTAAAACACGCTCAGGAGTTACCAGTGTTTATTTTATGTGCGATATGCCAGGACTAGTATGGTTGTTTGTGGTGCCGGATTGACTCGAGACACAGAGATTATCAGCAAAGGAAATGGCACTAATGGATTGAGCTACTTCAAATAATTGTTGCCAAGAAACAGGCCGACTAAGGAAACACAAGTAAGATCTATCAGCAGGTCTAATTCCTTCTATGACAATTGATATTAACTTATTTTCAGGTTAAGCAACATCTAATGCTTTAGCAGCAGTTTTAACTCTGTAAATAATCGTGCAAGATCTTGTGACTGTCTTGGACTTGCCAAAGAAACCTATGTTCCAACTCATTATACATTCTAAACTGACAACATTTTATCTATTACCATACGGTGAAGTTGTTTAACAGTTAAATTGTCAGTAATAGCACCTTGGATGTTGTCTCTGAGCTGACCTTGAGAAAGGGGATACAACAGAGCCAAAACCACAGAATCCGAGATATTAAATGCCTCGGCATGTTGTTGGAAGCATACTAATAACCACAAAAGTTCTTTGATTTGGTAAATATCATGAGTAGACATGATGGAATATCTTTAAGTAGTAGCATAAGTGGGTTGGGTAATTTAGCAAAAGATGTAGATAACTGCGAAAACACAGACACACTGTGGGTCAAACTGCTTTCACTTTGAGGTGTTAAAAAGGGGTGCAAAATTGGAAATTGCTCATGATCCAACCCTAATGCTGTTACCCTAGATTGTAAATGATTTACTTGGGAGCAAATATTGGCAATAATTTGTGATCACCTTTAGAATCAAACAGACTTAAATCAGACACAATACATGCCAGATAAATTACATGAACACAGACCCTATCCAATTGTTTCCGAGTGGGCTGGTCACCATCAAAAAAGGCAATAGTGGCAGACACTTCTTGAAGGGCAATGTGAGTATTAATATCACCCGTACAATCCGTGTTGATTGTTACCAGCTCAGTAAGAGCCACACGTAGGTGAGAACAGTAGGTTGGTCCTGTAATTAATACAAAAAAGGGTCTTTCCTTAAAAGATCAATCCCTGGACATTCTCTAGCCATGGCGGTACTGCACCCTGAAATGACAAGGAAATGAAAAAAGCAAGACAGCACAAATATTCTCGCAATACTGAAATACAATCAGTGAAAATGTCAATCAGTTTTATGAAGTGGCTCGAAAGATCTGCTACCAGTTGGTAACCAGGATTTTAATCCCTTTAATAAAAGCAAACAGATATTGGGCACAGAAGGGTATCACTGATGGACATTTTCATCAACATACCAAGACAATGTAATTTATTAGTAAGGGCAAAATTTAACATCACACTTAACATCAGATAACAGCTGGCATGAATAGGTAAACATACTGATGCTTAGCACAATACAATAAGGAGACCCTCTAAATTTAAAGCAAGAGGGGAGTAATCATTTGCCTTTTCAAAATAACATAACACTAGATATAATTAACAGTGGGTGCTGCAGGCTTTGCTTAGGGAAGTATACAATCACCAGCAGTGTAACTGAACCATGCTTCTAAACATTGGCCGCAGCACACTGTGCAATTTAGAATGAAACCTCACCACATAATATAAAGGACTATTTGCAATAATTAAGACCACAGTTACAATTTGGCCAGAGCACACTGTGCAAATAAATGAACATTTGCAATAAATAAGACTACAGATACAATCTACTGGCCCGAAAGATGCAAACAGTAACTCTGAACACATTAAAATAATGGGCCTGTTATTATACTGTTCAAACAATTTAAAATTTTTCCTATATATATGGGGGCCAGTAAGATGTCAGGGTTGTAATGTATGCTGAGTGCATATAAGCTGGCAAGAAGAAATGCAAGGAGTCTTCAACCCATATCAATGACAATTTCATTACTCTCATTCTTAGGCAAATTATCTGCTGAAATGTGTTGAATACATCATGCAGTAGCCAAGAGTGTCCTTGGCCATTCACATGTATTTCATCTTCTGATCACAACTGAAAGCAATAAAAAGAAGAAAGCCCACTACAAAGGCCACATTCCACGCATGCTTGTATAAACCATTCCAACTGCACAGGCACAGTTCTATGGCAGTATAGAATGGGTTCTATTTTTAGTGTCACCCATTCTGCTGCTGTGTGGCAGGCCATCTACATTGTACTTGTATACTTGTACTTGTTTGAGTGGGTATGGTTAAGTGAATTACTCACCACTGTGTTCAAGTTGAGTGAAGCAATATAAGCATTGCTATTCATTTTGTGATCAAGATATGTAGGAGGTGAGGTACTGGCACAATTGAAGTTGTGGGGCGGCACCGTGACTCTTGTCGGGATAGCTCAGTGGTAGATCACTTGCCTGCGAAAGGCAAAGGTCTCAGGTTCGAGTCCTGGTTCCGGCACACAATTTTAATCTGCCAGGAAGTTTCATATCAGCGCACACTCCACTGCACAGTGAAAGTTTCATTCTGAAGATATGTTGTAAAATAAATAAATTCACGGTGACAAGTGTTTTTATATTACATTGATATAAGGACTATTTTTTCATATAAGGTGTTTCAATTACTCAATGGAATTTTTTGACAACTAAGTAGTTTCTAAAGAGTTTAAGGAGGTGGTACACACCATGGATATGTTGCAAGTATAGCTCCCATCTATATAATACAAAGGGGATGATTCCGGTGACACAGGTTGTGAAGCAGCCATTGAAATTGATTGTATTGTGTTAACAAGCATAATCTTCCACTGGGTAGTCAATTCTGCTCTTTGGCCACTGTCAGGCAATGGCCTCTCATTTGGGTGGGCAGCTGGCTTGTGATTATGTCCACAAAAAATTGCTGGGCAGAAATTACAGTGTAGCTAGTATACGGCATTGCTGACTTTACATGTGGCCCTGCTTCTGATAGGATAGAATAATTCACTGTGTAAGAAAATGCAGCCCCACGAGTTGCTTTAAAATAATTGTACTTGATCTAGATTTTGACACCTCTATGGGCGTCTTCATCAGAAAATTAAAATATAACACAAGGCATTTACACTTAGAGCTAAATGGTTTCATGTCATATGAAAATAGGAATAAAAATACTAGATAGTTAAGAACTATTGGTCTGAAGAAATAAAATGTAGTGGCTGCCCACTATAGGCTCCTATTATGGACAGAATAAGCCAGTGTTGGAGCTGGAACAGGAAAGCTGGGTGGGGTACCAGATCTTGCAGCTGGTAGTTTCATAGCAGTGTAACATATGTGGCAAAGGATTGAGAGTAGATGTGGCAGAAGGATGGACTACATTACTGCATAGACTGGGTAGGTGATAGAATACAATAATAAGAATGGTAGGGATGACTGTAAATAGATGGTCCTTATTTTCACGTGTAGTGGTAAGTAGTTGTGCTGAGAACAACACACATCATTTAAATTAACAATTAACATATTGCTCTCCCCCTCCCACCCCCCCCCCCCCAAAAAAAAAAAAAAAAAAAAAAAAAAAAAAAAAAAAAAAAAAAAAAAAAAAAAAAAAAAAAAAAAAAGTTCTCTGAATAATGTACACAGAAAACATTTTCAGATCTTGCAATTCTCCTGCCCTGTCTGCTAGCCCCTCGTCTAAATGCATGTCCATCCCAAACCCTGTGATCCTAAATTAACTCATTCTGAACTAAAACCCTCTTCTCCACAGTCTCTCTCATCCTCTATCATGCCTCATCAAATAAATTCACTTCCCCATGCTGTGACAACTCCCTCTGTCTGTGGCCACAGTGAGTTCACCAGTGCTGTCACATTCTGAACCTGTGCACCTGATGTCTCCCCCCTTGTTCACTGAACCTGACACAACAACTCACTTCAGCTGAGCTGTAATGCAAGAGATTGTAACCAACTGGGACACTATAGCCATAATGGTATATTTGTGTTTATGTGTCTACAACTCAGCACCTCAATTATTTGATGACTTTCTATAATAATAATCTCTATATATAAAAGTAAGTGTCCCGATTGACTGACTGACTCATCATCGACCAGCCCAAACCACTGAAGATGGAAACTTGAAATTTGTGGATGATGTTGATCTTACTCTGTAGGCGTCATTTAAGAAGCGATTTTTCAATATTCCTTCCATAAGGGGGTGAAACAGGGGATGAAACGTTTTTTGAAAATACATAGCTATTTAGACACTTTTGAAACTAGAACTGCAAAATTTCGGATTTTAATTCAGGGTTCGAATTTAAAAGACACGTGTTTCGGCATTTTTTGAAATTCGACAAATAAGGGGGTATAATAGGTGACTCAAAAAATTGATTTTCAAAAATATGTTGCTGTTAACTCAAATTTTAAGCTACAACTATGAAACTTTGGATATGGAATCTTGGTCAGGATTAAAAATCCATGATTTTTAGTATTTTTGGAAATTCAACAATTAAGAGGGTTAAATAGAAGATCAAAAATTCTTTTTGAAAACACATTACTATTGACACAATTTTGAAGCTAGAGCTGCAAAAATTGATATTTGTATTGTTCGTTATGATTAAAGAAAAAAAAAAAAAAAAAAAAAAAAAAGGGCCACGTGTTTTGATATTTTTGGAAATTCAACCATCAAGGGGGTTAAATTGGAGAAGGGGTGCTTTTCGAAAATCTGTTGCTATTTAGGCAATTTTGAAGTTAAAATTACAAATTTTTGGATTTGGATTCGGGGTTCGAATTTAAAAGACACGTGTTTCGGTATTTTTGGAAACTCAACCAATAAGGGGATGAAATACGAGATGCAAAAAATTGATTTTAAAAAAAATATGATGCTGTTAACTCAAATTTCAAGCTGTAACTACGAAACTTAAGATATGGATTCTTAATCAGAATTAAAAAGAAACAACTGGTGCAGACCAACCAGCCTACACATGCGAAGCAGCAGGGGTTCGGCTAGTAAATAAATAAAAATAGAGGTGTTTGTGCCTATATTTCACTCTGCAGCCAAAACTACACATCACAAACAAATAGTGTGTGTCTGTGGTAGTAGGTATCAGTCTCCCATTGTGCACTATGGTGGTAGAGGGTTGATAACGATAAAGGGATGTAAGATATGGGAGTTGAAAGTTACTGACTTATATGTGTTGTCAATATTTTGGTCTTCAACAAAAACTACACAATGGAGACGAACAATCTCTCTGTGCAGTTGTAGTACAAAGTCTCCCGTTGTACACCATAGCAGTTCCGTGTCGATAGCTATAAGAGGCTGGAAGATATAGTGGTTGAAAGTTGTCAGCTTGCGTAAAATTCGGACTGAAGGCCAGCAATTACTTTTGGTACTATAATAACAAAGAGATTATATACAGTGAAACATGATGCACATTCTTCAGTTTTTTTACTGCAACAAGCATATAAATAGAAAAAAATAAGTGCATATTGCAGTTTGAAAAGTAAAACTACCAAGAAATATGCCAAAGTGTAAGAAAGAAATTTTGCATTCTCAATCCATTTCTAAAAGACAGAAAAGGTGCTGAAAAGTGAATCTACAGACGATAGAAACCTGAAATTTGTAGCCGTTGTTTACCTTACACTGTAGGCATCAGCAATTTTTCGATATTTCCATCCCTAAGCGGGTGAAATAAGGGATGAATGGTTTTTGAAAATGTGTTGCTATTTAGGCAATTTTGAACCAAGAAATACAAAACTTTTTTGATTGAAATTTTAAAAACACGTGTTTCAATATTTTTGGAAATTCAACCATTAAGCAAGTGAAGTAAAGGAAAATCTATTAATTGTGATATATTTTGATGACAGAAATGTGAAAATTTGCATTTGGAACCTTGGTTAGAATTTTTTAAAAGAAAGGGAAAAAAAAAGTTTTCGGATGTTTTGAATTCTGCCAACAATGGTGCAATAGCAGGTGACAAGTTGTATCAAAATACTTGATTAGGAAAGCATTTTTAAAGCTAAATCTATGTAAATTTATATTTAGAATCAGAAACAACCAATGCAGACCATCCAGTCTATGCATGTGAAGCAGTGGGAATGAAGCTAGTAATAATAATAAAAAATATGTTTTCTGTTCCGCAGGACCTAATTGAGAAGCAAGACTCCATGGTCACGGAACAAGTCAGTACATGAAATTTCTACCTTTACATTACATTGTTTATATTTCTCCAAAGACTTTCATATTAATAATAACAGACAGCATATTACAAAGGCAGCATGTAATACCTTCTATATTAATTTGTTGCATTATATATTGCCTAGAGTGTATACTCTAAGTAGCTACATTTCTAATCTAAGTTTACACCTACATAAGAACTCATTACTTGGTCAGTTACTGTCATCTTCCCCACTTAGTTGAACTGGCAAAGTTATAATTATGTAAGTCTTCTAATTTATCAAGAAATGATATATTCAAAAAAATTTAGTACCTGAAACACAAAAAGAGAAAAAAGACATCTGTAAAGATAAAATTGGATTTCTATGTCATCCCTACCTTGACTAGAAATATTGAAGCAGTGGTACATTCCATATGTGAAATACACATAAGTTGTTCCAGGTTTCATGAACATTGGTTTATTTCTCTCTGTAATCTTCCCATTGTAAGAATGTGAAGCCTTGTCGATGCCACCAAGGTAAGATTCTGTTTCAACAATTCTAGCTTTCAAGATAATATTGTCAAACTGCCTCACAAGTACTTTCCCCAACAGATTTCTGGCTAAGTCTTCACAATATACATCAAAGAACTCTTCCTTTAATCTGATGTTAGTACATGTTTCTGGAATAAGTAGCTTGGAATTTACAGCAACAATTTCATTTTCAGTAGCTGTTGGAAAGTAACAGCTTGTAGATTCTGTTTCAATTCTCCTCTTTTCTTTTGACGTTTTCTCTCTTGTTCTCCTCATTGAAAATAAGCAATGCTTTACTCGAGGAGTATAAAATGAAACCTGCAATGTGAACCATGTTCAGATATTTGTCAAGAGTTCTACATTCATGACACTGATAGTAAAATGTGCAACAAAAACAAGATAACAGCTTAACCATGTGAATCATATCTCTAATGTAATGGTAGGTCTGCATACATGATACTTTTGAAGAAAATAGATGGTGTAGAGTTTGGGTGATTAACTGGCAGCCTGTGAGGCTTTTTTTTTTTTTTTTTTTTTTTTTTTGTGGTTTTAGGGTGCACAACTGCTGTGGTCATTAGCGCCCAACACTGCCCAAAGTAAAAAAGAACCGGGGTTAGAAATTAAATGGCTTTCGCCATATTTGCACGATGTATAAAAAGTAAAACTCTGTTAACCGATTGCGGGTCATCAGCTAAAATGGCAGACAATTCAAATGGGAAACACAGATCATGACGGAGACGGTTAAAAAATGGACATTGCACTAAAAGATGGTTCACAGTAAAAGGTGCATCACAGTGCTCACATAAGGGAGCAGGACCACCACGTAATAAATGCTGGTGGCTAAAACGGCAGTGGCCAATACGAAGCCGGGCTAGAACAATCTCCTCTCGGCGGGAGGGTCGAGATGACGTTGACCAGATATCAGGCACAGGTTTAATGGCTCGCAATTTGTTCCCTGACAGGGATGACCAATGTAGATACCAACGCGAGATAATACGCTGGGAGATACCAGCGCGAAGGTCATCAGAGCTGGTGGAAAAGGTAGATAGCCGAGGAAGGAGAACTGCTTCCTTGGCAGCCATATCCGCAGCCTCATTCCCCAACACTCCCACATGGCCAGGGACCCACAGAAACGTCACCGTAGTTCCGCTCGTTGAAAGAGAAGTAAGGCAATTGCGGATGCTTTGTACCAGGGGATGGGCCGGATATAGGATGCGAAGGCTCAACAAAGCACTCATAGAGTCCGAGCAAATGACAGTCTTACTGAGCGAGTGGCGCCGGACGTATTGTGTGGCTTGGTATAATGCATACAGCTCAGCTGTAAAAATGGAACTCCACTCAGGAAGACGATATTTAAAAGAGACGTTGCCAAGTACAAAAGCACACCCAACACCCTGGTCTGTCTTTGAGCCATCAGTGTAAATGAACAAATTGTCATCAAATTTAAACCGGAGTGCGTGAAATTCTCTCTGGTAGACGAAACGAGGTGTGGAGTCCTTTGGAAGAGAATGAAGATCAAAGTTAACACGGACTTCGGGGCTTCGCCACGGTGGAGAGGTGCTCTCTCCAGTCGAGAAGATAGCAGGCATTGTAACGCCAAGCTGGCCGAGTAGCGAACGCAAGCGTACTCCCGGTGGTAGCAGAGCAGACGGGCGCAGAGTGAAGAGACTGTCAAGTGAGTCGTTAAAAAAAAAACTGCGTACGTCGGGTGTCCTCGCATGGACGACAAACGACTAGCGTAACGGCTAAGCAGGAGTTCCCGACGGTAAGAAAGGGGTAGTTCGGCGGCCTCGGCATAGAGGCTCTCAACGGGGCTAGTATAAAACGCTCCTGTCGCCAGACGGAGACCGTGGTGGTGGATTGTATTAAGGCGGCGCAGTATGGACGGTCGAGCCGAAGAATAAACGATGCTACCATAGTCCAGTTTGGACCGAACTATGGTGCGATACAGATGGAGGAGAGTAGACCTGTCAGCTCCCCACGAGGTGCCACTTAACACCCGCAGCACATTGAGAGAGCGGGTACAGCGAGCTGCCAAACGGGATATGTGGGGAGACCGACTTAACTTCCTATCGAGAACAAGTCCCAAGAACGTCGTGGTATCCACAAATGGAAGTACTATGGGGCCCAGTCGAAGGGATGGGGGAAGGAACTCCTTCCGCCGCCAGAAGTTCATGCAGACTGTCTTGTCGGCTGAGAATCGAAAGCCAGTGTCCATACTCCACGCGTGGAGATTGTCTAGGCACCGCTGGAGGCGCCGCTCCAGGAGACCCGTTTGCTCAGAGCTGCTGTAGATCGCGAAGTCGTCAACAAATAGGGACGCCGACACTCCCAGTGGAAGGTGATCGGCTATAGAATTGATTGCCACTGCAAATAAAACAACGCTCAGGACCGAGCCCTGGGGGACTCCGTTCTCCTGATTAAAAGTGCTCGATAAAACCGAACCAACACGCACTTTAAAAACACGGTCTGTTAAAAATTCACGGATAAAAATTGGCAGGCGACCCCGAAAACCCCATGTATGCAGAGTGCGGAGGATGCCCATCCTCCAGCAGGTGTCGTATGCCTTTTCCAGATCAAAGAACACCGCTACTGTCTGGCGCTTCCGTAAAAAGTTATTCATTACTGAGGTAGATAGGGCAACAAGATGATCCACCGCAGAACGGTGCTTGCGAAACCCACATTGGACATTAGACAGGAGATGTCGCGTTTCAAGCCACCATACCAGGCGAGCCTGTGAGGCTGATCTGGTCTACAATTGGTTTTGTTTGCCAAAATGTGTTTTGGGGAATAATTTAGTGATATGTTATCTCTGGAAAATGGTGATGTTCATATCAGTGCATTACTCTTTAAGACAAAGTGGCTCACTAGCTTAACTAAGCATGTGAACTGGACCATCATTTCTCAAAAGATTATCCACGCCTGGTTAGATCATAATCTTTGTCTTATATATCCACCAAGAAAAAACAAATTACTAACAACAGTTATAAAGACTTCCTTTGATGCAATAAATACAATATTTGTCATTATTACAAGTACTTTTTCAGTTGGTCTATAACAGATTTTTTTTGCAAGATACATAATTAAAGTGTCTGCCTCTGTGTCTGAGAGGTCTGAGTGACTTACTGTTATGCTCAGGTTTGATTTTCAATACTACCAGAAATTTTTCCTTGGTGGGAGGATTGGAAGAGGGTGCACTCAATCACATGAGGAATTACTTCACTGAGAAATATGGTTCCAGGCCACGAAAACACAAAATTCTAGGAGAAGGATGACACGGTGTGGACAGCTGATACCATGAGCCCTGTGGACTGAGTTTACATTTCTTTACATGGCCAAAGTAGGGTTTTGTGAGATGAAAAGTATTAAGATGGCAAAAAATCAAATCTGTATCTCTTTACGAATGGTTGTCACGTAAAATTTAGATATACAATGTTTTGTGAGGTGAAAGCTCACAAAGAAAAAATAAGGGCGTGGCAGCTCTTGCATAACAATCTCAATTACTTTATTCAATTACTGATGGAAATTCTCTGCTGAGATGCTAAAATATTGTTCAAAAGAGATAGATTTGCTGGGCAGTACTTACCTTAGTTCTGTACTGCTGATTGCCACACAAAAAACTGAAAATGGAGACAATAGGACAAGCTTTTGGAACTGTGAGTTCCTTCATCAGGTAGGAAAGGATGGAAGGGAAAGGGAACAGGAAACGGAAGTTTATTCATGACCTAAGCCTTCTGTTCCCAGTTCCCTTTTTCTTCCTTCCTTTCTTACCTGATGAAGAAGCACAGTTCCAAAAGCTTGTCCTATTTTTTGTCTACATTTTCATTTTTTCGTGTGGCTATCAAAGGTACAGAATCTCAATTACTTGTTAGATATGTTCCAATATCTGCCCTCTAGAGCTCCATCCAGTATCATGGAAGTTATTTCTGGATATCTTAAGACATGTCCCATGATTTTGTCTCATCTTCTTTTCAATGTTCTCCACATCTTCTATGAATGCCAATGCTGTGGAGAACTAAATCATTCTTATCCTGATGCTGCTGACCAGACATGTCCTTCACATCTAACCACATGATTTCAATTTCATCCTGAGAATTAGAAATTCTTTTTTGCCTTCCTATGTTGCTGTTAAGAACCCTACAATACTGCATGGAATGGGCTGCTAAGATCTATTGTGACTGCTTCTAACATTTTGATATAATTACTTATTTTATTTTTTTACTATCTGACATATTGCCAGTGAGGAGTGCAAACTGATATTTTATTATTTGTTACTGTACAGTAACTTCCTTGTATTTATTTATACTGCACAACTATTTCAGTAAACTTTCTTATCATTCTGAAGTGACTATAGCTTACATCAAATAATTACAATAAATCAACCATACTGAATGTCTTCAATTGAGACTGCTGTATTTGAAACAATCTTAAAAGTGGAATCTATCTTCTGCACTTGAGAATGATGACATAGTTAGCTGAAACTAGTGGTAGTGTTAATAAATACAAAATAGTAACTGTTGGCCTAAGTGCATATTATACATGTGTCTCAATGTTTATAATAAAGATGTTCTATAGGTTTGTGTATGCTTCAAAAACTCAAAAAGTTCTTGATCAATTGAGCTCAAAGTTTGACACAACATTGTATTCTACTACAGGAAGGTTTTTGATGCCTATTTCTTTAATATATTTTAGATAATCGATATACATATCAATTTTGCAATATTTGGTAACACCATTTCCCCATCATTAAATTTATTTAAATTTGTATATGACATACATTTAAAAAAACATGTGCATTCCAGTAGAATATTGTATCAAAATTTCATGGAATTAGGAGATTTGTGGCTAGGAAAAGCTAGCCTATAACTACAACTGTGAATGATGGTTTGTTCAAAATATGAAACTTTTTCACACATGATGTTGAAATTTTGACACAATGTTGTCTTCAATTTTTCACAGGTGTTTTTAGTACTAATTGGGTTGAATCACATTTTGTAGAACATAGCAAACAATAAAACAATTTTCAGATTTATGCTAAAGTTGAGAATTCAAAGAGCAAACACTATTTTCACAGAGTAATTATTGTTCCGTTTTTCACATTATATGAGCTCAAAATTTGATATAGTATACAACCCGCTTAAAACTGAGTTTCATCCATTTTTTGCACCAGCAACGTAAACATGACCACAAGAAAACATTTAAATAGTGCACCTGGCAATCTTGATTATAGCGAATGATTGAAATGACATAATTAACAGATATCCACCGTACTGTTTTTATGAGTGCAATAAAATTTTGGACATTTGACTCGCAAAACAAGATGAATGGCACTGTCAACGTAAAAATTCATATGGTGCTTGGCAGAGGGAACTTTACAACAGATTTCCAATCTAGAGTTTTATTCCAATCTTGATTAAATTTGTCACACTTGATGTTCAAAACAAGAAAAACATCATATCTACATAACATTTCATATGATGCATGGTTAAGGGTAGCTTGCTTCAGACTGACTGATCACCATAAAATTTGGCAGAAATACGTAATTTTTCCTATACATTGGAGGGAGAAGATTGACAAAGAATGGGGGAAAGGAATAACAGAAACAAGGGGATGGTTGGGTGGATGTAAAATGAGGAGAAATAAATAAATTGATGTAATGAAGGGAGGGAAGATACACATGCAGAAAGGAGGGAGAGGGGGAGATGGATAGGGTGTGAGATAAGAGATGTAAATGGTGTTGGTGAAGATGATGGACAGAGATAAGGGGAAAAGGAGGAGATAGACAAAGAAAGGGGGAGAGACAGACAAAGGGGACAGGGAGACAAAGGAAGGGGGAGGAAAGGGACGAAGGGAGTGGAAGGAGGAGAGGGGCAAATAGAGGGGAAAAAGGAGATTAGGGTATATATTGAATATTAACAACCACAAAGCATTACTGGGTTTGTTAGTAGTAAATAATACCCACTTTGGTCTACATGAGATTGCCGCAAGACCACAAGTTATCCGACTGCCAGCATGGCGCAATGCATAGCATCACCGATTGCGGTGATGAAGGTCACTGGTTCAATCACATCCACCAGCAACAATTTATTTCTTTGCATTTATCATTTCTAGAATGTTCTAGATGTTTCATATGTTCACTTGTAATTTCTACATGTTTCTTATGTTAAATATTATTCTAATTTCTGGTACATTCTGTCTGTGTGTAAACAGCAGAGCACTCTATCCAAGAGGCAGTCAGTGCTGTGTGTATGTTTCAGTTCGCAATAAACCTGCTTTCAGTATAAGTGCTGTGTTCAGTTGACAACCCTGCCTTCGAAATCAAGCCTGCTTCAAATTTCAACATGACATTGTTTGGTGGAGGTACCGGGTATCATGTGCAAGAACTGCATCACCATGACTCCGATTAGGCAATGTAAAAGCTGTCACTTACATGGACCAGAACCGGAATACACGGGATATACTGAGTACATCCTTCCGAAAGTCTGTATCATCAGAAGACCCATGGACACAAAACCAGCGGCAAGCCAGCTGCACATCAGACACCTGTTGATGTTCTCTGGAGACGCTGGACAGAACCCCAACAAATAGCTAAAAGGGTTCAAATGAGTCACCAAGTGTAACAGGTGGGATCATATAATGTGCTTGGCCAACTTTATTTCTACCTGGACGGTACAGCCTAGCAATGGTTTGGAAACAATGAAGAGAAGTTGAATGACTGGGAAATGTTCCAGACGGTACTTAAGAAGACGTTTGGAGACCGCCAGAGACAAATTCACTCGGTGGAAGAATAACTGAAGACTGTGTAGTTCAGCAAGTATCCCGTACCCAAAGACTGGAAAGCTGCACTGGGCACTCCAATGCTCAAGATCTGCAAAATTACAGGCCTAATCAATGACATTGGTTTGCAGCAGGATTTTGGAACATATACTTTCCTCAAATATTTTGAACTAACACAAAGAGAATGACCTATTGTTCATTGTCAACATGGATTCAGAAATTATTATTCCTGTGAAACACAGCTTTACTCACTTGATGTGATGAGTGCTATCGAGAAGGGATGTGATTCTTCCGTCACTCCTTGGTAAAACTTACTCATTATGAAGATTAAAATACACAATTTTGTGTTTGTTCTACTGTTTTGTTTATTTTGTGAATTGATTTTCGGCTTATTAGGCCATCATCAGACATTTACTGAAGTTCATTCAAAGAACTTTTGTTGTCAGTAAAACAGAAGATATATTATTTACAGAAAAGTAAATTAACTTCATTTTTTTCAGTACTCTTAATTTACAGATTTCATTCAAATATTTATTTACAGTGTAACTGCTCCATCAAAGAAGTTAATTTACTTTTCTGTATATAACATATCTTCTGTTTTACTGATAACACAAGTTCTTTTCAGACTGAACTTCAGTAAATGTCTGATGATGGCCTAATAAGCCGAAAATCGATTCACAAAATAAACAAAATAGTAGAACAAACACAAAATTGTGTATTTTAATCTTCAGGGTGTAAAACAGACTCCATAGTTCTAGATTTCCAGAAGGCATTTGACATTGTACCTACAAGTGTCCTCTAAACAAATTGCATGCTTATGGAATACCATCACAGTTGTGTGATTGGATTCATGATTTCCTGTCAGTAAGGGCACAGTACGTTGCAACTGATGGTAAGTCATCGAGTAGAACAAAAAATGTTCAAATGTTTGTAAATCTATCGGACCAAATTGCGTCGTCATCAGTCCGTAGCTTACAAACTATTTAAACTAAGGTAAACTAACCTATGGACAAAACACACACACACACACACACACACACACACACACACACACACACACACACACGCCCCAGGGAGGACTTTAACCTCCGACAGCAAGCAACTGCGCGCTCCGCAGTGAGACGCCTTAGACCGCTCGGCTACTCCACCGCGGCCCGAGTAGAACAAGTGATATCTTGCATTCCACAGCGAAGTGTTATAGGGCCCTTAATGTTGCTTACTTTTATGATTTTGGAGACAATGTGGACAGCTCTCTTAGACTGTTTGCAGACGATGCCATCATTTATCCTTTAGCAAAGATAAAAGACAACTGAAAAATGATTTAGATATTTGCATGAAACAAAAATTGTCAGTCGACTCAAAATACAGAAAAGTGTGAAGTCATCCATACGTGCACTAAAAGAAATCCATTAAACTTCATTCACACAACAAGCCAGTCAAATCTACAAACTGTAAATTCAATTAAAATCTAAAAATTATAATTATGAAGAACTTAAATTGGGAAGAACACGTAGAAAATATTGTACGAGGGGAGGGGGTGAACCAAAGGCTTTGTTTCATTGGCCGAACACACAGATGGTGCAACAGTTCTACTAAAGAAACAGCTTACACTATACTTGCGCATGCTATTTTGGAGTACTACTGTGCATTGTGGGATACACAGTAGGTGGGACTGACGAACAACTTATACAACATTCAGAGAAGGGCACCTCGTTTTGTATTATTGCAATACAGGAGAGAGAGAGTCACGAAAATGATGCACAAGTTGGGGAGGAAATAATTAAAAGAAAAGTGTTATTTATTACGGCGAGATCTATTTGTGAAATTTCTTTCACCAACTTTCAGAATGTGAACATATATTGTTAGTGCCCACCTACACAAGGAGACATGATCATCATCATCATAATAAAATATGAGAAATCGGATTACAAACAAAAACTTTAGGTGTTTCATTTTCCTGCGAGCTATTAGAGAATGGAACCATAGAGAAATATCACAAACGTGGTTCGATGAACCCTCTGCCATGCACTTCAATGTCACTTGAAAAAATATCCATGTAGATGTTGACTGAATGCTGAAAAGCATAATCAGTCTCTAATGATGGTGATTCATGGTGAACAGGAAAGGTGCATGCTCTTTCAAACCCCAGTGGCAGAGAATGAGGGAAATAATCTTTGGTGTCTACCACGAAATAAATAAATAATGGTGTTCCTGGTCTAAGGTTGAAAGGTTCTTGATCTACCCTTGTCCAGTGAGCAAATTAAATATTGTAATAAGTTTTACATGCAGGGCCGTATTTAGGCAACCTCAACATGTGCAGCTGCACAGAGCTGCAAAATTTCGCCCGAAACGCGACTCCTCATTGGATGCCTTCACCTTCCATCATTCATCACGCTGTTGCCAACGGATGCACGTCAAACTCCGCGCGTACGCATAAACTGCACTTTATCAGATAAGGTAAAAATCCCACGATGCGTTTATGAGAAAAAAATATGAATCCATCTTTTTCCAATTCGAGCTTTTAAATGTGTACACTAATAAAATTATTGCACTATAAATAATTATCTATATCCATATTAGAGGATCATGAAACCAAGTACCGTACTGTAGGTTAATCGTTAGAACAACATACAGTATTAGGCGCATTCATAATTAATTTGCTCATTCTTAAGTTCATTTACAAAGCAAACGATAAATTCCTGACATTAATAATCTTCGTTGCATGTTCTTGTGAAAGAGCAAAATTGCTCACTGATTTCGTATTATTGCGATAGACAGCGTTTCTAGGAAATTACCGAAAATTAATTGTGGGTAAGACAGTTTGCATTTATAAAACGTACACACACACACACACACACACACACACACACACACACACACACACATAGAGCCAAAACTTATTGCTGTGCCTATGACATATCGTATCAAATTACACACCAAAACTGATTGTTTCATAGGATTAACTTGTATCTTCGTGACACATGACATAGAGTCTTCATTCTGAATATATAATCTTCAGCCACCTTTATCACAAATACAAAATCGTATTTCTGCGCACTTTATAGTTCGTAACTAACTTCCTGGCAAACAAATCAACATTGTTTGTGCGTTGCCGGTGGCATATAAACATCTGAAATTCCGAAGTAATCAAACAAATGAAACAATTAACAACAAAACTCGAAGAGTCGATACGTTCAAGGTAAAAATCGAGCAATCGATACGTGTTATACTAGTATCGACAAATCGATAGTTCTATTGAATGATAAACTATCGAATGTATTAACACCAACGATATCTATCGAAAATAGGAATCTATATCTATCATGATACTTTAGCGCGAGTATTGTCAATGTTAAGTTAGGGTTACCAACCGTCAGGCTTTTTCCTGACATGTCCGGTTTTTTTAATTATTTTTTGAATGTCAGGCCGGCATTTTTGTTTTTCAGAAAATGTCCGGCTTTTTGGTAATGAAGTTGTAATTTCATCATCTGACGACTTTCAATGTAGCGTAATTGCACCAAAGTAAAAGCTGCACAGAATTGGCTATATGTTTTTTCACGGTGTGTGAACATAGATGGTTCAAAACTGTTTGACCAATTCTGCAACATCAAGAATTGTGCCAAATCTATATCGCTGAACGAAAATTCTCAGCTAGACCGACAGTGGTGTAATTTTTTATTATTATTATTAAATAAGTGTTTTGCCGACGACATAGTAATTCTGTCAGATACAGCAAAGGACAGCAAGTAGATGAAGATGAAATAGGAGCTACTATACTGAGAGATGAATTTGACAGAGCACTGAAGGACCTAAGTCGAAACAAGGCTCCTGGCGTAGATAACATTCCCTCAGAGCTACTGAAGTCTCTGGGAGAACCAGCCATGACAAAACTGTTCCACCTGGTCTGTAAGATGTATGAGACAGGCGAAGTACCCTCAGACTTTAAGAAAATCCCATTACAAAGAAAGCAGGCGCAGACAGGTGTGAAAACTACAGAACCATCAGTTTAATAAGTCATGGTTGCAAAATACTAAAACAGAAGGATGGAAAAGCTGGTAGAAGCCGACCTCGGGGAAGATCCGTTTGGGTTCAGGAGAAATGTGGGTACACGGGAGGCAATAATCACTTTACGGCTTATCCTAGAAGATAGATTAAGAAAAGGCAAACCTACATATCTAGCTTTTGTAGATTTGGAGAAGGCTTTTGACAATGTTGATTGGAATAAACTCTTTCAAGTTCTGAAGCAAGCAGGAGTCAAATATAGGGACCGTAAGGTTATTTACAACTTGTACAAAAACCAGACAGCGGTTGTCAGAGTTAAGGGGCATGAAAAGGAAGCAGTGATTGCGAAGGGAATAAGACATGTCTGTAGCCTATCTCCAATGTTATTCAGTTTGTACACTGAGCAAGCCATAAAGGAAAGCAAGGAGAAATTTGGAGAAAGAATTAAAGTTCTGGGTGAAGAAATAAAAACATTCCATTATGCTGATGACATTTTAATTCTGTCAGAGACAGTAAAGGACCTGGAAGAGCAATTGAACGGAATGGACAGTGTGCTTAAAGGTGCATATAAGATGAACATTAACAAGAGCAAAACTGGGGTAATGGAGTGCAGTGTAAGAAAATCAGGTGATGCTGAAGGAATTAGATTGGGAAACGAAGCAATAAAGGAGGTAGATGAGTTTTGTTACTTGGGCAGTAAAATAACAAATGATACTCTAAGTACAGAGGATATAAAATGCAGAATGGCAATGGGTAGAAAAGCGTTCTTGAAAAAGAGAAATTTGTTAACCTCGAATATTGATTTAAGCCTAAGGAAGTCCTTTTTGAAGACATTTGTGTGGAGTGTTGCCTTGTATGGGAGTGAGACATGGACGATAAACAGCGCAGACAGGAAGAGGATTGAGGCTTTTGAAATATGGTGCTACAGAAGAATTCTGAAGATTAGGTGGGTGGATCGCGTAACTAATGAGGAGGTACTGAACAGAATTGGGGAGAAAAGAAATTTCTGGCATACCTTGACTAAAATAAGGGATAGATTGGTAGGACACATTCTTAGACATCAAGGAATTGTGAATTTAGCGTTGGAGGGAAGTGCGTGGGCATAAAACCGCAGAGGAAGACCAAGAGATGGATACAGTAAGCAGATTCAGACAGATGTAGGTTGCCGTTCTTATGTGGAGATGAAGAGGCTTGCTCAGGATAGGGTATTGTGGAGAGCTGCATCAAACCCAGTCTCCGGACTGAAGACCATAACAACAACAAATGTGAAAATATCGAAACATTTTCTGAAATTTTGACAATATTTCTTTGGTATTCTTGGTAGCAATGCTTCTACTGAACGTGTTTTTTCTCTCATAGCGGCTCCGTGGTCAAAAGAGAGAAACCGTTTTATGATGGATTTAGTACTTGCCAAGTACAATTTCAAGGACATGTCTTGTGGGGAATTTTATAACTATATTCTTAAAGATAATAATTTACCTATTCTCTCAGCTGTACATTCTATTGAAATGTACACTTCAAAATAGGAAACACAAATTAAAAATGCTGAAAAATAACTTCCAGGTGATTGTATTGTATTTGTAAGCATTAAATAATATTGTGATTCTTCAGTTTCTCCCGGCGTATTTGATAATCAAAATATCCACGGGTGTACTGCCGGTCTATAGTGTCCAACGGGCACAATATTTCGGCGATCATACATGTCGCCATCTACCCCAGGAATTGGAACACCTGAGAACTGTATTTCGAAAAAAAAAAAAAAAAAAAAATGAGTACTCAGAGTGGCAGAGTCAGCGGGCTCTCCGCCCAACCACTACATCACAACCTGTGGAAACGGATGAAAACACGAGGGAGAGTGTAGGCACTGCGTTAGTTCCATATACCGGCGCACTCTCGGGGAAGATCGCCCGCATTTTGAAAAAAACACCAGGTTAGAACTGTTTTTTGTCCGCCGAATAAAATTCGTGCACTGGTGGGGAACGCCAAAGATGATCTCGGTTTGAGGAAGGCCGGCGTGTACCAGATTCCGTGTCAGTGTGGACAGACGATGCGTACCGTCGAGGATCGATGCGTTGAACACCAGAGGCACACACGATTGATGCATCCGAGCAAGTCAGTGGTCGCTGAACATTGTTTGTCGGAGAATCATGCGATGGACTATGAAGGCACTAGGATTCTGGTACAGACGTCGAGATACTGGGACTGCGTCGTTAGAGGGGCCATCGAAAATCGCACAAGTGACGACCTCATAAATCGTGACTGTAGCTATAATCTTAGCAAAGCTTGGGAACCAGCGATTGGGTTAATTAAGAGTAAATCTAGCAAACGTAACGAAGTGACGACCACGGCGGACAGAGCCCTCACACCGACGTCTTCTCAGACGCCGGCGCAATCGGTTCCACTGCGCGGCCGCGGCGCGGGGCGCGGACTGCGGAGTGGTCGCTCCGCGGGCCGAGGATATTTAAATCGCCCGCTACCGGGCTAGAACCCAGTTCCCTTCGAGCAGCCGTAGCGTGCGGATCTCCGTGCCGGCGCGTTTCCAGGAGCTCAGTCCGTCATTTCACCTGATGATGGCGACATGTATGATCGCCGAAATATTGTGACCGTTGGACACTATAGACCGGCAGTATACACGTGGATATTTTGATTATTAAATAATATTGTTTAATACTATAGTATATTTTCATTATATTACTTTTTGGTTCTATTGATAGCAGATCATGTTTATTACCAAAATGTTTAAAATATAAACAATTTTTGTTTCTAAAATAAATTGCTAGGCTTTTTTTTTTTTTTTTTTTTTTTTTTTTTTAAGTCAGGCTTTTGGTGAAGCGATATCCTACTTCTGATAATTTTGATGTGGTACCCCAATGTTAAGTGAATATCTCCCACCAGTCACTAAACTCTGTTCAGCGTAACTTCAGGATTGACAGTTCCGCAGGAACACGTGGAGGCCGGGCCACAGTTGCAACATCCCGCAAGGATCCCTCGCGATGTTTCACGTTTCATTCAACTCCCTCAAACATGCAAACTGCACACAGCATAAATATGGAACTAGCATTTCTTCAAAAGTTACACTATGTTGTAATTTGGTTTTTATTTGCGCAACAACAAATTATTAAGACGATATATCGACATTTTATGAAACTGCATATTCTAATGATTCTACCGAATTTTCAACATGCGGAGAACTTTTTTGTTACGTGAGAACATTCCGGAACAACCAAGAGTTTTCTAACGCCACATAATTTCGTTTGAACAGGATGCACGATTGTGCACTATTGCGTCATTCAGTGGTGCCCACGGAGGGGGGAGGGGGGGAGGGCAATCAATGCAGGGGGGGGGGGGAATCATGACGCAAACTGCGTCATTGAAATTTCGGGGAGGGGGGGGGGGCGCCTTATAAAACAATCTACAAAAATTGAAATGAAAGATATTTAATTTTAATATGAAATGGCAAAACAGGACCTAATAGCTCGAGTATGGGGGAAGGGGCGGGGGTGGGGGGGCTCTGACGTCAGTTACTGGGCGGTCACCCATGTGGTTTCGCCACGAGAAACGGATCACTTGGTTTATAATTTACATGTTATTAACTTATTCGATCCTCCTACTTACCTCTAAAATATCTAAGTATAAATTTTATACGTCTGTCGCTGCGAGAAAAAGCATCTTAAAAAGGCTATCGCATACTAAGAGAATGAATAACAGTGAAAGGAAAAAAAAAAAATGTACTGCAGTAATATTGCAGTTATATCGTAAACGATCGTCGAACAAACAACAAGGCAAGGTTCTTCCTTGGCAAGTGAGCGCCGAAGGCGCGAATTTTTGGACGGAGACCTGTGATCGATGGTACATTCTGTTGTGGTAATCTGTAATATACTGGGATAATGACAGATTATTTATTATCTACAATGTATAAGCATTACGAAATTATCTCGTATGTTTATATTCGTTGATAGTGTTTCTTTTGTAAGTTGTTCCGCAATCTTAGTTTCTCATCACAATCGATATATTACTCCTTGACAGCTGAACCACAGTCTAACATATAAACCTTCTGTGATAATACAGAATTACAGATACAGGGGGAAGCTGATTGTTTCCATGTGAAAGGCGGGTTTTCCCAGGCTGATGGGTTCCCCGCCAGCCGGTTAACAGTTTGAACCTAGTGAATGGACAGGTAGTCAGGGTTTTCCTAATGTGCTCGGAAACTAGAAACGTTTAGCCGAGCGAGGGCGGCTATTCCAGATTGCAACTGAAGTACAATATAGCCACACTTTATTCTAAAAATCCATATAGAATCAGGGTATTATCATATGGCAAATATAATTATATGAATGGATTCAGGAGACTTTGGAGAACCAAACGCCGTAATTACAATTTAAATATTCCTGATAGATAAAAAGCCGATAAATTTCAGTGCTGTAATAATAACATTATAAGACTTATATTTACAATTATTGATATGTAGTCTTTATCAGTAACAATATAAGAAGCAAATGGGCAGCATTGTACCATGCTACCTACCGTAAAAGACCTACCACGTTTTTTCTGTATTCTTTCAATAAACTTACTTTTACTTTCTTGTTCTGCTTTTCGTTGAGGTAGTAATATTCTTGTGTCAGAACATAGATTCCAGCACAGAAAACAATTATATGTATTTGTGGACAAGAAGTGAATATATTAGCATAAAAAGCCATGATAAATTAAATATTAATTGTGTAACTATATTTCGACGGCGCCAGTATATTTGAACAGTGAGACGCCAAGATTAATGGCTATCTGAGTAAAGAGCTTCAGTCTCAACCGTTTTTAGTATTGTTAAATATATATTTGTTTGTTAAATGTAAACAATATTTGTAGGGATGTGGTCAAAGAATTTAATTCTGTGATATTCAAGTGTATAATATTCTGGAAGGGAAATTGTATTTTAAAGCTGAGGCGTTGGGAAGCGCAGAAGGAAACAATTTTGAGAGCAGGGAGAGCACGCTTTTCGAACACTTGGGAAGGGACTCATAACTTGGGCGTAGTAGTGAAAGGTTGTGACACTGGGCAGTCTGAAGCCGTGTTCTGAATTTGTGATTTGAAGAGAAAGGCATGTGTGGACTTAGAATATTTACGGGACTGTGACTGCAGAACTTAATCTCTGCTTGAAAAGTGATAAATTATGCACGGTAGTAGGGTTGTGGAACTGTGATAATTCAGCAATAGTGTACTCGTGTGATGACAAAATTTATTTTATAACAAATACTTTTATCGCGGCTTAACTTGGAACTGCAAAGTTCGATGAACTACTCTAACTTGCGAGTGATAATTTGGAACTTTTACTCTCGAGTGCATGTGATACTTATTGCGCCTCTCATGAACAATAGTTGGGGAAATATTTAGTTATTTACCAATGTATAAAGTAGGACCACCTCCGCGTTTCATGTCTAATAAGAGTATAAACTCCATTTATAAAGAATTACTTTGTGAGTGAATCACTTCTTTATCTTAGAATCCATTTTGTTGGCCATTCAGAGGTTTAATTTATGTTTGTTAAATATATTTTCACATCATCATATGCAAATTGATAGACTGGCTAAACTATAGTTCAATTATTGATCTTGTGTGAACTTATTGGGTAGCTATTTTGGTCATAGAAGCTGACATACATAACTCACCCCTATGGACCGAGACAACGAGCCATAAACTTTTACTACCCTGAGTTATGTATTGCCCAAGTCTTATTGGTGAGAACTAATAGGAAGGTCGCACTTCAATAAATATATATCGCTTGCAAGCATTCTTCCAAATTACCAACAATGCCCCTACACTGCAGCAATTACATTGTTAACAAGAAGAATGTTTGTCAAGCTTATGGGACTTAACTACGGGGTCATTAGTCCCTAAACTTACAAACTACTTATGAACTACTTACAAACTAGGACGGCACAAATATCCATGCCCGAGGGGGGATTCGAACCCCCGACCGTAGTGGCCGTGCTGACCGTGACTGGAGCGCCTCAGTCTCCTCGGCCACCACGGCCGGCCATTGTTAACAGTAATATTTATTGTGTGAGATGTAAACTAAATACCTGAGATCAACTCCGTTTGTTATTAGTTACTGTTAAGGCCTTCTTATTAACATTATAACTTATGACAATATATTTTTGTTTTACATGTACCCGCCCTCATGAACCCCAGACATTGCTGAGGTCAGGTGGCTTGCGAGCCTCAATGATACAAATAGGCGTACCTTAGTTGCAACCACAGAGGAGGAGTATCTAAGTAGAGGTCAGACAAACGTGTGGTTCCTGAAATTCAAATGTTTGTAAAGCTTATGGGACTTAACTACGGGGTCATCAGTCCCTAAATTTACAAACTACTTCTGAACTACTTACGAACTAGGACGGCACAAATATCCATGCCCGAGGGGGGATTCGAACCCCCGACCGTCGTGGCCGTGCAGACCGTGACTGAAGCGCCTCAGTCCCCTCGGCCACCGCGGCCGGCTGGTTCCTGAACAGGGGCTGCAACCTTTTCAGTAGTTACAGAGGCAACAGTGAATGACTGACTGAGCTGGCCTTGTAACATCAGCTAACATAGCTTTGCCATGCAGTTACTATGAACGGCTGAAAGCAAGTAGAAACTACAGTCGTTAATCTTCCTGAGGACATGCAGCTCTTCTGTATGAATATATGATGGCGTCCTCTTGGATAAAATATTCCGGAGGTAAAATAGTCCCCCATTCGGATCTCTGGGCGGGGACTACTCAGGAAGATGTCGTCATCAAGAAAAACAAAATAGGCATTCTACGGATCAGAGCGTGGAATGTTCTACCTATTAATCGGGTAAATAAGCTAGAAAATTTGAAAAGAGAAACGTATAGGTTAAAGTTAGATTTGGTGGATTAGTGAAGTTCGGTGGCAGGAGAAGAAAACTTAATTGTGATGGGGACTGGAACTTGGTAGTAGGAAACAGAAGAGAAGGAAATGTTGTAGGTGAATATGGACTGGAGAAAAGAAATGAAAGAGGAGATCGCCTGGTAAATTTTTGTGCAGGGCACAATTTAATCATCACAAACACTTGGTTTAATCACCATAAAAGAAGATTATATATGTGGCAGAGACCAGGAGACACTGGAAAGTACCAGACTGACTTTACAACGGTAAGGCAAAGGATAAGAAACCATGTTTTAAATTGTAAGACATATCGAGGGGCAGATATAGAATCTGACCATAACTTATTGGTTATGTACTGTAGATTAAAACCTACAAGGTTGCAAAAAGGTAGATAATTGAAGTGGTGGAATCTGGACAAATTGAAGGAACCAGAGGTGGTTGATAGTTTTAGAGGGAGCATTAGGGAAGGATTGTCTGAAACGAGGGAAAGTAATACAGTAGAAGAAGAATGGGTAACTATGAGAGAGAGAGTAGTGACGGTCACAGAGGATCATATAGGCAGGAGGAAAGGGCCTAATAGAAATCCTTGGATAACATAGGAGATACTGAATTTAATTGATGAAAGGAGAAAATATAAAAATTCATAAAGTGAGGCATGCAAAAGGGAGTACAGACGTCTGAAAAATGAGGTTCACAAGACGTGCAGAGTGGCTAAGCAGGAGTGGCTTGATGAGAAATGCAAGACAGTAGCAAAATATATAAGTAGGGGAAAGATAGATACCGCCTACAGGAAAACGAAAGAGACATTTGGAGACAAGAAAAGCAGCGGCATGAATATCAAGACCTCCGACTGAAAACCAGTACTAAGCAAATAAGGGAAAGCTTAAAGAAGGAAGGAATATGTAGAAAGGAAATAAACTTGAAGTATTCTAGAAGTGGAAGACGAAGTAAAGGAAGATGAGATAAGATATACTATACTCCGAAAAGAATTTGACATAGCCCTGAAAGATTTGAGTAGAAACAAGGCCGCTGGAGTAGATGATATCCCGTCTGAACTGCTATTATCTTTAGGAGAACCAGTCATGAACAAATTGCTCCACCTGGTATGCAAGATTTACGAGACAGGGGAAATATCCTCAGACTTCAAGAAGAATATAGTGATTCCAATTCCTAAGAAAGCAAGAGCAGACAAATGTCAAAATTGCAGAACTATTAGTTTAATAAGTTATGGCTGTAAAATACTAATACGAATTATTTACAGACGAATGGAAAAACTGATAGGGGAAAGATCAATTTGGATTTAGGAGACATGTAGGAACACACGAGGCAATACTGTCATTATGACTCATCTTAGAAGATAGATTAAGGAAAGGAAAACCTACATTTTTAGCATTTGTGGATCTGGAGAAAGGTTTTGACAGTGTTGACTGGAATACACTTTTTCAGATTCTGAAGGTAGCAGGGGTAAAATACAGGGAGCGAAGAGTTATATTCAATTTGTACAAAGATTATACAAACATTATTACAGTCAAAGTCCATGAAAGGGTCGCAGTGGTTGGGAAGAGAGTAAGATAGGGTTGTAGCCTTTCCCCAATGTTGTTCAATCTATGCATTGAGCAAGTTGTGAAAGAATGCAAGGAAAAAATTGGAGAGGGAAATAAAGTTCAGAGAGAGGGAACAAAAACCTTGTGGTTTGCTGATGACATAGCAATTCTGTCAGAGATAGCAAAAGACATGGAAGAGCAATTAAACGGAATGGGCAATGTCTCGAAAGGAAGGTATAACATAAACATTGACAAAAGTGAAACAAAGGTAATGGAATGTAGTGCAGAAAATCAGGCGATGCTGAAGGAATTAGATTAGGTAGTGAGAGAATAAAACTAGTAGACGACTTTAGTTATTTAGGTAGCAAGATAACTTCTGGTAGCCAAAGTAAAATGCAGAATGGCTATGGAAAGGAAAGCGTTTCTGAAGAAGCGAAATTTGTTGACATCCAATATTAATTTAAATGTTAGGAGTCTTTTCTGAAAGCATTTGTCGCCTGCCACGGTGGCCGAGTGGTCTGCGGCGTGCCATTCACGGTCTGCACGGCCGCTGCGGTCGGAGGTTCGAATCCCCCCTCGGGCATGGATGTTTGTGCCGTCTTTAGTATAAGGTAGTTCATAAGTAGTTTGTACGTTTAGGGACTGATGACCCCCTAGTTGAGTCCCATAAGCTCTACAAACATTTGAAAGCATTTGTCTGGAATGTAGCATTGTGTGGGGGTGAAACGTGGACAATAAGGAGTTCAGACAAAAAGATGCTAGGAGCATCCGAATGTGGTGCTACAGACGAATGCTGAAGATTAGATGATGGATCATGTAACTAATGAGGTGCTCAACAGAATTGGGGAGAAATGAGTTCGTGGCATATCCTGACTAAGAAGAGTGATAGGTTGGTGGGGCACATTCTGAGACATCAAGGAATCGTCATCTTAGCATTAGAAGTAAGTGTGTAGGGAAAACCATAGAGGGAAACCGAGAGATTCAAAAGGATGTAGGTTGCTGTTCGTATTCTCAGATGAAGAGGCTTGCACAGGACAGCGCAGCATGGAGAGCTGCATCAAACCAGTCTGCAGACTGAAGACCGCCACAACAACAACAACAACAACAACAACAACAACAACAACAGACACATTTGTGAATGTGCACTCCAAACATGCAGCTGAATCCGCCAATCTCCTATTTTTAGGGTGATAAGGGAAAAACTCCACTAGTACCACTCTCTTTGCTATGATGGCTGATTGAAATGTCACTGTAAACTTCACGTCGCTCAGTGCGGCTCCGTAGCACAGTGGTAGAGTGCCAGACTACGAACCCCAACGTCGCGAATTCGATTCCCCCCCCCCCCCCCCCCCAAGGTCCTAGGACTTTTATCTCTCACTTGCTATTTCTTTGCCTCTGGCAGTGTTGCTGATGTGAAAAATACAGAGTAGCACCCCCTATTTGGCTGGTTAAGTCAGTTTGAAGGCCGGAGGAAGGCAGCGGCATACCACCTCCAAACAGGTTCATGTCTAGTAAAGCACTGGGGTGTTCAAACCAATCTTCAGATTTTTGACTGCTTTACCTTATGGTATAATCAGCTACTCTAATAAATTATTCATGACAGTTTCATTCTATCACGCTCTTTTCACGATTTTCTGCGTGTTTGTGGCTGTATTTCTCCAATCTTCAGAGATGACCTTACGAATAGCTTCTCTTGTTAGTGTTTCGACTGCAGAAAAAAACAAATGTTGTAAAGCTTATGTAACTTAACTCCGGAGTCATCAGTCCCTAATCGTACAAACTACTTGTGAACTACCTTATACTAAAGACAGCACAAACATCCATGCCCAAGGAGGGATTCGAACCCCCCAACCGGGAACGGTCTTGTGCATCACAGCATAGCGCCTCGATGTGCTCCGCCGTGGCTCGACTGCATAGTGTATATTTGTTATTATTCCTGGTAACGAAACCTTTTATTTGGGCCCATAGTAACTCTATTGAGTTAAAATGGCGGTTGTAAGGTGGTAGCCTGACGGTTTTATGTTTTTTTTCTTTTTTTACCAGTTCGTTTATTTCGAACCTGGGGATCTGTGTTTTATGGAGAGACATTTATTCCTAAACTCCACCTTTTTAAACTCAGCTCTTATCATCAACATTATTTCGCTGAAACCAGTCATCTCCTTTTGCTTTTCTTCGTGGTACTCTATTCGTTGATTAAAAAAGCAGGAGACTGTTTGAAAGAAAACCTTTTGAACTACCTGCATGAAGAAGAATAAGCCGACCCCATTTGTCTGAAGGCATTGCCATTGTTCCTTTACTAGTGTCGTCCGTCCAACCCTGCTTGACAACGTGACCAGAAGTGACCCACATTACGTCAAGTCATACCACTTCGTCGACATTATACTCCTGATATCCCTTAAAAATCGGCATCGCCATGCAACTACATTCTCCCTATCCATCAACAGCTTATGACCACTGAAATGCCGATACTGAATGCCTAGGTTATGTAGAACAACAAATAACGAGCCTAGCGGACTGGAGCGCCACGTTACGGATCGAGTGACCTCCCGCGTTGGAGATACGAATCCTGCCTCGGGCATGGATGTGTGTGTTGTTCTTAGTTTAGTTTAACTTAGTTTAAGTATTTTGTAAGTATAGGAACTGATGACCAACATAGTTTGGTCCCATAGAATTACAAACATTTTTGAACAAATAATGATTTTCCTATCTGCGATAGTAATCATAAACATGATGCGAAATGAATCCTCTGTAAGCGAATCTATAGTAATCGGCTTATCCCTACAGCGTTTTTGCCCAGGGGTTTGAAGTTTCGATGGTACTCCACTTTTTTCTCTCTCGGATATTTCCATTGGTGGAATCCAGTCGTCGTTCGGGATAGCTCAGTGGTAGAGCGCTTGCCCGCGAAAGGCAAAGGTCCCAGGTTCGAGTCCCGGTTCCGGCACACAATTATAATCTGCTAAGAAGTTTCAATCAAAAGTTAAATGACACACATTAACCGACGAGTTGAATTTTACAGAAACAAGCACAAAAACAATTAAGGACTACAGCTTGTCCAAACATTCGCCGCATGCGATACTGGCCCTGTATAAGGAGAGGGACAGTGCTACGTACTTTCTGATTGATTCCTAAGTCGAACTAGCGTCTATTGTATGAATTAATTCGATTGGGCCATCCTGCCCTTACGGCCAACATACCCGGTCTCCCCTATATCTCACAGTTGTGGTTTTATAACTCGTAGTAAACCGTTTAAGGGTAACAGCGCATTAAAGATCAATCAAAAATCATATTTGGCTCAATTTATTATAACTAAATGCAAATAAAATCATATAAACAGTGAAAATAGGAAACCTGTGAGAAAAAATTTTTTATACAATACAAGAAGGGTCGCTAACATGATTTTATCGTGGCATAGTGGTTAGGTGGTGGTCTACAAAGTAAAAAGTCTTATATTCCAAAATCCTTTGAAGTATTTTTTTCAGTCTTAAAGTTTATAACACATTGTAGGAGTTATTTATCCACAACACATTGTGGGATTTTCTTATTCATATAAGAGTGATCTCTGGGAGAGCCAGCCATGACAAAACTATTTCACCTGGTGTGTAAGATGTATGAGACAGGGGAAATACCCTCAGACTTTCAGAAAAATGTAATAATCCCCATTCCAAAGAAAGCAGGTGCAGATAGGTTGAAAATTACAGAACCATTAGTTTAATAAGTCATGCTTGCAAAATTTTAACACGAATTATTTACAGAAGGATGGAAAAGTTAGTAGAAGCCGACCTTGGGGAAGATCAGTTTGGGTTCAGGAGAAATGTCGGAACACGGGAGGCAATCCTGACTTTACGGCTTATCTTAGAAGATAGATTAAGGAAAGGCAAACCTACGTTTCTAGCTTTTGTAGGTTTGGAGAAAGCTTTTGAGGATGTTGATTGAAATACACTCTTTCAGATCTTGAAATCAGCAGGAGTAAAATATAGGGAAGGTTATTTACAACTTGTACAAAAACCAGACAGCAGTTATCAGAGTTGAAGTGCACGGAAGAGATGCAGAGGTTAGGAAAATAAGACAGGGTAGTAGCCTTTCTCCAATATTGTTCAATTTGTACATTGAGCAATCTAGAAAGAAAATCAAGGAGAAATTTGGAGAAGGAATTAAAGTTCTGGCTGAAGAAATAAAAACATTCCCTTTTGCTGATGACATTTTAATTCTGTCAGAGACAGCAAAGAGTAAAACAAAGAAAACCAAGTAATACTGAAGGAATTAGATTAGGTAATGAAATAATAAAGGTGGTAGATGAGTTTTGTCACTTGGGTAGTAAAATAACACACAATGGTCACAGTACAGAGGATATAAAATGCAGAATGGCAATGGGAAGAAAAGCGTTTTCGAAAAAGAGAAATTTGTTAACATCGAACACTAATTTAAGCATAAGGAAATCCTTTCTAAAGGCATTTGTGTGGAGTGTTGCTTTGTATGGGAGTGAAACATGGACGATAAACATTGCGGACAGGAAGAGAATAGAGGCTTTTGAAATGTGGTGTTACAGAAGAATTCTGAAGATTAGGTGGGTAACTAATGAGGAAGTACTGAACAGAATTGGGGAGAAAAGGAATTTCTGGCACACCTTGACTAAAAGAACGCATTAGGTTGGAGAGCTGCATCAAACCAGTCTCCGGACTGAAGACCACAACAACAACAACAACAACAACAACAACAACAACGACAACATAAGAGTGGTTTGTGCTCGATGTTACTTGTAAGAGAGTGCTGTCTCAGGAATCAGTAACATCGATTTTGTGATCTCTATGTGACTGAAAAACGGAGAATGAAATTGTGGCTGCAAGTGATACGACCAGCAATGTCATTGGTTCTTCCTTCTCTCAAATATCTGACCTCTGTTCAGAGTATGGTGCGATTTCAGAGATTATTGTTAGAGACAAACCAATGGGAAACGTTTAAATTGCTGGTGAGTGAAATGAGTATTAATTACAATTACATTATTCTCTAGTCATAAAGATTTGGCTGTATATTTCCGAATATCTCGTGATTTCCGAGGTTATGGTTAGACTGATATTTCTTGCTTCTCCCGAATATTTTGCTGCCTAGTTTCTAATATGTCGCGATTTCCGACTGTGTGAGACACATATTTCGTTACTTGCCACCAATATTTGGTATTTCATTCCTGAATAAGACACGATTGCAGAGTGTGTGGTTAACTAAGATCCTGACGAGGTAACTAATTTCTTTTGCAAGTGTATGCAGAATACTCAGAACAGCGTCGTCTATTGGCATCTGTACATCCGTAGGCACTGCTGCACAAGACATATGCGATTGTGCTCATAGACTTAGTAAATAAAAACTAGACCGCTCGCTGGCGCTAGTGTCGCGTCACCACATTGAAGGTGGCAGAAGCCGTCATTAGCAGGGAAACCGTGGCCGGGGAGGAAACAGGCCTGGGCACTCAGCCAGGTGACGTGGCAAGAGTAGTGCTGCGCCGACGCGATGGCAGCGAGCTAACAGGCAGTGAGCCGTGTCCCAGCGGCTAACCAGTCAAATCCGCGATCGCGTCGGCGCAGCACTACTCTTGCCACGTCACCTGGCTCAGTGCCCAGGCCTGTCTTTCTCGCCGGCCACGCAGGAAAACAGTGCACATACATTGTTGGTTCATGTGCTGCTTTTAATTGTAACAGTAAGAATGGTAGCAAAGACGAAGTCAGAAACAGTGTTACTTTTCACAGATCAGTCAATTACTTGTATACCGTACAGTATTTTAGTGGAGAAATAATAAATCATGAGCGTTTGTTTTTGTTTAGGTTTCCTCGCACAAATGATTTTCTAGAACTGATAAAAGTACTTTGTTGCATGTCAGGTACTTGTATTTCATTTGCATATAAATTACTAAAAATTCTAACACGATTTATGTACTAAGCTGAGCTGAATGAAGAACTAGACGTATAAGAGGTATTTAGATTTTTAATCAAATGTATAAGTATGATGCAGAAGTAGGTCTAATAACTGCTCTTATATACTTATCAGGTGGTGATTGTAATTCGTAAATGATCAAATATTTGATCGAATATTGCATACTCGGCCACTTTGAGATGTATTATCCCTGTTAAAAAGTAATGTGCGAATGAAATGCCTATTTAAAATTGTATGGATTATTACAATTATTCATACCCAAATTTGAGGAAATTAAAACAAAAATTCTGTGTATTGTGGAAAGGAATGTAGACAAAACTACGCTATGCAAAAAATAAGCGTGCAAAACTTGCAGAGTAGTCGGCAGAAAGTAAACAGGACCTGACAGAAAATTAAGCGGATCAAATAATAATCGCACTCTCTGCTACTTTACAAGTTTCATGGAACCATCTTGTGCAAATATCTCGATACAAAATCGCTCCACCTTCTCAGAAAAGATCCTTACATCCTTAAACTTCGTGTCTCTATGCAGACGTATTTCGGAAATTGGGCAACTTCATTCATTTAAGAATATAGACTGCAGTACTCCGTATTTTTTTTAAAACAAACATGCGTTTATTTTGTGCTTCATTACACTCTTGTTGTGTCTAATACACAGCTCTGTGACGTCACTGTGACTGCAGTCGCGGCCAACGGCATTTCTCGCCGGCCACGGACTGCAGTCTTATGATGCCGGGGGGGGGGGGGGGGGGGGGGGCGGGGCAGCCGCCGCTGGCCCTCGATCGGCTGTCGGCATGGCTGCGTAACCAAGAGAGGGAGCACATGCTACGGTGAGATGCAAGCGAAATCCTTTGATCGCGTCATTGTAAATTGAGTTATGATGTCGAGGGGATCATGTCACACTAAAACTGATTGATATAATACTGCAGAAGTATATCAAAAATTTTCTCGATGGGCCTGGCTCCTGTAGCCCTTTAGAATGAACCGCCTCTAGTTTGAAGTATGGTCATTTGGTCATAATATGCTTAAAATTGTTCTAATAAATCGAAGCATTGTCTGTTTGGTGTATTGGCTCACTATGATCTTTTATGTTGGGTACCTAAATGTCCGTTATGCGTCTAGTATAGGGTTCCCATACGTCCCGATTTTTCCGGGACAGTGGCGGATTTTAGTATAATGTCCCGGTGTCCCCAAAACGTCTCTGGGGACAACTAAATGTCCCAGATTTTCGTCATATGTAGCATGGACTTTTTTTTCGCACTAAATTAAAAGTGTGTTATAATACAACGCTTTGTTGACCTTAAATTCTGGTAGGCTGGTACAACGTTACATTCACTCGAAAAATCTTATTTTATGGCTCTTAAAGTTCGTTGTATTGTACCGTCATCGATTTTTCCTACGACTGTAAAAACAGTTTACGATTTGATAAGTGCGAGAAAAATGTTCGGCTGACTGAAGGCAAAGAACTTCAGCCAGAAACAGTGTCCCATACTTGATGATTACGAAGTATAAGTTGTTCATCGCACGATGGCAGTTGTAGCAGTGACAGTAGTTAATTATATTTTAGTTTTAATCGAATGTCGATTAGACAGCTATTCATTTACGGGATGTGTAAATTAGAGGCCGTCAAACGCTGCCTGGCTCCCGTTCGTTCCCGCCAGAGGGAGCGGCTAGCGGGACCGCCGTACCCGGCAGCCGGCCGTGCCGATAATGCAGTCTCGTGAGCGAGAAGTCTCGGTACTCCCGGCTGGCATGTAGAACAGCCGACAGCAGTGCGCATGCGCACGGCCAGCCCCATGCCCCCCTCCCTCCGACGCCGTTAATTATTGCGCCCATCCGGCACACGTCTAGGACGGTGCGTTCACACTGCCGGCCGGGCCGAGCCGAGCGGGGATGTGCCAAGACGAAAAAGAGGGGGAAAAACAACTTTTTCGATTTTCAAGTTGTAAGAAGTTTTGACGGTATGTAAGACCACATCGCATCGTTTTATCAACTTATTTTTTCCTTACAAGCTTTGCCTTGCCTATGAAAAAATAAAAAGAATACTTTTCATTCCGCACGAGTTTTCAGTTTCGTAAAGCTCCTCACTCGATTTTGATGAAAGTATTCGGTTAAAAAATCTGATTTTTAGACACAGGTTTGTATAACATCTTAGTTTTCCAATAAAACATTCACCTTTTCGAAATTCGTAACAATCGTTTTCAAATGATGCTTTTTCTCAGGTATGCGCACTTGATTTACAAATCGTGTATTGTAAAAGATCGATAGCGGGCAGCTTACTGTATTATGCATTTTAGGCCATACATTACATCGAGTAAAATTGAGCTAAAAGAACAGAAAAGTTTTGAAACGGTAGTCGCACTGATATCTACCTCCTTTCACAAGTAATTGCGAGTTATCTGAGCAGCATCATGCCACGACCGAAAGCCTACGAACTCGGCGTGTGTTGAGCGTGGCGTAAAGCACTGCAGTGCCGAAAAAATTATTTGCTGGGCACGTATGTTGGTCCCTCGTGATGTGTTAATAATTCATTACCAGAAAATAGCGATACCATAATTTTTCTTGGGTGGCAACCGATTACAATGGACAATGATCACTATGGTTTTATGTAATACTCCACTTTAGAGGTATACAAGTAGTTCGTTTTCCACATTGTACAATTAATGGAATACATATTTCGTATTTCAAACTACAAGAGAAGAAACAATTAATGTAAACGGCGAATTTGCTGTTGATGGACTGAAATAAAATTTCTGAAATTCTACTCAATGACTTTCTAGTTGAGGATAATAAACGGAAGAAACCCAAAAATATACTTACATTTATTAATGCATCTACACCTAAGATTACACTGTTTAGCCTTCTCTAAGCCGGCCGCGGTGGCCGAGGGGCCTGCGGCGCGCCAGTCACAGTTTGCACGGCCGCTACGGTCGGGAGTTCGAATCCCCCCTCGGGCATGGATATTTGTGTCGTCTTTAGTATAAGGTAGTTCATAAGTAGTTTGTAAGTTTAGGGACTGATGATCCCGCTGTTAAGTCCCTTAAGCTTAACAAACATTTGAACCTTCTCTTAATTTTCGCTTTTGTAACTCCCAGAAAATGTTCTACCACAAGGTGAAACAATTTATGTACAGTGTCTCACATAAAAGCGCTACTCCTCAGACCTAGACTAAAGTAGAGTACATAACAGGCTGGAGACTTGTGATACTTGTGATGCAGAAGCAACACCATACCCCAATCGGTTCGTGCCGGCGCCGACTCGCTCCGGGAATATTAAAGATATCGAATGTTAAAGGAAGGAAATACTCTCCTAAATGTTAGTCTATATGGATGGAACGAGTGCATTACTACCTATTTCTTATGTTCATAAAATTCGACGGTTCACTATAATGTGAGAACAGTAGTAATAAAACTAGGCGACCTGTGCAAATACTTTGCAGCATTAGTGGCCAGTCATGTGAAATGGAAATAAGTAAACTTAAATATTTATCATTTAAAAATATTTAATATAGATAGTAACAGTATACAGAATATTATATAAGCTTGTGTTTTCTTAAATTCATATCAAAACACTTATTTAAAATCAATTATAATTATAAAATAGATTCTTTTAACATATAAGAAAGATAGGGGACAAGTGCGAGTACTTCGCACCGTTAGTGGAATGACTAAAACGTTGGGAAGACATGGAAGTAAAGTTGAATGTTCACGTATAACTTTCTTCAGAATCAATCCGTGCAAGTGTTAAAAAGCACAAATGAAAGATCTTTATCCGTTGAGCGTTGTTTGGTAAAAGAGAACTGTGTACTTTATTTAGAACCGAAGATATCCTAAAACAAACCGATTAAAATAGTCAATGCAAGGACAGAAAGATCCCGCGTTTGAATGAAAGTAAAGCAAGGAGAGACTTAAGTTAATTATGATACTTGATGACAAATCTGGAAATAAATACCTTTCGTTTAAAGCGAAAATGAAGGAAATGGGTCGGATAGAACGGCCTGACAGAATGATTTTAGTTTACAGCCAGGACGTCCCCATAAGAAATATACAGAAGGAAATCCCGTTTGAGTGTAGAAAAAGTGGATGAATACATTTAGTTTTACACAAAAATGAAGGAAATCAGCTGGGTAGTTTAGTCTGTCCGACTGACTTTAGTTTTCGTAGATTCTTTTAATATATAATATAATAAAATCAATGAACTGTTAGCTGGATTCTTGAAGTGGCCAGCAATCGATCTTCTGCTAACAGTGGGTTGGGATTCCTTATAGTTGGGGACAAGCTCTCCCCTTCACTCGGAAAAAAAGTTAGAAAAAAAGTGACAGACGCTTCTCATCCTTTATTGACCTGTCCTGCAGTGTTTGAGGCTAAATTAAACCAGTGTATGTTGAAAATTCGAAAGTACCATCTTGCAGACAAAGAAAATTGTCTTCAAATGATACAAGAAAATGTTCGTAGAAACGTTGTTCGTTTCAGACAGGTTACTAAAAGCAACACAGTTCATTCTTACTTTCATCTCAGATGTGAAAGTACCGCATTTATGTCGGACACACTGTATACAATTATTTTCACCCTGTGGGAACACATTTTCCGAAAGCTACAAAAGCGAAAAGGTATATATTGTGTCTTAGGAGTAGATGCATCAATATATATTACTTTCTCGTTCATCTGCAACTAGAAAGCCGTTAACTGTAATGTCACAAAGTTTTATTTCAGTCCTTTAAGAGCAAAGTCGCAGTTTACATTACTTTGTTCTTCTCTTCTAGTTCCAAACACGAAATATAAATTCCATGAATTGTATTATGTGGAAAAAACCAGATGTATGCCTCTCAAAGTCAAGTATGATCTGCTGTAAAACCGTAGCAGATAGTTGTCCATTGTAATCGGTTGCCACCCAAGAAAAATTAGTTCATTATTGTTCTCTGATTATGGATCTTTAATACATCACGAGGGACCGACAAACGTAGCCAGCAATGCAGATTTTTCGGCACTGCAGTGCTTCACGCTACGCTCAACACAGCCGCTCAGATATCTTGCAATTACTTTTGTAAGGAGGTAGAGATCAGTGCGATTACCATTTCAAAAACTTTTTCGTTCTTTTAGCTCCATTTCACTCGCTGTAATATATGGTCTAAAAATCATAGAACAGTAACCTGCCCGCTATCTAACTTTTTCAATACACGATTTGTAAATCAAGTGCATATACTTAAGAAATAGAGTCTTTTGAAAACGACTGTTAGCAATTACGAAAAGGCGAATGTCTTACACGAAAGCTAAGATGTTTTACCATAATGTGTCCAAAAACCAGATTTTTTTAAACGCATACTTTCATCAAAATCGAGTGAGGAGCTTTACGGAACTAAAAACTCGTGCGGAATGAAAATTAACCGTTTTATTTTTTTCACAGGCAAGGCAAAGCTAGTAAGGAAAAACTGATTTCATAAAACGATGTAGCGTGATCGTGTATACCATCAACAATTTTTACGACGTGAAAATCGAAAAAGTGTATTTTACACTTTTTTTTTTTTTTTTTTTTTTTTGCTCGGGTACGTACGTCCGGCGCGTTGTGTGTTCACGCAGCCGGCGGCGTGCGCCGACTAGGCTGAGGCGGCTCAGCCAAGCTCAGCTCGTCCCGGCGGGCGCGACGTGAACCCGGGAGTATCGTGACTCGTCTTGCCCGAAACGTCTCGCTCTCGCGAGTGTGACGTCACCGCTCCCCCTCTACCAACCCTTTACCCGCCGTCAGCCGTCGAGAGCGAGGCGCGAGCACTGCGGGAACCGAGCGGGAGTGGAGGCCGTTTTGACCGGCTCTAGTGTAAATATGGGTATTCACTAATGTATAATAATGTACAAATACATTTTCTTACTATAAATGTACCGATAATAAATAAGTTACTTCACTAATGAGATGTATGAATAGGGATACTTAATAATATATTATGACCTACAAATACTTTTTTTATTGATAGAAATCTACCGATAACAAAGAAGTTACTTCATTCGCGAGATGAGTAAATACAGATATTTATTAATGTATCTTAACGTACAAATACGTTTTATTACTGGAAATCTACCTATGAAAAAGGAGTTACTTTATTAATGATCGAACTATTCATCTTCAAGTACTCTACCGGTTTCATATGCACTTTATTAATTACAAGACACTAAATAAATACGTTCTCCAAAGTTAATAAGTACCATGCCAATACTGACGTAATCGTCATTCGATATATATCGAATTCGGCTTAACAATTTCGTATGTAACCTTTCTTGAAAATTACCGAGTGTTTTCAATTATAAATGCCATGTGAACAGATGAAAGAAATAAAGTTAGAAACAGTGAAAGCACTAAAATTGATAAATTCAACTTTTGCTAAGCTCCATTGTATGGGCTTCTACAATTTGATACCCAAGGAAGATAAAATCCTACAACAGTTGCACAGCACCAATAGTATGGTAGATTACATTGAAATATATAATTATTAAGTAAAAATCCTATAGTGTCCTGAATTTTAGTCATTTGTCCTGATTTTTTTGGGAATTATTTTGAAAATGTCCTGAATTTTATTAAAAACAATGTGCGAACCCTAGTCTAGTATCGAAAGATGTATTCGGTTGTTGTTACATGTTGTGGATGTTAGTTGTATGGAATTTTTTATCAGATGTTGTGATGAAAGTATGATGTGAATCGTTATTAGACGGTATGTTCGTTTTTGCAGTAGGGATTAGTGAAGTGTGGTGAAAAGAGGAATAGGATTTCTTGACAAGCGAGTACAGGATAATAAATACAAAATCATTTGGCGTTATTACAGAAGTAGGTCTAAGGATGAATAAGAAAATAGGCATGCGGATAACTATTGTGATCAGTGCAGTTAACGCATTATCGTAGTCAAGATAGATTATGAAGCCAACACTGACAACAGGACTAGAAGTTTATATACCCACTAGCTCTGATGAGGACGAGGAGATCGAAGCATTGTATGAAGAAATAAAAGAAATTATTCAGAAAGTTAAGGGAGAGGAAAACATAATTGTGATGGGGGACTGGATTTCGGTAGTATGAAAAGCAAGGGAAGGAAAAATAGTAAGTGAATATGGACAGGGAAAAAGGAACGAAACAGGGAGCCGCCTGGTAGAATTTTGTACAGAACATAATAAGAAACACTTGGTTTAAGAATCATGAAAGAAGATTGTATACTTGGAAGAGACCAGGATACACTAGAAGGTATCAGATAGATTTTATAATGGTAAGACATAGATTTCGGAAGTAGGTTTTAAACAGTATGACATATCCAGATGCTGATACAGACTCCGACCATATGTCATTGGTTATGAACTGTAGATTGAAGCCGCGGTGGAATACCCTCGCTGCGGAGGGTGCGGTTGCCCGCTGTGGAGGTTCGAGTCCTCCCTGGGGCATGGGTGTGTGTGCTTGTCCGTAGGTTAGTTTGCCTACGTTTAAGTAGTTTGTAAGCTACGGACTGATGAACACGCAGTTTCGTCCGATAGATTTACAAACATTTGATTTTGTAGATTGAAACTGAAGAAACTGCAGAAAGGTAGGAATATAAGGATATGGAACCTCAATAAATTGAAGGAACCTGATGTTCTTGAGAATTCAGAGAGAGATTTAGGCAACAGTCGACAGAAATGGAAGAGGAATGTGTAGCTTTAGGAGATGAAATAGTCAAGGTAGCAGAGGACCAAGTAGGCAGGAAGGCAAGACCTACAAAAAATCTTTGGATACCAGAGGACATACTAAATTTCATTGACGAAAGGAGAAGATATAAAAGGGCAGTAAAGGAAGCAGGTAAATTGGAGTACAGACGATTAAGAAATGAAACTGACAGGAAGTTCAAGTGTTTGTAAATCTGTCAGAACAAACTGCGTGGTCATCAGTCCGTAGCTTACAAAATACTTAAACTAAGGTAAACTAACCTAAGGACAAAACACACACACACACACACACACACACACACACACACACACACACACACACACACACACACACACACACACACACACACACACACACACACACGCTCCAGAGAGGACTCGTACCTCCGACGGCGAACAACCGCGCACTCCGCAGCGAGGCGCCTTAGACCGCTCGGCGACTCCACCGCGACTGACAGGAAGTGTAAAATAGGTACGCAGGAGTGACTAGAAGCCAAATGCAAATCTTTAGAAGAATGTGTAACTAGGAGAAAAACAAATACCGCTTACAGGAAAATAAAAGAGACACTTGCAGACAAGAAAATAGCCGTATGAATACCAATAACTCAGATGGAAAACCAGTTCTGAGTAAAGAAGGGAAAGCTGAAGGAGTATTTTAGAGGGGCTCTGCAAAGGGAATAAACATCGAGACAATATTGTAGGAAGGGAAGAGCAAGTAGATGAAGATGAAATAGGAGATACTATACTGAGAGATGAATTTGACAGAACACTGAAAGACCTAAGTCAAATCATGGCCCCTGGAGCAGATGACATACCCTCAGAGCTACTGAAATCTCTGGGAGAACCAGTCACGAGAAAACTATTCCACCTGGTGAGTAATATGTATAAGACAGGCGAAGTACCCTCAGACTTGAAGTAAAATGCAATAATCTCCTTTCCAAAGAAAGCAGGCGCAGACATCTGTGAAACTTACAGAACCATCAGTTTAATAAGTCATGGATACAAAATTTTAATACGAATTATTTACAGAAATATTGAAAGGCTGATAATACTGACCTCGGGGAAGCACAGTTCGATTCAGGAGAAATATAGGAACTCGGGAGACAATACTCACCTTACAATATATATTAAAGAAAGGCAAACCTACATTTCTAGTTTTTGCATATTGAGAGAGCCGTGAAGGAAAGCAGAGAGAAATTTGAAGAAGGAATTAGAGTTCAGGTTGAAGACATAAAAACATTGCGTTTTGCTGAGGACATTTTAATTATGTCGGAGACAGCAAAGAAACTGGAAGAGCATTTGAACGGAATGGAAAATGTGTTGATAGAGTTATGAACATTAACAAGAGCAAAACAAGGGTAATGGAATGCAGTCTTAGAAATTGAGGCCATGCTGAAGGAATCAGATTACGCAACGAAATAATAAAGGTGGTAGATGAGTTTTGTTACTTGGGCAGTAAAATAACATATGCTGGCTGCAGTACGGAGGATATGAAATGCAGTGTGGCAATGGAAAGAAAAGCTTTTTTGAAAAAAATGAAATTTGCTAACTTCGAATATTGATTGAAGTGTAAGGAAGTCTTTTTGAAGGCATTTGTTTGGGATGTTTACTTTGTACAGGAGTGAAACTTCGACGATAAATTGTTTGGACAGGAAGAAGAAAGACTTTTGAAAAGTGGTGCTATAGAAGAATGCTGAAGATTATGTGGGTAGATCGCTTAACTAATGAAGAGGTAATGAACAGAATTGGGGAGAAACGGAATTTTTGTCATACATTGACTAAAAGAAGGGATTGATTAGGTGGGACACATTCTTAGACATGAAGGAACCGTAAATTTAGCATTGGAGGGAAGTATGTGGGGGTAAAAATCGCAGTGTGAGACCAAAAGACGAATACATTAAAGAGATTCAGAGAGCTGTGGATTGCCGTTCGTATGAGGAGATGAAGAGGCTTGCTCAGGACAGAGTAGGGTGGAGATCTGCATCAAACCAGTCTCCGGGCTGAAGACAACAACAACTGAGCAGAAAACATGTCAAGAATGTCGTCATTTTGCACATTATTATAAACGATTCCGCTTCCAGAATCAATAATGCAATCAACTGCTACACCACTACAACATTTATGACTGGCTAAACCTACTTCACATATTCATTTGATTGATCTGTTTCAGTCAAAAAATCTTATTCAATATATCTAAAACTCTCATCATTACAAAATACTTCATTGCAAGCAGCGTAGAATGTAGGATGTCTTTCGTTCAAACTACATTGCTTATTTGCAACATTAAATTTCCAGGCTGCCCATGTTTGTCATGACAATTTAATCATTTCGGCCCTAACAATATAATTATTTGGTTCGTAAATGCGCTCTTCCTTACAAATTACTGTATAGTAGAGCTGATTGTAATTTGTTTCTCATTGTTAAGAATGATGCACTTTTTCTGGAAGTCTGTAGATTAATAATGTTTCAATTCGCTACACATCGAATAGATAGCAGTGCTTTACTCATACTACCTGTGTTAATAATTACTGTAGCCTCTTTCTGCTCGATCAATGAATTGTCAGAATGCACAAAAATCATAGCGTGCCCAACGTTTAATTTAACTACTAAAGATTCCATACATTGCACGGTAGCTGCATAAACCAATTCAGGAACTACCGAAGCCAGCCCCTCGCATAAATTAACATTTTTATTGCCTTAGCTATCTACTAATATACCAGAAATTACAATTTGATGGCTCAGCGAGAGTGCCACAAATCCGACATAATCCTCCTCATTAGCCTCCTGATTAAATGAACATCAACTGGAGTGTGATTTGCTTGCAATTTCACATCCTGATTTAGAGCAAGCTGCCTTAAGACTCCCTACTTCTCATCGTTTACCAGCACAACATTCATGTAGAATACTCCAGCTTCTTTCATACCATTAATACTTTACTTGCAATTTACGAAGTCTTCTTCGAGTTTATGAACGTCAGTAAATCGTCTCCTGCAAAGCAGTTTTTTATAAGTCTAAGAAGTAAAACATATTTTATTTATTGTCTCCGTTAAAATAAACTTAGGGCTAAGCACAACCTGTGTAGCAACTATCCGCTCTTGCTCATCACTACGTTTCTCAATGGGGCCTTAAGTTTCTCCAGTTTCTGTTTCACTGCTTCTTCGCGGATTCTGTTTCTTCAACTTGCCGTAATTATGCTGTATTCATGGGATCAATTCCCCCTACATTTATATTTACGTAGCTACTCAGCGATTAACATTTAAGTGCCTGGTAAAAGGTTAGTGGAAGCATTATGAGACTATTTCCCTACCGTTCCATTTTGAGCAGGAAAAAGTAACACATAAATCTTTCCATTTTAGGTCTGATTACTTTTATGATGATATCCTCCTTTAGTAGGTGGGCACAAACAAAATATGTTCGCAATGAAAGGATATAGTTGTTGAAAGAAATTTTGTGAATAGATTCAGCCGCAATTAATAATGCCTTACTTTGAATGATTTCTATCCCAATTGGTCCATAATTTCCATGACTCTCTTCCCTGTATCGCGATGACACAAAACAAACTACCCTTCTCTGATCTTTCCGTCAGTCCATTGACCCCCCCCCCACCCTGGTAAGGATCCCACACCGCACAGCAATACTCCAAAAGAGGACGGAGAAGTGTAGTGCAGGCAGTCTATTTAGTATAAATGTTCACGTTTTTGGTTTGCCCTCCGCACGATTGTAATTGGTCGGTATTTATTTGAATTTACGGCCATTATATTTGATTTATCTTGTTAATGAAGTAGAACTCATTTCTTTTTAGTGTTCATGTGAATGAACTTGTTGTTATGGTCTTTAGTCCGGAGACTGGTTTGATGCAGCTCTCCACTCTACTCTATCCTGAGCAAGCCTTTTCATCTCCTCATAAGAACAGCAACCCACATCCATTTGAATCTGCTTACTATATGCCTCTCTTGGTCTCCCTCTGCGATTATTACCCCACACCTTTCCCTCCAATGCTAAATTTACGATTCCTCGATTTCTAAGAATGTGTCCTACCAAGCGATCCCTTCTTTTAGTCAAAGTATGCCAAAAATTTCTCACCAATTCTGTTCAGTACCTCGTCATTAGTTACGTGATCTACCCACCTTATCTCTTTTTTTTTTTTTTTTTTTTTTTTTTTTTTTTGTGGTTTTAGGGCGCACAACTTCTATGGTCATTAGCGCCCAGCCAAGAACATTGATTCGCTATGATCTTTTAAAAAAACGGTGACTGTCAGAACATCAACAAGAGGCTAAAAACGAAAGATAAAAGACAATTAAAAGGGTTAAATATCCTTGGATAGGTTGGCCAAGTTCATAAAACGCAAAACCCGAGCAGCTGCTCGTGTGTCATCAGCTAAAATTTCCTCCAGAGTAGACGGAAAGTGAAGGGCTACACGGAGATGATTAAAAGTAACACAAGTCAGTAAAACATGTCGCACTGTCAGCAGTTCACCGCAGGAGCATAGCGGTGCAGGTTCGGCGGATAGCAAGTGACGGTGGCTGAAACGGCAATGACCGATCCGCAACCGAGCCAGGATGACCTCCTCCCGCCGAGAGGGGCGTGAGGATGTCCTCCAAGCGGTCGGGATCGGTTTGACAGTTCGCAATTTATTGTTGTACAGTGAAAGCCACACACTGTGCCATTGCGACACGATACTCCGGCGAAGAGCCCGTTGAACATCGTCCGATGGGACGCAAAAGGTAGCCATGCGAGGCAAAAGAGCTGCTGCCTTGGCTGCTGTGTCGGCGGCCTCATTCCCGGGCACACCCACATGGCCAGGGACCCACAGGAAAGAAACGTGACAGCTGTCATCCGCCAGCAACTGGAGGGAGCGTTGGATCCGATACACGAGAGGATGGTTCGAGAAAGGGTCCTTAAGACTCTGCAGGGCACTAAGGGAGTCAGAACATATGGCATAGAAAGGGTGGCGGTGGCGGCAGGTATACAAAACGGCCTGGTGGAGGGCGAAAAGCTCAGCCGTGAAGTTTGAGCACCGGTCAGGGAGCTTGTATTGGAAACGGTTGTCCCCGACGACGAAGGCAGATCCGACACCGGCAGTGCTCTTGGAACCATCAGTGTAAATAAATACGGCATTATCGAACCGCGAACGGAATACCAAATCCGGAGTGCTCTCCTTGGGGAGCGAACTAAGTTCGAGGTGTGTGTGAACCTGGGCCTGATGCCACGGTGGCAATGGGCTTTCGCTCAACCGAAGGGTGGAAGGAAGGGTAAAATCGAGCCGCTGTAGCAGGCGGCGAAACCGAACTCCCGGTGGAAGCAAGGCAATCGCAGACAACTGATATTGGCGATCGAGTGAGTCGTCAAAAAATAATCTGTAAGATGGATGGTTGGGCATCGACTGTAGGCGGCATGCGTACCGACACAAGAGTATGTCACGTCGATTGGTCAAGGGTAATACAGCAGCCTCGGCATACAGACTTTCAACAGGGCTGGTATAAAATGCACCGGTCGCCAGACGTAATCCACGATGGTGGATAGAGTTGAGACGGCGGAGAATCGACGGCCGTGCTGAAGAGTATACAAGGCTTCCATAGTCGAGCTTCGACTGAACAATGGCCTGGTAAAGGTGAAGCAGGACGGTACGATCCGCTCCCCATGACGTGCCACTGAGGACACGAAGAACGTTAAGGGATCGGGCACAACGGGCAGCCAGGTAGGACACATGTGTGGACCAGCAAAGTTTCCGATCCAACATGAGTCCCAAGAATTTTGTAGTCTCCACGAAAGGGAGAGCAACAGGGCCGAGACGTAGAGAAGGTGGAAGAAATTCCTTGTATCTCCAGAAATTGATACACACAGTTTTCTCAGTGGAGAATCGGAAGCCGTTTGCGATGCTCCAGGAATATAGACGGTCAAGACAGCGTTGGAGAGAACGCTCCAAGAGACACGTCCGCTGGGCGCTACAATAAATTGCGAAATCGTCAACAAAAAGAGATCCGGAGACGTCGGCTGAAAGGCAATCTACGATCGGATTGATTGCAATGGCAAAGAGCGCCACACTCAAGACGGAGCCCTGTGGTACCCCATTCTCCTGGCAAAAGGTATCTGACAAAACAGAGCCCACCCGTACCCGGAACTTGCGATCCGCCAAAAACGCTTGAATGAAAAGAGGAAGGCGGCCCCGAAGGCCCCATGTGTGCAATGTGCGGAGAATGCCCGCTCTCCAACAGGTATCGTATGCCTTCTCCAAGTCGAAGAACACTGCTACTGTTTGACGCTTCTTTAGAAAGTTGTTCATAATGAAGGTCGACAACGTAACGAGGTGGTCAGCAGCAGAGCGGTGTCGATGAAAACCGCATTGGATATTAGTCAGGAGGCGGCGAAATTCGAGGAGCCAGACCAACCGAGCGTTAACCATGCGTTCCATCACCTTACAGACGCAGCTCGTCAGAGAAATGGGACGATAACTGGAAGGAAGGTGTTTGTCCTTCCCTGGTTTGGGGATGGGGACAACAATGGCTTCACGCCAACTTGTTGGAACATGACCTTCAGTCCATATGCGATTGTAGGTACTAAGAAGAAAGCACTTGCCCGCAGGAGAGAGGTTCTTCAGCATCTCAATATGAATGGAATCGGGCCCGGGAGCAGAAGACCGGGACAGGGCGAGAGCACGATCTAGCTCCTGTATGGTGAAGGCGACGTTATAATTTTCACGATTAAAAGAGCGGAAAGAAGGCGGCCGTGCCTCCTCTACCTGTTTGCGAGGGAGAAAGGCAGGGTGGTAATGAGCAGAGCTCGAAACCTCCGCAAAGAAACGACCCAATGCGTTTGAAACATCAGCTGGGTCCACGAGGACTGCGTTCTCCACGGTCAGGCCAGGAATCGGGGAGTGGACCTTGATGCCGGACAAACGGCGTAGGCCACCCCAGACAACCGTGGAGGGAGTAAAACGGTTAAAAGAACTAGTAAAAGCAGTCCAGCAAGCTTTCTTGCTGTCGTTTATGATACGACGGCACTGCGCTCTCATACGTTTGTAATTGATGCAATTCTCCAACGTTGGGTGGCGGCGGAAGGTGCGTAAAGCACGGCGCCGGGCTCGAAGCGCGTCGCGGCAGGCTGCAGTCCACCAAGGGACCTGGACACGACGTGGAGAAGAGGATGTACGAGGTATGGAACGTTCAGCAGCAGTGAGGATAACCTCTGTGAGGTATTCGACCTGACTGTCACAGTTGGGAAAATTCTGATTGTGAAAAACAGCCATGGAAGAATAAAGCCCCCAGTCGGCTTTAGAAATGTTCCAACTGGTGGGACATGGAGATGGGGAATGATGTAGGAAGTGGATGATACAAGGGAAATGGTCACTCGAGTACGTGTCAGAAAGTGCATACCACTCAAACCGACCGGCAAGCTGAGGAGTGCATATTGCGAGGTCTATATGGGAATAAGTGTGTGTTGTGTCAGAAAGGAAGGTCGGTGCACCGGTGTTGAGGCAGACAAGATCGAGGTGGTGGAGAAGGTCCACCAAAAGGGAGCCTCTCGGACAAGGTGCCGGAGAGCCCCATAGGGGGTGGTGGGCATTAAAGTCGCCTACCAACACGAAAGGTGAAGGGAGCTGGTCAACAAGGTTTAGCACATCTGCCCTAGTAAGGGCAGATGACGATGGCGAATATATATTACAGAGGGAGAAGGTAAATGTGGATAAGGTGATGCGGACGGCAACTGCCTGTAGGTGAGTGTGCAAGGAAATGGGATGGAAATAGACGTCGTCTCGAAGGAGCATCAGAACCCCTCCATGGGCTGGGACACCTTCCACGGGTGGCAGGTCGAACCGCACAGAGGTGTAGTGTGGAAAGTCTGCACGATCACGTGGACGCAACTTAGTTTCCTGGAGGCAGACTAGAAGCGGGCAGTGCAATCGAAGGAGTAGTTTTAACTCCTCCCGATTAGAACGAATGCCGCGAATGTTCCATTGAAGGAGCGCCATGATAAAAATGAGAGAAGAAATAAGGATAAAAACCAAGTAGCGAGCGGGGTCACCTCGACGGCCGCTGAGGACCGGATTTCGAGGGAGAACTGCTATCGCTGTCTGGGGGCAAAGGGTCATGTTCCATTGGTTCGACCGACGCGCCTGCCACCTCCCTGAGTTGATCAGGAGGGGCAGTTTCCACCGCCGGTAAATGGCCGGGCGCCCGGCAAACGGAGCGTCCCGGTGAAACAGAAGACGGCCGAGGCCGGCAACTGTTGGACGGCGCGACAGATGGGTCACGCCTCGGCGGGGAAGGAGAGGAACTCTTTTTCTTGTCAGCTCTTCTGGAAGAGTGACGGCGGGAAGAGGCAGTTGACGGTTGGGAAGCCTGAGAACGCAGAAAATCCTCACGGACGGGTTCCTTTTTCAAGGTCCGGGCATCTTGTTTAGGTGCCCGCGGTTTACTAGAGGTTGACGAAGACTGTACCTTAGAAGCAGCAGGAGGAAGCGGGGACGTGGAACGGGCAATCTTCGGGCTGGCGGATCGCACAACTGTGTCAGCGAAAGTGAAATCACAAGTCTGGGTACTGGAATCCTTAGTAGGTCGAGTTGAGGTGAGGACCTTACTGTATGTACCCGCTGGGAGGACAGTGGGCTTTCGACACGCCAACAACTTTCGAGCGGCAGATGTTGATACCTTCTCCGTGACCCGAATTTGCTGAATGATTTTTTCATCCTTATATACAGGGCAGTCGCGAGAGGAAGCCGCATGGTCGCCGTTGCAGTTAAGGCAGTGAGGGGACGGAGGTGGGCAATCCCCCTCATGGGCGTCCCTACCACAAGTGACACATTTTGCTGCATGTGGGCAATGTTCACGGGTATGGTTGTACCTGTGGCATTGGTAGCAGCGCGTTGGGTTTGGAATATAAGGGCGGACTGAGATAACTTCGTACCCTGCTTTGACCTTCGACGGGAGGTCAACTCTGTCGAATGTCAAAAACACAGTACGAGTCGGTGTCAGCTGGTTATCTACCTTTTTCATCACCCTGTGGACGGCTGTCACACCCTGATCGGACATATAGGACCGGATGTCGTCATCAGACAACCCGTCAAGGGATCTCGTAAAAACTACCCCACGTGACGAGTTGAGTGTGCGGTGCGCTTCTACTTTGACTGGAAATGTGTGTAATAACGTAGTCCGGATAAGTTTCTGGGCTTGGAAAGCACTGTCCACTTCCAGCAACAATGAGCCATTGCGCTGACGCGAACAGGTTTTAACAGGGCCAGCAATTGCATCAACACCTTTCTGTATAACGAAAGGATTGACAGAAGTGAAATCCTTTCCGTCGGTGCGCGACACAACAAGAAATTTCGGCAAATTAGGCAGAGTCTTCTTTTGCTGAGGCGAATCTATCTTACGTTTCTGGGTCAATGTCAGTGAAGAAGAGAAGGAAGTCATTGCGGAAGTGTCCCCCGTGATTACCGGCGTCTCCGATGGCGCGTTCCTTTAGTGGGGGCCCTCTCCGAGGGCTTACCCGCCTTAGGTGATTGTTCACACCTCAGGTCACACCTCCCGAGAACTGACGGAGGGACCAATCGGCATGTTCGGAAGGTACCAGCTCGGGTAATCACCCCTCCCTGGGCCTGGCCTTTACCAGGGGGTACGTACGTGCCCTACTTGTCTACCCGGGGCGGGGAATTACGCGTTACCCCGTCACCTGCTACGCATGATAATGCGTGGGTCGGCCTTCAGACACGCACAGGGAGGAAAGAAGAAGAATAGAGGAAGTGAAGAGAAAGAAGGAAAGGTGTCTCAAACGCCGAGGCGGAGACTAATGAGGAGAAGAAGGCGAGGAGAGGACAAGGAGAGAGAGACAGAAACAAAGGGTAAGAAAGGAAGGAACCAAGGAATAAGAGAAACGACAACAAGAAAACACCTGAACTCGTGAAATACGCCCGTCTCCGGGCGAAGGCATAAACCGGGAGGGAAAGTGAAGCAGCCTGGGGCAGAAGAAAGGCTGCTCCGGCTCGGGGCCCCGTGCGCGCCACACACGTACCCACAAAAGAACTGTGGGCCCCCTGGGGGGGACCCACCTTATCTTCAGCATTCTTCTGTAACACCACATTTCAAAAGCCTCTATGCTCTTCCTGTCCGCACTGTTTATCGTCCATGTTTCACTCCCGTACAAGACAACACTCCACACAAATGCCTTCTTTCCCTTCCTTACCCTTAAATTAATATTCGATGTTAGCAAATTTCTCTTTTTCAAAAATGCTTTTCTTCCCATTGCCATTCTGCATTTTATATCCTCTGTACTGCGATCGTCATATGTTATTTTACTACCCAAGTAACAAAACTCATCTACTACCTTCATTGTTTCGTTATATAATCGAATTACTGCAGCATCTCCTGATTTTCTAAGACTGCATTCCATTATCTTTGTTTTGCTCTTGTTAATGTTCATCCTATATGCACCTTTCAGCACACTGTCCATTCCGTTCAACTGCTCTTCCAGGTCCTTTGCTGTCTCTGGTAGAATTACTATGTCGTCGGCAAAAAGCAATGTTTTTAATTCTTCACCCTGAACTTCAATTCCTTCTCCAAATTCCTCCTTGCTTTCCTTTATAGCTCGCTCAATGTACAAATTGAACAACATTGGAGAAAGGCTACAACCCTGTCTTACTCCCTTCCCAACCACTGCATCCCTTTCATGCCCTTCAACTCTGACAACCGCTGTCTGGTTTTTGTACAATTTTAATAACTCTCCTTTCCCTGTATTTTACCCCTGCTGACTTCAGAACTTGGAAGAGAGTATTCCAGTCAACATTGTCAAAGGCTTTCTCCAAATCTACAAAAGCTAAAAACGTAGGCTTTGCTTTCCTTTCCTTAATCTATCTTCTAAGATAAGTCGTCAAGTAGTATTGCCTCCCGGGTTTCTACGTTCCTCCTGAATCCAAACTGATCTTCCCCGAGGTCAGCTTCTACCAGCTTTTCCATTCTCCTGTAGATTCACTTTTCATAATTTAGGGTCCATTGCAATTTTTTGCACTACATTGATTTCTTATTTAAATTGTTTTGCAGTTGATTTTGAACCTCTGGTGACTTTACTAGAAAAAAAAAAAAAAAAAAAAAAAAAAAAAAAAAAAAAAAAACAACGTGATTCGCAACCAGTCTGTGAGGACTGAAAAGTAGAGGTCCTGTAACACTTCACTGTGGAACACCAGAAATCACTTCTTTACTCGATGACATTCCACCAATTACTACGATAGGAAATCACGAATCGAGACATACAGTCTGACGATATTCCATAAGCACACAATATTATTAGAAGCTGCCTGTGAGTTACGGTGTCAAAATACTTCCGGAAATTTAAAAATATGGAATCGATTTCATATTCCTTGTCGATAGCATTCGTCATCTCATGTGAGTGAAGAGCCACTGTTTTCACGAGAAAGATATTTTCTGAACCCATATTGACTATGGATAAGCACATAGGGTTTTTCGAGGTAATTTATAATGTTAGAACAAATTATATGTTCCAAAATCTTACTGCAAGTCAAAGTCTGTAACATGAGCTTGCATCAAACCCATCTCCAGTGCACTAATCCAGTCCCCCAACTTCTTATTTACATCTAATGTGTTACTAATTCCTATTTAAGCACATTAGTCGTCTCACTTTTAGCTTTAATGTTATTCTCGAGTTCGTTTGACGCTTTCAATTTCTCCATATTAAACTACACCTGTGAACAAAACTGCCTCCTACAATAAAACCACTGATATCTCCCTTATACAGTCCTGGAAAATGAAAAAAAGAACATCATGGATTCGTCGACCCAGCAGAGGGAAAATTTATTGGCACATTCTTGAGGAGGTATACAACACATGATCACACAGACAGAGCTATAGGCACGTGAGTACAGCCACCAGAGAGTGAGCAATGTCGACGCTAGTACCTTTTGCAGTAATACAAGTTGTAATTCTCCCATGGGGACGATGGTATAGATGCTGAATGTTGTAATGCAGTTTCCAACCAATGCCTCAGCTGGAACAGATTTCGTGCCCCTTATGCAGTCCGCGTTATATGACATTTCATCCGGTCCCAAAAATGCTTAATGGGCGACAGATCTGGGGACAACGATGGGAAGGGTAGCTGACGTACACCTAGAAAAGCACGTTGGGTTACACGGGATATGTGTCGACGTAGATTGTCCTGTTGGAAAGCATATTGCCTTGTTGGCGCCTGAACGGTGGCAAGACGTGTTGAATGATGGTTTCATTGTATCGTATACTGTTCAATTTTCCCTCTACGATCACCAGGGGAGAATATCTAGTGTAGGATATGGCTTCCCACACCACGATGCCAGATGTTGGCCCCGATTGCATTATGTACCAGATTTTCACGTTCCCCTGCAGTACACCATACGTGCATACGACCATCATTGGCGTCGAGGCAGCAGCGACTCTCATCACTTAAGACGACAAGTGTCCATTCGTCCCTTTATAAGCGACTATCGTGACAACACTGGAGGCGTACTGAACGAGGGGCGTGATCGGAAGACACCATATCAGCACGCATGATCGTGCATCATTGAGTGGGGGGGGGGGGGGAGGGGCATATCCTAGATTGGCCGTTCTCCTCAAGTGATTGTCTAGATAACATTGAACAGTGCTCAGTAACTGAAAGCATCATGCAACCAGTCTTGCTCTCATGCACCAGCAAGGCGACATGCTTTTTCAACAGGACAATGCATGTCTACATGTATCCGTACCATCCAGCGTGCTCTCCAAGGTACACTTCATTTATCCTGGCCAGCACGATCCCCAGATCTGTCGCCTATTGAGCATGTTTGGGATCGGAAGTAACGTCATGTTGGGCGGTCTGAATGAGCGGCACGAAATGTGGCCCAACTGAGGCACCAGGTGCAAACTGCATGGCAGGCCATCCCACAAGAATACATTCGACACCTCTACGATTGTCTCCAAGGAATGATTACAGTTTGCATTGCTGCAGAAGGAGAACATTCACGGTACTAAAGCCGACACTGCGCACGCTCTGGTGACTGTACTCACGCACGTATGGCTGTGTCTGTGTGATCGTCTGTTGTATACGCCCTCAAGAATGTGTCAGTAAACTTTTCCTCTTTTGGGTGGACGAATTCATGAAGTTCTTTTCTTCATTTACTAAGAATGTATTTACTGAAACTCCCTAACGGCTCAGATCCACACTTACTTGTCGACTGCTTAATTCTCATAAGTCACAGCAAACTGTGACGAAGAAAATGCTTCTTTGTCTGAACTTTTTTGTTCTGTGACTATCGTGCTCCTGCGTGTCAATGATGTTTGCTGTTGTGGCGAGACATGTGATGATGCCGCGTTGGAGTAGCCGAGCGGTCAAAAGCGCTTCGCTGCGGAGTGTGCGGTTGCTCGCCGTCGGAGGTTCGAGTCCTCTCTGGGGCATGGGTGTATGTGTTGGCCTTAGGTTAGTTTAAGTAGTTTGTAAGCTACGGACTGATGACCACGCAGTTTGGTCCGATAGATTTATAAACATTTGATTTGAACTGATGTGCTGGCTAGGAGTGGAGATGTTGATAGCTTGACATGTTGCAGCAATAACCTCCTAATGAGATGACTGCAGGCCGCGGTCGTATGCCACTGGAGTACAGCCCACTAATTGTCAGCGGCTGGTGAGGGGAGGGCGGCCTATGTGTATGCCGTAGCACGACAGCGCTCAGACCTGCTTTTTGAGCCAAGTCGGGCCCACGGGCAAGCTGGAGGAAAATGTTGGCGATTGGAGTTTCGTAAGTAGCCCACGCCGCAGCGATAAGCACCGTTGTTGTAATGATTCCAATCCCTGATCCTGTACCATTTCCGTAACGCTGTCTCCCCTGTATCGTGACAATACGAAACGAGCTGCCTTTCTTTGGACTCTTTCGATGTCCTTCGTCAAACCCACCTGATAAGTATCCCACACTGGCCACCAATATGCCAAAAATGGACGGACAAGCGTAGTGTATGCAGTTTCTTTTGTAGTTCTGTTGCATCTTTTAAGGGTTCTGCCAAAAAAATGCGGTCTCTGGTTCACCTTTCCAACGATATTATCTACGTGTTCTTTCCAGTTTAAGTCTGAAGTAATAGTAATTCCTAGGTATTTTGTGGAGTTTACGGCCTTCACTTTTGATTGATTTATCTTGTAAACAAAGTTCAACGGATTTCTTTTCGTACTCATGTGGACGACTTCACACTTCTCATTATTTAGAGTCAATTGCCAACTTTTACACCATACTGATATCTTATTCAGATCGTTCTGCAGTTGGTTTTGATCTTCAGATGATTTTACTAGACGTTGGCGCCTACTTGCCCCACCACGCCGCGTTGGGAACTACGGAGGAATAAATTGCATAGTTGCTACTACTGGGGTGACCAGACGTCCTGTATTTTACGGGATCGTCCCCCATGTAGTCCCATTGTACCGTTGTCCCGACAAAATCAATACGGGCGTATGTTGTCTATTTTTTACTAACCGTTCTGTATATTTCAAAATAACGTATTTTTAAGGCAAAGTACAGCGTAACCAAATGGTGAACAAATGTGGCCTTAACCAACAACAAAGAAAATAAGCAATAATTCAAAGTGAATAAGGCACGGTTTTTAAATTTCTTAGTGTTTCTTTTACCTAAGACCTTCAAGTGATAAGCGTAGCTTTTACAACTATAAAAATTCAGTCTTTAATTACCCACTTTACGTCCTAAAAGCATTTAACTGGGAGTAACTCATATCATCATCTTTGGAAGTCTCTTCAGTGAAACCTTAAGACTTTAGCGGAGGTTGATGAAAATATTTTTGTAAGGAAGATGTGAAATTCAAGATTTTGAGGAAATGAACAATGTGAAAAATATAAGCAAAAGAAAAGCGTGGTAATTAGAGACAGAGCTCGTGCTCGGATTTTTGAACAATGATGGGGAACCAAATGGACCGTCATCTTTCAGAGGAAAGTTGGTTAGCCTGGAGTCATTTAGCGAAATCACGGAAAACTTAAATCTGGATGGCCGGAGTTTAATTTGAACCACCGTCCTCCCGAATGCGGGTCAAATGTGTTGCCATTGCTCCACCTTACTCGGTTTTTATACTCAAAAGTAGTACTTTCTGCTCACAACATATAGTACTAAAAAAGAAACACGGAAATGTAAATAAGGAATTCACCAAATACGACACGTTAACTTAGGGTTGCGGGGAGGGAGGGAGACAGAAACAACGCCTTTCTTTTTTTTTTTTTTTTCTTAGCCGCGGTGGAGTAGCCGAGGGGTCTAAGGCGCCTCGCTGCAGAGCGCGCGATTGCTCGCCGTCGGAGGTTCGAGTCCTCCCTGGGGCATGGGTGTGTGTGTGTGTTGTCCTTGGGTTAGTTTACTTAGTTTAGCCTAAGTAGTTTGTAAACTATGGACTGATGAACACGCAGTTCGGTCCGATAAATTTACAAACGTTTGGACTTTTTTTTCCTTACTATACAGCGTGTGTGCTTTAATTCGTGTGTTTATATTTACGTTAATGAGTGACAAATACCGTTATATGGTATTCGCTTAAAGGGCCTACAATCATGTTAATGACGCCGCAGGTAAAGGCAACACTTGGTTTCACAAACTTCGGTTCCCCTATGTGTCCCGTAGCTTAGATGGTTCAACTGCTTCGCACGGAATGCAACACCGGCTGGTGTACTAGACTTCATATTATTCCACATAGAAAATTAGAAAAACTGGAATTATAGGTCGTAAAAAGCGTTATTACAGCGTAATTAACTGTTGGTACAAAAGAAAAGAAATAGAACTGAGTTTGTTTTGCAACTGCATTACTGGAATAGTACTGTATCTGTCATGCTGTTCCAAATGAAATTCTGTCATTTTGATTGAGATGTAGAAAGAGAGGGAAAAACAAAGTCTCTTTAGAATGAAATTAGGTATGCAATAAATTATCACTAATACGCGAGAAAAAAATTACTACCTTTACTTCTCTACCGACAGCGTGCAGTTCACATTATTACGTCAGATAGGTAAAGCTCATGGTAAGTTCGTCGTATTAATGATTGCTTGTTCAAAGTGACATACCATACTTATTATTTAACACAAAATGACATTAAAATTTAAGTTACTCCCGAGCAGCTAGTTGAGAATATCTATGAACTTCAAATTACAGGAGGAACCGTCGTTCTGCAAATGGATTCAAACCCAGGTCATGCAGATTAAGCAAAGATCTCGTGACTGGCGGATTAGATTAGGTTAGGTTAGTTATTCGTTCCGTAGACCCATGTTGAGGGGATCCTCGTGGATGTGTAACATGCCAAGAAACAAAATTCACTAGTTGAATAATAGATAATTAGATAATACTAATAATATAAATACAGATACATACACTTATAAATACAAATACATAATTTGTTTTGCTGATAATATAATAATACTAATATAGTATGAGTATGCATCATTTGGTACAATTTAGAAATTCACTAATAGAGTAGGAGTTGGCCACTAGAAACTCTTTTAGGTTCCTCTTAAACTGATCTTTATTTGTAGCTAAATTTTTTATACTTGATGGTAAATTATTGAAAATGTGTGTTCCTGAGTAGTGGACGCCTTTTTGAACTAAAGTAAGTGCTTTTAAGCCCTTGTGTAGATCATTTTTATTCCTAGTATTGTATGTATGAACTGAGCTGTTTGTTGGGAAAAGGGATATATGATTTGACAAATTTCATTAAGGAATAAATATACTGAGAGGCAGCAGTTAATATACCCAGTTCTTTGAAAAGGCTTCTACAGGACGTCCGTGAATTTACTCCACAAATAATACGTATTACACGTTTTTGGACTCTGAAGACTTTTAACTGTCTTGAAGAGTTACCCCAAAATATTATACCATATGACATTAGGGAATGAAAGTAAGCAAAGTATGCAAAGCTTTGTTATTTTTATGTCTCCTATGTCTGATAACACTCGTATTGAAAACACAGATTTGTTGAGTCGTTTCTGCAATTCTGTGGTGTGCTCCTCCCAACTAAATTTATTATCAAGCTGTAAGCCCAGAAATTTAATACTGTCAACCTCTTCTATCTGCTCTTCTGCATACTTAATGCATATGCTGCCAGGAAATCTCTTACATGTTCTGAACTGCATGTAGCGAGTCTTTTCAAAGTTTAATGACAATGAGTTGGCTTTAAACCATTTATTAATGTTCATGAAAATACCATTAGCAGACCTTTATATCACTATGCTTGACATACTTTTTATTGCAATACTTGTATCATCTGCAAACAAAACGAACTCTGCTTCTGGTAGTGTAACTGATGAGAGATCATTAATGTACACAAAAAGCAATGGCCCTAAGATGGATCCTTGTGGGACACCACATGTAATTTCTTCCCAATCCGATGATGACTGTTGGCTTAATTCACTAGTCACTTGCACTGACACCGTTTGTTTCTTGTTAGTGAGGTACGACTTGAACCATTTTGCAGCATTTCCCGTTACCCCATAGAATTCTAATTTATTTAAAAGGATGTTACTGTTCACACAATCAAATGCCTTTGACAAATCACAGAAAATACCTGCTGCTTGCAATTTATTATTTAATGAATTAACTACAATCCCACTGTAAGTGTAAATAGCCTTCTCGATATCGGAACCTTTCAGAAATCGAAACTGTGTTCTAGACAATATGCCATTTGTGATTAAGTGGTTGAGAAGCTACTTGTACATTACCTTTTCTATAATTTTTGAGAATGCTGGCAAAAGTGAAATGGGTCTGTAGTTTGATGGTATCTCTTTATCCACCTTCTTGAATAGAGGTTTAATATCCGCATATTTTAGCCAGTCAGGAAATGTTCCCGTTATAATAGACTGGTTACACAAATAACTTAAAATTGTGCTAAGTTCACAAGAACACACTTTAATTAACTTTGTTGATATTTCATCGTAACCACTAGAATGCTTTGTTTTAAAGATTTTATCATGGAAGCTATTTCTTGTGGTGAAGTGAGTGACATATTCATGTATGTGAAGTTATTTGTAAATGCTAGTTTCAAATATTCAAGGGCATTATTTACTGACCCAGACAATCCCATACTATCAGTAACGGATGTAAAGTACTTGTTAAATAGATTTGCCACACTATGCCTATCAGTTACTAATGTCTCAGCTACTCTTAATCCTACCTGCTCTTGTTCCTTTCTGGTTCTACCAGTTTCCTCTTTCACTATATCCCATATTGTTTTTATTTGGTTTCCTGATGTTGCTATCTTCTTTTCATAAGGAATTTGTTTAGATGCCTGAATAAGTTTTTTTAAATATTTTACAGTATTCATTATATTTAGTTAAATCATCATCATTGCAACTACTCTTGGCTGATAGATACATTTTCCTTTTTGTCTTACATGAAATCTTTATTTCTTGTGTAATCCAAGGTTTTATTATAGACTTCCGTTTAATTCGCATTACTTTTAGAGGAAAACAGTTTTCAAACATGGTACTAACATTATTAATGAATACGTTATATTTTTCATTCATGTCATTAGCACTATATACATCTTTCCAGTTCATGTCTTTGAGGAGTTTTCTAAAATTTTCAATTTTTGGTGGGTTGACTACTCTCCTGTATGTACATTTTGCAGTCTTCCTAATCTGTTTAGATTCCATACCTAAAACAAGGAGCTGCATATCGTGATCTGACAGGCCATTTATTATTGGTTTTATGACATGATTTTGTTCCTTTGATTTGTCTATAAAATATTATCAATTGCTGTCCTAGAGGTTTTAGTTATCCTAGTTGGAAAGTTTACGCTATGTGTTAGGTTGAAAGACAAAGTTACTGACTGCAATAAATTTTTACTGGAGGACTGCATAAGAAAATCTGAATTAAAGTCACCAGAATCCAGGATTTCTTTATTTCTTCCTGTTAAATAACTCAATAGAGCTTATAGATGATTTAGGAATAGATTATAATTTCCTGAAGGTGCTCGGTAAACAGTTACTATTATATAGCATCTGTTATGGAATTCTACTTCTGTTGCACAAGCTTCTAAGATCTCGGAAGATACAGTCATTCCTGACTAAGCATACAGAGAGTGATATACCTCGATTTTAGAGAGTATCAGATAGCAAATATCAACTTTAAATTACATAACGCAAACATTTTTAGCAAATATCAACTTTAAATTACATAACGCAAACATTTTTAATGGACGGGAATTCCTACCCAGCATCTAAAGTCCCTGTTAACGAACTACGAGAAATGTCAAATGTTGCTTCTTCACAAGTAACTTACTTGAAATGGCATGAGGTAAACCTTTTTGTTGGACAGGGATTCGAACCCAGAACATAATCGGATTGTTATCGAAGCACAGTCAACTGTGACATATCGGATTTTATCAGCAGTAGTTAGATGTTTTAACTGAAATGACGAGACGAAACATTAATTTTTTCTTCCCCAGGACTCCAACCCGGCACCTATCGCTGTTGTATTCTAGAGAAAACGAATGTTAAATATGGGTTTATTACACCAGCAGCGACATGTGAGCTTGTTTAAACTACAAATAATATGGTGAAGTGTTCAGTGCTGACGGAATTTAACCCCACACATCGTTGTTAACTACACAAAAAGAGACGACAGCTACAGAATTTTTCTCCACCAGCAGCTCGGAATAACATCCTTGAACTTACAACGATCTCGCAAATAGTTCTGTGTCTCACTGGGAGTCGACAACGTCAGATATCGTTAGCGTTGACAACGATTAGAAAACAGTGAAAATCAGAATTATTATTCACCAGTAGATATGTGTTCTTATGCTAGAGCTTGATAATACACAATGCAAACTTTAATGCCGGGCCAGGATTGGATCCCATCCACGCGCTATATATGGGGTTGTTGTTGAATCAGCAGTTTTAACGAGCAACAAATCGTAGTCACACTGTATTGGTACGAAGGTATCAGATTCAGCGTTAAGAGAGGTCTGAGATGCATTCCCAGTCGAGAACCAATTTTATCAACATACAGAAGCTCAAATAAAAGATGGAATAAGTGTACTGTGAACCTACGTAGCGTTTGTTTCGTCACTAGAAATAAATAACTAGTATAAGAAAGGTTACTGCTGTTAGAGTTTCTACATGTCACCACTCATGAATTTATTGTGGTTCAACCTTACCTCTACTTGGGAGAGAAGGAATATTTAAAAATGTTCAAATGTTTGGAGAAATTATGGGTCATCAGACCCTAAGCTTACAAACTACATATGAACTAGCTAATATTAAGGACGGCACAAATATCCATGCGCGAGGGGAGGAATCTTTAATGTGACTTTTCAGACCACATGTCATTATACCTTCTTCACTTGGCGTAGCCAGAAATGAATAAAATCTGTCTCTCCTTATAAAAAATCGTTAGAATCGACGCCGACCGTAAGTATCTCAACCTATCATCAATCCAACAGACCACCAAATACTTTTCTCTGTGACTCAAATTTCTATCACAACGGCACTGCGCCACACTGGATGCGAATTGCTCAGGCTCCCTGCAGTGGTTTGCAACATGTTCAGTACATTTATTTACTTGGTTCACTGAATCGCCATGAACTAGCTGCCTCGGATATCCAGTGATTACATTCGACTTTATTTTGTAAACACAGCAATACACTAAAGGTCATTAAAATTGCTACACCAAGAAGAAATGCAGATGATAAACGGGTATTCATTAGACAAATATATTGCACTAGAACTGACATGTGATTACGCTTTCACGCAATGTGGGTGCATAGATCCTGAGGAATAAGTACCCAGAACAACCACCTCTGGCCGTAATAACGGCCTTGGTACGCCTGGGCATTGAGTCAGAGCTTGGATGGCGAGTACAGGTACAAATGCCCATGCCGCTTCAACACGATACCACAGTTCACCAAGAGCAGTGACTGGTGTGTTGTGACCAGCCAGTTGCTCGGCCACCATTGGCCAGACGTTTTCAATTGGTGAGAGATCTGGAGAATGTGCTGGCTAGGGCAGCAATCTAACATTTTCAGTATCCAGAATGGCCCAAACAGGACCACCAACATGCGGTCGTGCATTATCCTGCTGAAATGTAGGGCTTCGCAGGGATCGAATGAAGGCTAGAGCCACGGGTCGTAACACTTCTGAAATGTAACGGCCACTGTTCAAAGTGCCGTCGACGCGAACAAGAGGTGACCGAGACGTATAACCAGTGATACCCCATACCATCACGCTAGTTGATACACCAGTATGGTGATGACGAATACACGCTTCCAATGTGCGTTCACCGCGATATCGCCAAACACGGACGAGACCATCATGATGCTGTAAACAGAACCTGGATTCTTCCCAAAACATGACGTTTTGCCATTCGTGCACCCAGGTTCGTGATGCAGCAGGCGCTCCTGTTTGTGATGCAGCATCAAGAGGAACCGCAGCCACGGTCTCCGAGCTGATAGTCTATGCTGCTGGAAACGACGTCGAACTGTCGTGCAGATGGTTATTGTCTTGCAAACGTCCCCATCTGTATGATTCAGGGATCGAGACGTGGTTGCACGATCCGTTACAGACATGCGAATAAGATGCCTGTCATCTCGACTGCTAGTGATACGAGGCCGTTGGGAACCAGCATGGTGTTCCATATTGCTCTCCTGAACCTACCGGTTCCATATTCTGCTAACAGCCATTGGATCGCGACCAACGATAAACCGCAATCGCGATAGGCTACAATCCGATCTTTGTCAAAGTCGGAAACGTGTTGGTACGTATTTCTCCTCCTTACACGAGGCATCACAACAACGTTTCACTAGGCAACGCCGGTTAACTGCTGTTTGTGTATGAGAAATCGGTTGGAAACTTTCCTCATGTCAGCACGTTGTAGGTGTCGCTACCGCGTCAACCTTGTATGAATGCTCTGAAAAGGTAATCATTTGCATATCACAGCTTCTTCCAGCCGGTTAAATTTCGCGTCTGTAGCACGTCATCTTCGTGGTGTAGCAATTTTATGGACCAGGAGTGTAAAATCACGAAACTGCCACCTACACAGAACTGCCAACAGTGTTGGATGCAGACATTTAAATAGAAAGTGTTCCTTTCCATCTGAGCTACTCTATTGGACGATCTGTATGTCGATTGTGATCAAATATTGCATGGACGTTCTAGCTTTCTGCTAGACACTCCCAAGGTTTTGAAAAAAAAAAAAAAAAAAAATCGAGGTCAAAGTTGAGGACGGATAATCGTATTTTCAATGCTGAAAGAGCGTCCAAACGAAAAACGTTTTATTTGTATGTAAGTTCTAGCCGTTATGTGGTGGCAAAGTGGTAAAGAGAAAGATTTCGAATATAAAGTTCTCGCGTTCGGTACCTGGTCAGTCCCACGAAATTTATCTGCCATTTTACAAATATTTCCCCTCGGGCAGTGTGTGTCGATGTGAAAAATGACGAGTTGCATTGTGGTCCGAAAGCCACATTAAACTGAAGGTTGACAACAATCGCAATAGGTATCGTTATTTCTGGTCAAACTCCCACACATCACTGTTGGTGAGTAAGCAATTGATACTTCAGCTATTTTCGTGGATGATAAAGAAGGCCGATAGGTATGCGGTTCGATTGTCGCTCAGGCACAAAAATTTGTGTCATTTTAGATTCAAACACCTAGCAGCTGGTAAGAAAAATAGATACGTAACATTTGATTTTACTCAGTTAACAACCCGATTACGTGCAGAGTTCGTATGTCTGTCACAGAACTTCACATCATGCACTTCATCTTTAAATGCGTGCACTCTTTGTTACTTCTGAATGGAGCTATATCAGACATCTTTCGTGGTTAGCGAACAGGGACGAAAGGGTCTTGATAAGAGTTCCGGTTCATTATAAAAACTATCGTCTTTTAATTTCAAGTTTGGATTTGGTTACTAATATTAGCACAAATTTCGGTAATTCATGACTCTTCATGGCTAGTTAGCAATATGAAAATATTAAATGAGATTAGATTAATACTTGTTCCCTAGATCATAAATACGACATTTCGTAATTATGTGGGACGTGTCATTTTAATGAAAGATATCTTTACATACCATCATTCAATTTCTTTATAATTTTTTTTTACTCTCTCTCTCTCTCTCTCTCTCTCTCTCTCTCTCTCTCTCTCTCTCTCACACACACACACACATTCTTTCTATTTTTATTTGTTTGTTGTGCTCGACTATCGGCCAGGCTCAAAACGTCCGTGAATGAGTTTCTTAGTTTTCAGTACACTTACGAAAGAAATATAAAAACAACTATGACAGGTACTGATTTATGATGCTTAGTTTGCAGTCAGTTCTGAGTATTATTAGTAACTACGTTCCAGTCCCTAAACCTAGTTACAGAAATGCGAGTCAGACGCATTACGTATTCCAGGTCGTAGCAGCCGCGTCTTTGAGACGCCAGCTGTGGTCACATCCCAGCCCGCTGTAGGAACGCATCGGTTCCTCTTCTTCCTTGTAGTATGCAAATGAGATTTGGTAACAAGGCAAGGTATGTTTGACAACTCCTGTGATGGACGAGTTACTTTCTGGTGCGCATAGAATTAAGCCTCAAAGTTGTTATCGCTTGACGTGTAACAAAAGATTGTAGATTTACGAATTTAAGACCAGTCAAGTCGTTGCATGTGGGAACCGCGACTAATTTGGAATTTTAAATAGCAGTTTATGAGTTATGGCCACTCAGACACACACACCTCTTTGCTAGGTCTGTGGTAACGGGCTGACCTGTGAAAAAGCTGTTCCAGTCTCGCTGACTGAAACATTTTTATCTTTCTGTGAAAGAACTCCAAGCAGTCAGATCAAACATCGATAGGAAAATCGTAAGAAAATACTTTCTGCTCAAAGTGCAACGGTGAAAAACTTACAACGCGACGCTTACTATTACACATCTAGCTGACAAGTGGCTACATCAGCTCCGCATTCCGCAGTGCTGTCAGATAATGCATACAACGGGATGTAGACTTCTGAGAGACAGTTACAGCTTTTCTTTTGCACCGCATGACGTTTTCAACAAAGAGATAGCACAATAGAGTATCTCTGGCGGAAAGGAACTCTTCCTATTTAAATTTCTGCATCCTACAGTATTGGCAGTTCTGTGTAGGTACGTTTCAGTTATGTCATTTTATTTCGGTGATTGCAAAATAGAGTCGAATGTATGCACTGGGTAGCAGAGGCAGCTAGTTCATAGCATTTCAGTCAACGAAGTAAATGAATGTACTGAACATGATGCAAACCACGACAGGGAGCCTGAGTGTCACAATTCGCATCCAGTGCGGCGCAACGGCATTATGATAGAAAAATGAGTCACAGAGAAGAGGGTTTGGTGGTCTACTGGATTGATGATAGGGTGATGTACTTATAGTCTGGATTAGATTCTAACTTCTGCCAACGATTTTTGATAGAGACAGATTCTACTCCTGGCTCGCCAAATGAAGAAGGTGTAATGACGTCGTGCTCTGAAATTCACATGAAATATTCCTTCTCTACCAAGTAAAGGTAAGGTTGAACCACAGTGGTGACATGTAGAAACTCTAGCACCAGTCACCTATCTTATAATAGTTATTTCTAGTAATAAAACAAACGCTATGTAGGTTCACATTACACTTATTCTATCTTTTATTTGAGCTTCTGTATGTTGATAAAATTGTTTCTGGACTGGGAATGGAACTCAGACCGCCCTTAACGCGGAATTTGATCCCTTCATGGCAATATAGGGTGACAACAAGTTGTTTGTACAAAAATGCTGATTCATCAACAATCTCATATATTGCGCGTGAATGAGATCCAATTCTGGCTCGACACTAAAGTTTGAATTATGTATTATCAAGCTCTGGCATGAGAACACTTATCTGCTGGTGGATAATAATTTTGATTTTCACAGTTTTTTCATTCGTTGTCAACGCTAGCGATATCTCACGTTTTCGACTCCCCGTGAGACACAGAACTATTTGCGAGATCACTGTAAGTTCAAGGATGTTATTCCGAGGTGCTGGTGGAGAAATATTCGGTAGCTGACGTCTGTTTGTGTATAGTCAACAACTATGTGTGGGGTTCGAGTTCCAGTCGGCACTGAACTCTTCGTCATATTACTTCTAGTTAAAACATGCTCAAATGTCGATGATGGTGTATCGATCTTAAATTAGATCATCTTTAGACCTCTGTAAAACACAATAAAAGACAAAATGCTATACAAGGAAACAGGTACGCCATTAGTAGCTATGATATATTAACAAACGGTATTAGAAATTTACGTAAAACAGTATACCTCGCTGTAGATGTTCAAGGGATGAGCGTGCGGCGACTGCTAACCAGCGAGAGGACGCTGTGCGTTATAAAGGATAAGCCCCGCCCATCGCCTGCAGCATCAGCACATCATAAACCGATGAGGAATGTCACACAGTAAAAGATGAGACAAGAAATGTTTATGCGTATATAAATAACCCATAATGGGTATAAAAAGACGTGCCGTTAACTGTAAAACATAGTTGCGTTGTCTATAATACAGAATAATTGATGCATTAGACAATAAAAGGATACTGTTGTCTAGGAAATACCTGCCATCTATTGGCAGTTGATAACAGCAGCATTCAAATTCGAAGACAAAGTGTAAGTCAAAGATAAAATACAGCGATGTCGGTGGTTGCCGTGGATACGGCGTCGTGGAAACATCGATAACCGTGCCAGTGGTGAAGCAGACGACGTGCCAAAGATGTAGCTGGCAGGGACGCGGTCGGTCACCGTGGAAACAGATCGCGATTGCAGAGGCGACCGTTGTTAGCACGAGCAGCAGCGAAGCAGACAACGCACCAGAGACGTAACGGCCAGGGAACGTAGTCCGTAACTGTGGAGACAAGCCAGCGAGGATCGGTGTTAGCACGTACAAGGGCAAAGTGCCCCAAAACTCGTCGATGCCAAATGTATCAGGTGACAATAGTATTTAAAATATATTATTGTTTACCAATCAAAATAGTAAATTTGTCAAGCTGTTAAAATATAAGTGCTGTGTAGCAAATTCTAGTATTTTGAAATGTCACGAAGGACATGTCAAACATAAAATAACCAATAACAAAATGTAAGATACAATGTAGCTAAAGAACATATGTGTAACAGCAGTTAAAAATTGTTACAATAGCAACAAGTCAACCATAAAATAACCAATAAAAATGTAAAAGGAAAGGTAGCACAAGAGCCGCCATTTGTTATAGCAGGTCGTAAAAATGTTTCTCCCTAAAATCAAATTGCTCATTTAATAATGGTTGTTTTTAATGATGCAAAAAAATTTCAATTTGTTCAAGGGCATTTAGCAAGAGCCCATTAGGTACCTTGTGTAAGACTTTAATATTCGTTTCCATGGGACCTTCAGTTTTTTAAATTATTTAATTAAATTAATTATTTTTTTTTTTTTGCAGTAGGTGTTGGCCAAAGATAGATTTATTAGCTTTTATACCAGTTGTGTGTTCTTTAAAACAAAACAAACATTCTGAAGGTCCCATAAAACGAATCTTAAAGTCTTACACAAGGCACCTAAAGAGCACTTGTTAAATGCCCTGGAACAAATTGAAATTTTTTCGCATCATAAAAAACAACCATTGACATTATTAAATGAGCAATTGGATTTTATGGAGAAACATTTTTACGACTTTTTTGACGACCTGCTATAACGCATATCGGCTCTTGTGCTACCGTTCCTTTTACATTTTTTATTTGTTATTCTATGGTGTACTTGTTGCTATTGTAACAATTTTTGACTGCTGTTACATATATCTGCTTTTTTGGTACACTTTATCTTACATTTTGTTGTTTGGCATGTCCTTCGTGACATTTCAAAATACTAGACTTTGTTACACAGCACTTATATTTTAACACCTTGACAAATGTACTGTTCTGATTAGTAAACAATAATAAATTTTAACTCCTTCGCTACGGTGAACTTCTGCAGAAGTCGGGAGCGAATGTGCTCCACAGCCGGTGGACTGCTGCCTGTGCCGCCCAGCCGGTGAACTGCTGTAGCAGTTCCGCCTCGCGACACACATCGTAATGTAATGCTACTGAGATGTAACGTAAAGCAATTGTAAATAAATATTATGTAGCAAGCGAAATATGTGTTTATAATAATAACGTTCACATCCCACCAGAGCTGAATCCAAAACTTGGATCTTTTAGAATTTACGAAAAAATTACGCGAATTATCTTAAAGAAGGAAGAAAACTGTTTCTATTCCAAATGATTTTCCCTAATAAATATATAGTATAAAGTCCAATAATTGCGATAACACAGAGTGTGAAAGCAGGACAGAGTAGCGCCGTGGGAAGCGCGGAAAATGCGCCGTACAGCGGGCACGGCCGGGCGCGACTGGCGCTCGTCCACAGCGCACGGCGCAACCATCACGGCGCCATCACCTGTTACACACGGCATCAATGAGGTTTGGAGCATTTTGCCCTTATACGTGGTAACACAGATCCTCGCTGCTACCGTGGCTTGTCTCCACGGTGACAGTTCGCGAGTATACGTTAGCGGCGGAAAAATACCACTTCCGTTTTGGACCAGACACTATACACAACACGGGTAGAATCTTTGGCATGATGTGACAGGCGCCATTTTAAATTCAGCTTATTAAGAAATGGTGAACTTAAACTTGCAGTAGGCCATTATCATGCCTTTAAGAGTAATCACGATACCACTTACCTTACAAATAAATAATAGTTTTGTAAGAAAGCAACATCGTAGCTATTTAAGTATAGGTATAAATATTCCTAATGCCATGGTAGATATATGTGATTCTAGCGTAATGACTAGCGTCGTGGATTCGTAATTTGTAAAATGTGGGGCTGTGGGTTCGGGTCCTGTCGCCTTGCATTTTTTTTTTCGTTTTTACATTTTAATTGAACTTCTCTGGGTGTATTACAAGTTACTTCCAGGTTCCTGTCTTATTTACAACTGATTAGAAAACGAAAGACGGAACAGTTATTCGGATAGTAATTTCCGAATATGTGACGATTTCCGAGTGTGTGTTAGGGGAATACTGTCATAATAATAAACCATTGTAAATGTAATAATCTTATCACATGGGGAACGTCACTTTACAAAGCACAATGAGAAGAATAAATATTTCTCTATTTGAGACTTGACAGTAGACATCCGTTGGTGGGATCATTAATAAAGAATACGTTGCTACCCTAATTCAGTAATGTGGTAATACAAATATGTTATTAGCCCTAAATGCTCAAAAAATGTTCAAGTGTTTGTATAGCTTATGGGACCTAACTATGGCGTCATCAGTCCCTAAGCTTACAAACTACTTATGAACTAACTACTACTAAGGACGGCACAAATATCCATGCCCGAGGGGGGGGATTCGAACCCCCGACCGTAGAGGCCGTGCAGACCGTGACTGGAGCGCCTCAGTCCCCTCGGCCACCGCGGTCGGCAGCCCTAAATGAACTAATGACAGTGTGCATTAAAATATCTTATTGTGGGTACAAAGAAGGTAATATACAAATAATCTATTGGTACTGGAAATTATAAATATCGCAGCTACTGGATCTTCAAGATACTGGGTAGGCCTACTTCGTCCGAGAACACCAAATGTTTTGCCATGTTTGATCTCAGTATGTCTATATTCAAACAAAATTCCTGACTGATGGCACTTGAAGAGAAGCTTCAGGTGACCTACCCTGCAATTCCCTTGACGTACACGACATAAAAAATGCTCAGCTTTCTACCTAGTGTGGTTTGATATATTTGTTCTTGTGTCGCTCCTGTGGTTGACGAAACAACACTTCAAGAGTTTTTAATTTGTTGTTGACGATACTTGATCGAGCATGGTTGACATGCAACCAGTGCAAAGTGTGGTAGCAGTAAGTAGTGACAGCCAGAATTTTTTCACTTGTATATGTCTGTGTTCTTTGCAACAAATATGTACTTATTTCAGCATGGCAAAAACGAAAGTTATCAATGATACGTTATTTCGGTGTGGAATGCTTTTGTGGTAGCTGGCCCAGGATAATTTTTATTGCAGTATTCTATTGTCAATTTCGTCTTTGTATTCAATTTTCACGTACCAAATGTTACTTGTTTCAGCAGGGCAACAAGGAAACTTATTAAAAACTTATTTCGACGTGGAATGCTTTTGTGGACTTTTCATAAGGTAGAGGTTACAGAAATGAAAGTAGCAAGAATGACTGCAGGCACTAAAAGATGGGAACATGGCAGGAGGGTGTCCATAATGAGGAAATCAAGGAAAAACTGGGAATGAACAACATAGATGAAGCAGTTACAGCGAACAGACTGAGATGGTGGGGTCATGTTACACGCATGGGAGAAGCAAGGTTATCTAAGAGACTCATGAGCTCGGCAGCGGAGGGAAAGAGGAGTCGAGGTAGACCAAGAAGAAAATACTTAGATTCGGTGCAGAATGATTTTGAAGTAAAAGGCATAACATCAAACGAGGCATCAATGTTAGCATTGAATAGGGGATCATGGAGGAATTTTATTAGAGGTACTATGCTCCAGAAAGGCTGAAAGGCATAATTAGTCTAATGATGATGATGGTTTAGTAAACACAAGGTAAATGAATACCTGACTATGAAACCAGTTGTTACAGCACATTAACAACAGATGCAAATCCATGGTCATGATTCATAAATATGTGTCCCAGATTCTTATCTACTATACATATAAAGCTTTATGGCCATTTGTTGACATGTTGTCCGTTCTGCCGAAGTATGAAGTTTGTCAGATGTTTCGTCCAGTATGAGCTGACATTGTCCAAGTTTCACCATTCATAAGCAATGAAATATGAATTTTTAACAGTGCTAGTCAATCTGAATTGGTGGTAGTGAAACGTCAGTTGCAACATCAAACAAACGTAGGCTGAAAACTCCGAGTCAGAAGCCAACATGCTCCGTGTTGAACATAGATTGTACCTGGGTACATAATTTAAAGAACGTCATTATTGAACATTTATTTAAAAATAAGTAGTTGAATAGTCAGTGAAGGATCCGTGTCATACCGTCTGTGAAACGGTTAGTTTTCACTCAAACTGTAAGGAAAATAAAACAATACGTACAGAAACACCAAGCTATTTCGAGAGTAATCAACAGACGGAGGTAAACACCAACCGAGTGACAACAAAAAAAAATAGGATGATCGTCTGCTTTGTTTACATTCTAAGCTGTCACATTGCGTTGCGTAGACTACGCAAAGATCTTGAAGACACAGATACTATACTTCTGACTGCCAAATTACAGGCACTTCCGGTTGGTATTTTCCGCCGCTAACGTCATGTCAGACCGCGTCCCTGGCAGCTACATCTTTGGCACGTCGTCTGTTTCACCACTGGCACGATTTATCGATGTTTCCACGACACCGTATCCACAGCAACCAACGGCATCGCTGTATTTTATCTTTGACTTACACTCTGTCTTCGATTTGAATGTTAATTTTACCATCTGCCAATATATGGCAGGTTATTTCCTAACACAATTTCTTTTTTGTCTAATGCTTCAATTATTCTTTATTATAGACATGGCAACTATGTTTTACAGTTCATAATAGTTACAGTAATAGGTAACTGTTCTTGAGAAAATGTTGTCAAAAATATAAATCATTATTAATGCTTTAAAGATAAAAATAACTAAATCCATTTTATACCCATTATAGGATATCTATATATACATTTCTTGCCTTATCTTTTACTGTATGACGTTCGTCATTGGTTTATGATGTGTTGATGCTGCAGGCGATGGGCAGGGCTTATCCTTTATAACACACAGCGTCCTCTCGCTGGTTAGCAGTCACCGCACGCTCATCGCTTGAACATCTACAGCGAGGTATACTGTTTTACGTAAATTTCTAATCCTGTTTGTGAAATAATCAGCTATTAATGGTGTACCTGTTTCCCTCTATAGCATATTGCCTTTTATGGTATTTTACAGAGGTCTGAAGATCTAATTTGAGATCTAAACTGGTAACGTGTAGTAATAAATTGTCAAATTTTATGAACTCGACTGTTATTTTCATCTTAAAGAAGCACTCAATCTTGGTACTCACTTATTTTACTGACAGACCGCTTTTGGTGAACCTCTCCTTGATTTCCGAAAGTTGCACCTTACGGCACCTGGAGTCCATATCTACGGCCAAAATTCTTCTGACACCAGTGTAACGGGATGACCGTAGCAGATTGGATGGGTGTGGGGAAGTGCTGGATTAAGACTCGTGGGTCCTCGGAAAGTAGAGTTTACTTCTTTATTAGTGTCTTGTGGTTTCTGGCTCCTCTGCCTGTGACTGACAGGCGTTGCGAGTGGCAGGTGGAAGCGGTAGCTGAGGCGCAAGGCCAGCCTGCGGATGGAGCTCGGAGTCCTCTGACTCGGGCTGACGGTGGACCTCGCTACACCGTACCACAGCACGCAGCCGATGGAGGCACTCGCCACTCTGGCGTACACCTCTGGGGCGCCGACCCCGCCCAGATGTAGGCTGATGTCTCGCCGCTTACCGGCGTCGCCCGCTGAGGGAATCCCCCTGTTGCCCAGCCCGTGTGATGACGGAGTGGCGGCCTTCCACAGCCGCGCCGGCTTAAGGCCCTCACTTCGACGCCCGCTGTCAGTGCCGTGCTGCCCTGTTAGGCGACGGCGGCGACATCCGGCGTACTTTTCCGTCTACGTCACCGAACGCCCACTGCCCAGTACAGCGCCTTTAAATACTGCTTTTCTGCTGAGGTGTTGCCAGAACCGGGTCACCCACGTCCTACTTGCGTACACCAAGCTCTGAGGCTCTGCACACCGTCGGTCGACGGTCTCAGGGCGACGACCGCGTCGTCCCAGTTTCCGAGTTACTGCCATCAGCAGACTTTTTTCAACACCTTCTGCTTCTGCCACTAGAACATTTACTCACGAAAACCACAATATAACTTCACTTGTTACTTGCAAAAATTAACAAATATCTTCATGCCTCTACAGAGCTAACATCTGCTACACACTTATGGAAGCTGAATTAGAGGATATTTTGAGTACAAATTTTTATATCATAGATATCATCCCCACATCAGTAGTCCATAAACTGTAAAACTATACAGTACTTCCTGACTCAGCTCTTCTTACAAATAATGGATTTTCTATAAATTTGATACCTGCTTGATACACTGTACTGCAGGTACTAAGGCAACATTGTAAGTTAATGATTTTATTCTATCCTCTGTAAATCGCTCTCTTAACCGCTCTGCACCCACTGCTATAACTCTTATCACTTTCCTTTAATGCCATAGAAATGAGGATTCTTATTTGCGTGATACAATTCTTTGTGATAAATCAGAAGTCTTGTATGTCACAGAAACCACAAATGAGTAATTTTTGTAGGCTGTTGGTGCTTGCTGTTCCTTCACAGTTCTTTATGTGTGCTTCTCCCCTTCACGAGACTATGATTTTGGTGTTTTGTCAGCAGTGTTTTACTTACCATTACCTGGCCTGAAGGTGTCAAACTATAGTGTAACAGCATATGTTTTGTCTAACACCCATTTAAAATTGTATAATGTAACAGATAACAGTTTTTTGTACAGCACTAATATATATATATATATATATATATATATATATATATATATATATATATATATGATCAGAGGGAGTGTACGTGTACGTGTACACGTGCGCGCTTCTTCAAAATTGCAAATAAACGAATATATTAAATGAAATGTGACATGTTTGAGATTCGTAGACCTATAAGAACCTGTCGTTTTGATAATTATGAGCAGGCAGGCGAACTACTGGATCTACCACTGAACGGGATATAGGTGCTGTATGACATTTATTTATAAAACATTTAAACAGTCTTATCTTTTAAGCAAAATTTTTTTGCTAATCATTACTGAATTTACGTTCCTTTTTCATTTATTCAAATCTGTTATTTTAATAAGTCAAATAATTTATGACTAAAGGGCGTTAATGGCACACGCACAGAGAGATCAGTTACTCGTAATCTGTATACACTGAGCGCATTTTAAAATTGTTACCTGACAGAGTTAAATCAGTAAAATGTATATAATCGTACAACGTATTAATATATGTAACGAACCTCGTATGGATGGCATGTATGAGGCATAATTTAAAACTTTTTTTTATTTCTTTGTACACAGATTAGATTGTATATTTTTATCTTGTGTTTAGCACGATGATCTGCACTGATGATGGTCAAGCCGTGATTGAGATCAATTTACTATTAACAAAGCGAGGATTACGACCAATACCACAAATTCCATGTGCTGTTGTAGAGGCATGGAGATATTTGTTAATTTTATCAGTTAACAAGTGAAGTTATATTGTGGTTTTCACGAGTACATGTTCTAGCAGCAGAAGCAGAAGGTGTCGAAACAAGTCTACTTGATGGCAGTAACCCGGAAACTGGGACGACGGTATGCAGAGCCTCTGAGTTCGGTGTTCGCATGTGGGCCATGCCGGACAACACCTAAACAGAAAAGCGGTACTTATAGGCGCTGTACTGGGCAGTGGGCGTTCGGGGGACGCAGAATGCATTGACCGGAACGTCTCTGCGCCGGTTGTCGCCGCTACGACCTAACAGGGCAGCACGCCACCGACAGCAGGCGTCGAAGTGAGGACCTTCAGCGGCGCGGCTCTGGCAGGCCGCCACTCCTCCGACGGCATCACGCGGGCCGGGCTAGCGGCGGGGTTTTCACAGCGGGCGCCGCCAGAAACCAGGACGCCGGTAGGCAGCGCGAAACGTCATCAGCCTACATCATGGCGGGGTCGGCGCCCCCGGGGCGTACAACAGAAGGCGGCGCGTGTCACCAACGGCAGCTTCAGCAGGCGCGGTGCTGTCCGCTCAGCTCAGCGGAATCCGAGCTGTGTCTGCCTGCCGGCCGGCCTGCCACTCGCAACGACTGCCACTCGCAACGACTGCCCGAGCCACGGGCAGAAGAGCCATTCAACCACAAGAAACTAATAAAGAAATAAATTGTATTTTTTCCCCCCCCCCCCCCCCAGGCATCACGAGTCTTAACTGCCACTTCCCCACACCCATCCAATCCGCTACGGCCGTCCCAGTTACACTGAATTCTTCAGTATGTTGTTAAAGGGTTGTGTATTTCTTATTTTCTCTGCATATGCGATTTGCTCGAAATGCTCCACAGATAAAAGTGGTGTAAGATCAGGTCATCTAGGAGGGCATTCCACAGAACCATGACAGCCAATCCAGTGATCAGGAAATAGACCATCTAACCGCTGACGAACAATGCTTCACTGTGCGGTGGAGCCCCATCCCGTTGATAGTATGAGGGAAAACTACCATCTTCATTCAGAACAAAGGGGAATATCACTTCTTGCGTATTTTGAGGTAGCTTTGAGCAGTTAGGTTCTGGTCAATGAAAATGCGTCCAATTACATGGATACCCCATATTGCACAACACCCTACACCACAACCTACATGTCATGAACTACCTCTGAAGGTATCATTCAATGTGGATTCTGGTCACCGTAGTAGCTGTGGTTGTGATGATTGACTTCACCACTGCCAATATAAGTTTGCCTCATTACTGAATAAGATACCTTGTGCGAAAGAGGGCAATAGTTACGACTGAACCACAACTGCAAGTCAAATCTGTTTATAGGAATGAACTTTTCAGAAAATGCTGATGTTATCTGACATCACGACCCCTTTTCCATTAAAAAGAATTGACTTGGATATTCAAGATGACCCATTTCAAGATGACGCCCATGTTCGGTAAATACCGTTAAACCTAGACCACGTTACCGATACCTTATTGGAATACCCAGATTTTCCACTGTCTGCAGAGTTTTTGAAATATAAGAATGAACTGCGACTTCTGACTCATCCTGTGGACAGAATTCGCATGGATGTTATAAGTACTCGTAAGTTGGTATAGAGGATATCGCAGCGGATTGGTGTATCTAGTACTTCGTATCATCGTGTACTAAAAGGTCAATAATCATAACCATGTTGGGTGATTGTGGGGAAAGACTTGAAATTTGAGGCTCAGTAAAAAAAGGGGGTTTTAACTATTGTAACGTGCTGTTAACAGCAATACTGCTGACGTTTACTTCTACTGTTTGATTTACTTCCTCAGTTAAGGCCTGGTTTAATTTTTCCATGTCATCTATAGACCCAGAATTGCAGATCCTGGTCGTAAGACAAGCAACATATTCTGCACTATGAACATCTCCACTAAGAGGAGATAGGTGTTTCGTGTGTACTGCTAAGCATGCGCATTATTGGTCCCGTATTTTTCAGTTACTTTGAAACAGTGCCAGATATCTAAAGATCTTTGACTGTGTACAATTAACACAGAAGATGTATGCAGTACTCCAAAGAGATGGAGCAAGCGATAGAAAAAACCAATAAAAGCATGGACCATATCACCAACCTCTTCCATGAACACACTTTTCAGTAGACGACCCTGGCTACCAATATCTCCAGATTTAACATCGTGTGATTTTATTTATGGGGAACACTGAAAAGCAAATTTATGCTGACAATCTTTCCACAATAGACGGTATTAAACGCAACCTTGCTAGAAACATTAACATCACGCCAGTAGAATGCCAGTCATGGCTGGATCCCCATGGCCACCACTTCCAGCATCTCCTCTGATGTTTTCTTCAGTTCAAAAGTTCAAAGACTGGTTTGAAGCAGATATCCACGTTATCCTATCCTGTGCAAGCCTGTAACTAAGAGCGTAAGTCTACATCCTTTCGAACCTGCTTACTGTATTCGTCTCACGGTCTCCCTATGGGAGTTTTACCCCACACCTGCCTCTCCAATGCCAAATTGACGAGTCATTGATGTCTCAGAATGTGTCCCCTCTTTTAGACAAGATACGCCAGAAATGCATTCTCCTTCCCCTTCTGTTCAGTACCTCCATTTTAATTACGCGTATACCCATATGATGACAACATTCATCCATAACATTACATTTCAAAAGCTTCTATCATTGTTTGGTGTGAACTCATTGTCCACGTTTCAGTCCCGTACGATGGCACTTTCCATACAAATGCTTTCTTAAAGAACATCCTAAAATTTAAATTACTCTTCTTCAGAAAGACTTCTTTCCCTAGTCATTCTGCATTTTATATCTTCTTTACTTCGGTCACCAGAAGTTATTTTGCTCACCAATAAACAAAACTCATCTACTGCTTATATTGACTCGTCACCTAATTTATTTTCGGCATTGCTTCGTTTTCATAGACTGTTTCATTATCCTTGTTTTGCTCCTGTCATACGCTCAAGACACTGTCCATTTCGTTCAGTAGCACTTCAAGCTCTTTTGCGCTCTGACACAATTGCAGTACCATTGGCAAAAGCCAAGTTTTGCTCCTTTCCCTAGTAACGTTGCGTTCAAGGTCGTTTGTTGTGCTAAGATTGTCAGAATTCACTTTGCTTATCATTGTGCCCCATAAATAAAATCATACGAACAACGTCTCCTGTAAACAGGGGACTACATGTTTTTGTAGCGTTTCTGTTATCTATTCCTTTGTATACTGGTCAAAACAAATATGGGATCAGGTAAAATGGTTCTACGTCTTTCTGTTGGCCCTGCCGAGTGGAGACAAGAACATTAAGGCAACCAAGATAGTGATAGTAACAAATAGCTGCCGAAGAGAGGATTGGTGTTGTGTTTATTCTAGCAAACAAATTACACCATCAGTTACGCTGAGATATTTTAGTAAGCAGGTAGTACAATGCAACAACAACGTGATTTACCCGAAGCTGTAGCATGGAGAGCCATAGGCAGGTTGGAAGCGTGACAGACAGATGGAGGAGGCTGCAACTACTGGAGTGTCCCAAACTGTAATTTACAGGAACCGTCAACAGAAGGCAAGGCTAAGGTCGTTCATGGGCAACATCAGCAAGACGATCGTTTTCTTTGGTTAACAGCCCGTCGAGACAGGAGACGGAATGCAACTCAGCTACAACTCACACTCCAGGCAGAACAGGACGAGCAATGTCACCATAAACAGTCCTAAATCGCCTTTTGGAATGTGGCCTCTACCTACGGAGGCCTATGGCGAGTGTTCCATAGTGTTACATTAAAACCACGACAGCAGCCTGAGAAAATGGGTGGAGGAGTCTAATGAAGTCGGGTTCTGTTCACAGATAAGATTTTGTGTTCTGCCGGACAACCGTCGTTCTCCCATCTGTCGAGAACGTGGAACTCTCAACAATCCTGCTTATGTGCTGGAAACATACGGTTGTGGCGAATGGTGTGGGCAGGAGTCATTGTTGGAGGGGGTACGTACCTTGTTCAGGATGGCGCTTTGACTGCTCAGAGGTATGGACACGAAATCCTTGGACCTTTGTTGTGCCCTACGCTGGTGCCATAGGAGATAACGCTTATCCCCACTGGTGGACAACATGCTTGAAGCTGAGGGAACTAAATGAATGGAATGGCCAGCTTGTTTACCAGACAAACCTGATTGAGGAAGTCTGGGATGCACTAGGCAGACGCATTGCAGGTAGATCAGCATCTGCAGAGCTGGATATTGCACTCATGGAAGAATGGCCCGGTTGCTCCCTGTCGGAGTTTCGAGTCCTTTCTTCGGCATGGATGTGTGTGTGTTTTTTTTAGGTTAGTTTAAACTACTTTAAATAGATTGTAAGCCTAGGGACTGAACCACAGTAGATGAATTCCCGTAGATTTACGAACATTTGAACATATGATTGAATAAGGGCTAAATATTCATAAAAAACTAATTGATAACGTCATGCTGTCCATGCCACGCAGGTGTGCAACTGTAGCGACTGTCCGATGTTCAAATGTCTGTAGAGCTTATGAGACGGGGTCATCAGTTCCTAAACTTACAAACTACTAATGAACTAGCTAATACTAAAGACGTTGCAAATATCCATGCCCGAGGGGGATTCGAACCTCCGACCGTAATGGCCGTGCAGAACGCGACTGGCGCGCCGCAGGCCGCTCGGCCACGGCGGCACTGTCCGATGTGATCAAACATTATAGGGCAACGAGAATGACTTTCACTATTAGTGTGGCCTCATGGTGCCTCGCTCTAAGTAAACGCCATGTAAAACTGAAGTAAAGAGTTGAGACAAAAATATATTGTAACACATACAAATTACAATGACAATAGGTGAATACGTTGCCATTTGCATGATCTCACCTGATCCTCTAACGGTTTTGAGCAGTGTGGTTGCTTAATTGTTCGTGTTAAAGTATTCCTTGAATCTCGGGCGCCGGCGTACCGATATATGTGCGATACCTGGTGTTTTCGCAACGAGACCGGACAAGGCAGGCCGGGCCGCGTTGCGGGCTAGTGTAACGCAAGGGGCCTGCCGCCGATTTATAAACTCCCTATATACAGCGCGCCTTCCCCCGCCCGGCGGCCGTGCTGTTTTTATTGTTCCTCCTCCGCAGCGCGCGGCAAAATCCATTTGTAGCGCCATTAATAACGATCGGCAGGCGAGCGGCGTGCGTTCGCGGATGTGACACGAACACTGCGCGAGGTGCCTCTGCAGTGTGGTGGGCGGAGCGGAGGCGCCAATCGATGCTCCACAAGGCGTGCATGGTGGCCGGGCGCGGGGAGTGCATCGTCATACTCCAGCACAATAGGGAGCATACAGAAGGGAAAGCTGGGGACGGCGCCTTTGATCTGTATGTTACCAAGCGTTGCGCTTGACGCTATATTGAAAAGCAGTAAACGTGGAACTATAGCCACTTAGTACTTTGGCTGGAAATGGACTTTTTACGAACTGCAGCTAATCTCACCGACGAAAGGAAACGACTTTTCATTATGCTCTTATCTATTTTGCGCCCTCTTCTTGCACCTAATTGTAATCCAACGGAAAAAAAAGGCCTAAATTTTAATACAACTACGAAAATGTACGGTGGAATCGATGATCGTTTTATTTGGTTCTTATCTCTAGGAAAATCCTAAATAACGTGGAGTTATGTTTGGGAAATTAGTTATAAACAAGAAAGTGACTTTACAACTGCCAGGTTTTATTTGACGCGAAAAAATTCGCACGAAGTATTGAGTCAGACTTAGCAGTACAACGTGATTATACAGAACTAATGACGTCTGGGCATATATAAAAATTGTATTTGCATTAGGAGTATCATTAATTTACTGATCGGAGAAGGGCGTATAGAGGAATCTGTCAACCAGAGCAGAAACAGCATAAAATAATTATTCCCCTTAATATATTTGTTTGAGTATCAGAAGAGCATACGTTGCCAACATTAGCACACTACGCCTCCAACGCCGCAAGTAAAATTTTACCTGCCTACTTACGCACTATTCTTTGTCATTCATTTTAAATTATTCCCTGCAACGTTAAACTTATAAAATATAATGTACTTCAACATTTCGATGCTGTTGAACTGCTGCAGCAACAGCGAGAGTTATCGTCAAGAGCAGAAGCAAGGCTACTTTTAATAATTATGTACACATTGCTCTCATTCGAAACCGATAACACAACTTTCACTACACATATAGCGACGTTCACTTACTGCTCAGCATTTTTTGGTAAGGTAAAGACACTTAATCCTTATTTGTATTCGAATTATTGCGCCAATTAGGTGCTGAACATCATCGGCCGCCTTTTCTTTCATTACTGCTCATAATAAAAACGGAACAGCTCCCAACTACTAACACACAGTTCTTTCGTTTCACTGCACCAAATACTTGTTTTGCTTTTATGCGATTCAGGCTGTTAAAATATACAATTAACAAACAAAGACGGTGAATTACTACGCCACAGAGTAGGGAGTGATCACACGTTTACTGCTTTTCAAGATGGCCGATTCCGCGCATGCGTACTAAATTTTGGACGACGGACTGCAGCGGGAGTTTCCTTTCTGTATACTCATTCTGTGACTCCAGAATTATACGGGCCAGGTCTGGTAGGAGCAACTGCTAACTTGAAAGAGGATAAGATTAACGTGTAAGTTCACTGCCGGTGATTAGTCCTGTAACATTAACGTAGATGAAATACGAACTACCGTTCCCTTACTGTGCTTCGAAATGATCACCTTCCATAACTATGCACCACTGAATTCTGCTATACATGTCTGGGAACTTTGCAACAAGTCCTCCTTTGAGATGGTCTTCAAAACCCTCGTTCTGTTCCTTTGCATGTCAGAAATATCGTCAAATCTTTCAAAGCGAATTTGGGTCAAAGGTATAGGAAGAAATCTCTAGGATTGAGATCCGGCGAGTATGACAGATGTTCAACTTGCATGACAACGCTCGCCCACGCACAGCCGATATCGTCAGTCAGTTCCTGGCAAAAAAAGGGGGTGGTTCGACTTTAACATCCGCCATACTCACCGGATCTCAATCCTCCATTCTTCAAAATGTTCAAATGTTTTTAATTCTATCGGACCAAACTGCTTGGTCGTCAGTCCGTAGCTTACAAACTACTTAAACCTAGGTAAACTAACCTAAGGACAATACACACACCCATGCCCAGGGAGGACTCGAACCTCCACGGCGAGCAACCGCGCGCTCCGCAGCGAGGCGCTTTACACCGCTCGGCTACTCTACCGCGGCTCCTCCATTCTTCTTATCTCGACTCAAACTCGCTTTGACTGGAAAGATTTGACGATATTCCTCACATCCAAGAAACGTGGCGAGGCTCTTGACACTATCTCAAAGGAAGACTTCATGCAAGGTTTCATGACATGTATTGCAAAGCTCACTGGTGCAGAGTTATTTCGAAGGAGAGTAACTGCAGCTCATAGTTCATCTACGTGAATGTTACAGGACTAATACAGAACTTTGTGTCAGAAGTTGTAAAAATTAAAGTTTTGCATTTCTCTCGAGATTTATTGTTGAGGCATCTACACCTACATCTACATAAATACTCTGCAACTCACTTTGAAGTGGATGGTAGAGCGTTCATCGAACAGCTTTTATGATGTTTCTCAACATTTCCATTCTCTAATAGCTCGCGGAAAAAGGGACACCTAAATCTTTATTTTATTTTCATGATCGTATCTTCCTATGTAGGTTGGTGCTGACAAAATACGTTCGCTTTCGAAGGAGAAAGTTGGTGAAAGAAATTTCGATAATAGATCTCGTCGCAACGAATAATGCCTTTCTTTTAATGAATCCAACCCCAACTCGTGCATTATCTCCGTGACCCTCTCCCCTCTATACCGCAATAATAGAAAACGAGCTGCCCTTCTCTGTACTATCTCTAAATCGTCTATCAGTCCCACTTGGTGGGGATCCCACAATGCGCAACAATATTCCAAAATAGGAGGCATAAGTATGATGCAGGTAATTTCTGTAGTAGAACTGTTGCATCTTCCAAGTGTTCTGCCAACGAAACGTAGTCTACGTTTCGCCTTCCCTACAATATTTTCTATGTGTTCTTACCAATTTAAGTTACTTGTAATTGTTACTTCTAGGTATTTAGTGCCGGCCGCGGTGGCCGAGGGGACTGAGGCGCTCCAGTCACGGTCTGCACGGCCACTATGGTCGGGGGTTCGAATCACCCCCTCGGGCATGGATATTTGTGTCGTTCTTAGTATTAGCTAGTTCATAAGTAGTTTGTAAGTTAAGGGACTGATGACCTCTTAGTTAAGTCCCATAAGCTATACAAACATGACTTCACACTTCTCATTATTAAGGCTCAATTGCCTTGCCGCGGCAGAATAGCCGTGCGCACTAATGCAACCAGCTGCGGTGCGTGCGGCCGTTAGCCGTCGGGGATTCGAGTCCTCCCTCGGGCATGAGTGTATTGTCCTTAGCATAAGTTACTTTAAGCTAGTGTAAGTAGTTTGAAGCCTAGGGACTAATGACCAGCTTAGTTAAGTCCCTTAGATTTACAAACATTTGAACATTTGATTTTGTCAATTGCCATTTGTTGCACTATGCGGATATCTTATCTAAATAATTTCGCAATTGCTTTTGATTTTCCGGTGATTTTAATAACCGACAAGCGACAACATATGCAAACAGTCTAAAGGAAGCTACTCAGATTGTCCCCTAAATCGAAACAGTAGGGGTCCTGTAACACTTCCCTGGGGAACGCAAGATACAACTTCCGTTCGTGATTCTAGTTCTGGAGTATTTGATTCGTCTTCTTTCGTGAAGGAATTTCGGAAGTCTGTGTTAAGCAATTCTGCTTTATCAGAGTTGTCAGTAGCATCACCGTTACTATTGCTTAGTGTAGGTATTCAAATGTTCATATAGTCTACGGGACTTAACTACGGGGTCATCAGTCCCTAAACTTACAAACTACTTATGAACTACTTACGAACTAGGACGGCACAAATATCCATGCCCGAGGGGGATTCGAACCCCCGACCGTAGTGGCCGTGCAGACCATGACTGGAGCGCCTCAGTCTCCTCGGCCACCGCGGCCGGCAGTGAAGGTATTCATTGTGTTTTACCGCTGGTATATTTTACATACGACCAGAATTTCTTAGGATTCTCTACCAAATTACGTGATAGGGTTTCGTTGTAGAATATATCATAAGCTTCTCGCATTGCGTTTCTGTAAAAACTGCCAGCCCCGAGGATTTTGTGTCCGTTTTAATTTTACATGCCTTTTTCTTTGCTTTTTGCATTAGTGATCTAACCTGTATTGTGTACGACGGCGAGTCAGACACCTCTTTTGTTAATATGTTTAGTATAAATCTGTCAATGGTTGTCGATATTTCTTTGAAGTAACGCACATCTCCATCTACACTAACAATTGTTAGTTTCGAAAGACTGAAGTTTTTCACTAAGAAAAGCGTTTGGAATGTGTTGAGACTAATACAACAAAACCTTGGAAACACGGTTTATTCACACGATATACAAGTCTTTTTGCACGCCACGATAGTTCACCTTAACTGAAAATACTCTGTCCCATTCCCGGTACAGTGTAACAAAGTATATTTCTTTACTGTTAAAGGTATAGGCCGTAGCCTGAAACACTAAGTCCTAATCGTCATACCATCGGTTGATCGTTGCCGAGTCGGAGTCCGTAGGAGGTCCAGTGGGCTGGCGTAGTCGGTTCTCAGCGTAGTAGTGGTTCGTAACATTCCTCGATGTGGAACTGCCGTCACGTCGCTGCGTCCTCCAGATATAGCTGGCGCTTGGCGGAAGGATCCACTGTTGCGAGTGACAGCGACCTCTGTATACGTCAGCGGACAGTGACGTGGCGTGTGAGCTGCTCCCTCTGTCAAAGATAGTCCCCTGTTTTGCTTTGGTGTTTATGTGGATGTTTTCCTGTCAGTGTTTACCAGGCGCGATGGTTGTCTCTAGTCGTCGGCTTTCCGGCTTCGCCTGGTACTCCGCTGCCTGCGGACGAGGACGTCTGCCGGGTGGTCTGCTGTGTAGGGGCTATTCTTACTGGCGTAACAGGATATATTTTTCGTTTATTTTTGGTAGATATGGGAAATCCGATATTCATTTTGGCAACAACAAATCTGTGTTCACTAATCCCTGCGTCTATTTTGATAGCTCCGGATTTTTGCAGAATGCATTCAGTACGATTTCGGACGAAGTTTTATTCTTGCCTTTAAACATGTATTTTTGCTAACATATCGAGGTTAAGTGAAAGGCTTTCTTTGAACATTCCTGCAATACAGTCATCTGAGTCAAGTAGTTGGTAAAAAGAGCCACGGCGCCTAGCTGTGGATTGCGCCGCTGCTCACCGTCGGAGGTTTAAGTCCTCCCTCGGGCATGGTTCTATTTGTTGTTCTTAGCGTAAGTTAGCTTAAGTAATTTATAAGCCTATGGACTGATGACCAAAGTAGTTAAGTCCCATAGATTTACAAATATTTGAATTTGAAAAGAGCCAATTATTAATTTATTCTTGTTGTCAGGTAAAACATCTACCCATACCGATTCACAGGAACTATCTACTTTAATTACGCTACAAGATAAACCACTTGTGACAGCAAAAAATATGTCACCACTTGTTTTATTCAATCTATCTTTTCTGAACACCATTTGCCCCTTTGTAAAAATTTCAGATGAACTTATCTCCGGCTTTAGCCAACTTTCGGATAATATTGATTTGAGATTCTGTACTTTCGATGTGCTTATGGAGTACACGAAATTTTCAGATCCTTAGATAAAGCGATACTGAGATACCAGGTGTCGTTGTTGTTGCGGTCTTCAGTTCGCATACTGGTCTGATGCAGCTCTCCACGCTACCATGTACTGTGCAAGTCTCTTCATCTGCGAATATGTTCGGCAACTGACATCCTTTCGAATCTGGTTACTGTATTCGTCCCTCGGTCTCACTCTAACGATTTTTACCCCCACACACTTCCTTCTATTGCTAAGTTGACAATTCCTTGATCTTTCAAAATGTGTCCTACCAATCTATCCCTTCTTAGTTAGGATACGCCAGAAACTCCTTTTCTCTCCAATTATGTTGAGCACCTCCTCATTAGTTACGTGGTCTACCCATGTAATATTCATCATTCGTCTGTAGCACCACATTTCAAAATCTTCTATCATCTTTTTCCCTGAACTCCTTATTGCCCACGTTTCACTCCCATACAGTGCTACAGTCCAGACAAATGCTTTCAGAAATGATTTCCTAACATTTAAATTAATGTTGGATGTTGACAAGTTTCGCTTCTTTACAAACGATTTTCTTCTCATAGTACTTTCTGCATTTTATATCTTCTCTACTTCGGCCATCAGAAGTTATTTTGCTACCCAAATAACAAAACCCAACTACTACTTTTATCGTCTCATTACCTTATCTAATTCCTTCAGCATCGCCTGAATTTCAGACATTACATTCCATTACCCTCGTTTGAGTAAAACCAGGTGTCGGTGCATGCTGAAACACCTATGTCAGTACGTGTCCTAGCCTCCACGACGGCATTGGCGCTTAGTGCAGCATCCATTCGATTATACCGATGGCGGATACGGTCTTGGGATCAAGTGCTCTGTCTTGCTAAAATCAACCACAATAAAGAAAATTTATAAAAATACAGTGTTAAGACAGAAATGAAGATAATAACAGTTATGAAAATGGTCAGAATTACGTTATAAAATATGATCCTGCAGGTATCATAGTGGCTGACTGTTGTTTTTCGACCAATTTTCTAAAAGGTCAAGTATATATTCACAACCATTTACTACTGTAGTAGGTTCATGAACTAATTGCTCGAGATAATTTTTGGAGAATGCGTTCAGTACGATTTCGGACGATGTGCTTTAGAGTAGTCAGCCCTATTCAACCTAAAAATATAAAATGAAAAACTGTGTATTATCCTTCTTCCTATTATTCAACTAGTAATACATCGTCAGTAACATTCTAAAACAATTTACTCCTTGTTTTCTTAATTTTTATATTGCCGCGAACCTCACGTTAACTGACTGTCGGCGTTACGCAGGGGACAGCGTCACCCATTGCGGTTCTCGAGGTCTTCGGTTCAATCCGGTGCACCGGCAAAAATTTATTTCTTTGTAATTATCATGTCCAGAATGTTCTACGTGTTTCTTATGTTCACTTGTAATTTCTACTTGTTTCTTATGTTAACTGTTCTTCTAATTTCTGGTACATTCTGTCTGTGTATAAATAGCAGAGCACTCTGTCCGAGAGGCAGTCAGTGCTGCGTGTACTTCCAGTTCTCAATAAACCTGCTTTCAGTGTAAGTGCTGTGTTTAGCTGACAACGCTGCCTTCGAAGTCAAGCCGCTTCCATTTCAACGCAAGAATATTTATAAAACTTATTAAAAGTCAAAAATTGAAATTACCTTGTAGTAACATAGCTCTAATCTAGGAAAATAGTCAAGCAATTTTCGCCAATTAGATAGTACTTCCTCTATGTAAGGAGCTCCATATGCCTGTCTGTAATTAAAGCATTATTTACTATTTGAAATAACGAAAGTATATCTCATTTAAGAACATGACTATACTCTCATACCTGACCGTACACGTTAAAAACTGATTGCAACACAGTGATAAATCCCTGTGTGCAGTTCACAGGCAACACCTTTCATTCCTGACGGTTAGAAGAAGACTGACCAGTCTTAATTTACAGTTGATGACTCATATTTTCATAATGAGCCACCGGATACTACCATCACTCCATAAGCTCAGGTTTACGACATATTTCTGTTAATGAACCCTAGATGGCGCGACCTTACAGTTTTAGACCTTCGTTTACGTTTGTACACCTTGAGGTTAGACGCAGTGTGTGGGTGAGCATTATCCTGTTGGAATAGCACATCACCTTCCTGTTGAGAGAATGGCAAAATAACGCGTCTTACAACATTCTGCACGTTCAGAGAGCTTCTCTGCGTTCACTCCACAAACACCAAACGTGAGCGAGAGTTGTAGCATATTGCACCACAGGCCTGTGTGTAAGACGAATGTACTCTACGAAAGAGTGAATACGGCATCCTACGACGGCATCCTACGACCATCACTTACGGGCAGGCACAATTTGCTTTCATCACTGAAGACCACGGCCTGCCACTTTTGTTTTGTTTTGAGTGATCCTCTGTCGAGCAGTCAATCCATGCTTGTCGATGCTGCGGAGTGAGCGAAATACGAGCTAGGGGATCGCGTACCCGTAGTATCATTGCTAGTGACCATCTGGCAGCAGTCCGTGTTGACACTTATTGGCTCACAAACCTTCTTATCTGTGTTGCGGTAGTTGTACTGCTGCCCATACAATACCACTATTTTGACGGATGCCGCTGGGATGCGAACGTCCAGATAGTGACCTACGCATGTGCGAACACGTGAGCACTGCAACCAGCATTGTTCCACACGATGACTGATGATTTAGTGTGGATATTTTGACCGTTAGATCCCAGCTGGGATCGTGTTCGGCCTGCCTGGTGCAAGTCTTTAGGTGACGCCACATGGAAAACTTGCGCTTCGATGATGATAAGGACGACACAACATCCAGTTCTCGACCGGAGAAAATCTCCAACCTGACCGGGAATCGAACCCGGGCCCCCTGCTTAGCAGTCTACAGTGTTGTCCACTGGACTACGGATGCGGACAATTTTGCAGATCTGATGCAGCAGATCCAACTTGTGTGCTAATTCTCCGAAAGCACCACCTTGCCACACGGCCCAATTTGACTCCGTTCAAACTCGCTCATTTGGCAGTAGGAAGCACTAGGGCGTTTCGTTGCATGGTGATTCGCACGTTGATATCGCGCTGAGAATTATGGTTGTAAACTTTCCCTAGTAAAGGGTAAAGCAGACGGCGTGCTGGTAGCTATGTCACTACCTTGTCTATCGGCGGACGCTGTTGACACCATTACCAGTACATCTACTATCCCCCAGGTGGCACCTCCCGTCATCGGATCCAAATCGACGTCGTCTTTCCAGCGGCATTAATTTTTTCCGGTTGTGTAATTTCTTTTCAAAGAACAATTCATTACGAATGAAAGATACACTTCACAGGGTCTCTCTCAAATCTCGAAAATGTGGGGCCGGGTAGGGGGAGCAAGTGCGTAATGCATTGGTAAATAATCCCTCTCAGGAAATGTTATCTGTGACACTATCAACAAATCTCTTCTACTACAGACTCCTTGCTTTCCTTATCGTGAGAGGAGTTTTATTTCATATTTCATTCTGCAGCAGTAACTACAAACATCTACAGAAAGAATCAAAGGTAAAGCAGCCAACAATCCGAAGACTGGTTTGAACACCACAGAGCTTTACTAGGCATGCTTCTGTTTGGAGGTGGTATACTGTTACCTTCCTCCGACCTTCGAACTGATTTACCCAGCCAGTTATAGGGGGACCTACAGTTTAACGTGGGTTCCGAATAACGGTGCTACTCGATATTTTTCACATCGGCAACACTGCCAGACGTGAAAGAAGTAGAAAGTGACAGATAAAAATCCTAGGACCTAGCAGGGATTTAATCCGGGACCTTTGGATTTGTAGTCTGGCACTCTACCACTGTGCTACCGAGCCGATCCTGCAGGATCACCAAACCCTAAATTAAAATTTTTTGAGAATACGTTGCTGACGAACCATTTTTTTTCTTTTAATGAATCAGGGACACTTTCATTATACATTTTAAAAAGTTTTGTGATATTTCAGTCTGAAGATAGATACAGCCTTTTACTTTTTTGTCTGTTTTAGTGGCTTTCTCTAGCCTCCAAATTTGTGATATTCTTCTTGAATCTCTTAGTTATCAACGAGGCGTGATAGAAGATTGAAACGTAAGGTTCTCCGGAAAGTCACGCAAACTGAGAGACATTTGCCGGAAACGCCAACTACCAGAACAAAAGAGAGGTACATTCAAACTCTTATTGACAGCGCACCTCAGAACTCCTAGACGCCAAATTATAACATTTGAAATAGGCTTTCGAGAAAAATGGCGAAACAGGCACACGAGTAAATATGGTTCCGTGACCAGATAACAAAAGGCCAAGCGACAACACTAAACACGACAGGAAAACACGATTCCAAATGTTTGTAAAGCTATGGGACCAATCTGCACTTGTCGTCCGTCACTGGACTTAGAAACTATTTAAACTAATGCTAAGAACAACAGACACACCCATGCCCGAGGGAGGACTCGAACCTCCGACTGGGAGCAGCCGCGCACTCCGCAGCAAGTTCAAAATGTTCAAATGTTTGTAAAGCTTATGGGACTTAACTACGAGGTTATCAGTCACTAAACTTACAAACTACTTATGAACTAGCTCATACTAAAGACAGCACAAACATCCATGCCCGAGGGGGGATTCGAGCCCCCGACCGCGGCGGCCGTGCAGACCGTGACTGGCACGCCGCAGACCACTCTGCCACCGCGGCCGGCCCGCAGCAAGTAATTGATTAGCTAGGGAAGATTTTACTGAAATTTGAAATCTGATGGTTTTCAGGCCAACAAGATATGTCAACCACTCCGATTTTTAAAGGATAAATGCTCTCCCGTGTTAACGTGAGGTATATAAAATTATTTGTGTTAGTGGAACGATCTACATTGGAACTACTAAGAGAAACTCGAGTACAAGACTGAAGGAGCAAAAGTTTTTTCCTACTAGGTAAAAGTGAAATCTGCTCAATCTGAGCAAGCACTTCCATCATCAAACGTAGTTCCCAAAACTAAAATTTTACCTGAAACTAGGAGCAGAGAAACTATCGAAATATACAGGATGTTCGGAAAATGCCATTACAAATGTTGACTCTGAGAAACAAATTTCTTCTACTGCAGTCTCTTTCTTTTCCTTATTTTGTAAGAAGGTAGTATGGTTCAAAAATGTTCAAATGTTTGTAGAGCTTATGGGACTTAACTACGGGGTCATCAGTCCCTAAACTTACAAATTAATGGACTAGCTAACACTAAGGACGGCACAAATATCCATGCCCGAGGGGAGGATTCGAACCCCCGACCGTAGTGGCCTTGCAGACACTGACTGGCGCGCCGTAGTCCCCTCGGCCACCGAGGTAGTATGGAAAAAAATCCTGATAAACATGGGTTTTAAAACGCATACCTAAAGAGCTATGAAAACTTTACAAGTTGAAGACACGTCTTCACAGTATCGTAGATGAAGTGCGTTCAGAACTCTTAAGGCATATACGAGGTGCGCCTGAAAAGTTCGGTGAATGGTTCCATAATCGGCGGCTCTCTTAGAGAATGATATCCCTTAAAGGCTTACGTTTCGCTTCCAACGGGCCGGAGATCCAAGAACATGTGACCTCAGTGCTTCGAGCGGTTCCACAAGAAGCGTTTGCTGACACCTGTAGAACGGATGTCAGAAGTGTAATGTATCAAATGGCGATTAAAGGTCAATAAAGGTATTTTGTTTGTAGTAATTGTTTCCTATGTTTTCTGATACCATTCACCAAAGTTTCCAGATGCACATTATATTTTAGAACCCAAGTTAGACATTTTTTGTTTTCTACTTACTTCCAGTAGAAATAGGAATAAAGAGCTTGCAGTAGAAGAGATATGTTTCACGATGCTATGCTTTTAGTGTCACTGGATGATATTTCCGGACTTGAGTTCCTTATAAAAATATTATATACTCACCGCCCTCAACATTTCTATGAAGTCTGTAAAGGGAATTTCCGGTCACCCTGTATAAACATGAGGATAATTTTAACAGAAAGGAGGAAGCCCTGAAACGTTAAGTCCTATTAATTTACAAACATCTGAACATTTTTTTGAACATCAAAACTTGATTAACCCCGTTTTACTCAGTAATGTTTCTACTTCTCTGTCAGATGTACGACTCGTCAGTCGACAAGTTTCAGCCTCGCACTTCTGAAGATATCCAGCACAGTTCTGGATGCAATGCCAGGAACAGAAACGTTTCATGGACCACAGCATAAAAACCGGAAGATTCACCAAAAGCTATGATATTCGGTCGTGAAAGCATTCTGTGAATAACAAAAAACAACAATCACAACGTACACCTCTTGAATTCTTTGCATTTGTATGTAGTTCGTGTACTAGTGTTCCAGGTCGCTGAACCAAATATATACTAATCGCCAATCACTTTGCAGTTATACTGCACGATTCTCATTTAGTAGGAACAGCGTTTTCCGCGGATGTATCAGGCTAAAGAATCCATGACCTAAGCTACTCGCCATTCAGTACGAGATTATCTCCAGTTCGTTTCCCAAGTTCAGTAACTGTACGCGAAAATTAAATGTGCTTGCAGGATTTCGTCGGTATTGGCAGAAAACATTATGCAGAATCTCCTTTTCAAAGCCATCAAAACAAGATCAATTACTGATTTAAAACCATATGCAAATATTAGCCTCGTTAATTCAGAACAAATGCATTGTTCCAGTTAATTTCCCGTCACGCGAGGTAAACACGCGTGGCCAGGCGCCCAATAGAGACAAATGAGGCGAGCCCAGGCTCTTTGTCAGGGCGGCGGCATCGCTAGCGTTTGTTTACGTTGGCGTGTTGGGCCGAAATGATTTCATAACGCCAGTGTCAGCCGCGCCAAGTGGACAAAAAAGCTGCACTGTTTACTTGTAATCTCCATGAGCAAGTGTGGCTTTCACAGTGAAATATCCATCTTTTTTGTCGTAAATAAATCCGTTACTCACCTTTGCGTACCACGTGATTATTGATTGTATTGCACAACAATGGTATACCACAGAAATTGCACAACAATGGTATACCACAGAAATTGAACGCAGATATTTTCACTTGCGTTAGCTGACTTCAGTTTTACTGATATAATGTGACAAAAAGATAATATTTCCATTTATTCCGCTTTGTGTCAGTTTAAATCAACTTAGTGGATGAAATGTATCTTCTATGATTGAAAATTCGAAACATAAAAAATACCCAGCACTTTGTAACAAAGCAAGGTTGCCACCTCACATCATATCTGCCTCAGTATTTACCCCTTTTAGATTAAATTATTTTTTTCTATTATCTCATACATTCATTTGCAAACATAAGCAGTAAGCACAGTAGATACCTTCCAAATATTAAATATGTGAATAAGTCGTCTCCAAGGTAATTTTATTTATTCAGCCTATTCTGTGTAAATTAGGATGACATTGTGATAATTATTACAGTCAGGAACGCTATTAATGATGAAATATTGTTAATTGAAGAAGTAATTACAACTTGCCTTATTATATTTCGATTGCGTAAATCGCCATATTTAAATGTAATGACTCATACCAGTGTATAGCTTAACACCTCCACTTTATAGTAAGGTATCTGAAATTATCCGAAATTTGTTAACTTACGTAATAATTGAAATTAAAGCTTTATACCAGTACTAACTTTTATGGCCATTTACTCCTAAACTACTGTTAGATTCCAGAGTTTGACTGCCGCGCGGGAGTAGCCGAGCGGTCTGGAGCGACATGTTACAGAACGCGCGGCGTCCCGCGTCGCGCGTTGGATACCTCCCTCGGCTATGGATGTGTGTGTTGTAAGACTAGGTACTGATGGCCAGCGTAGTTTGGTTCCATAGGATTACGAACATTTGAACATTTTTTGGTCTTTGACTACATACTTTTGTTACCGCTACTTTTATCCTTCTTTTGATACACTACATTGACTGATTGATGCTCTAATTAAGAAGTTGAATTTATTTAATATGAATGCCAGCCACAAAGGATTAGGGACCCCCCAATCGTAACAATAATTGATTCCAGATACTTTATTAATTTTTCGTCAAACAATAATTTCCTTAAAGCAAATTGTAATACTAACATATAGTTTAACTCGAATGTCAAATTCTGACCAAGCCGTTTTGTAAACAATTGTGCATATTATGAGATTATAAAGTTATTACTACGCCAGTCTATCAACAGACCGACAAATCGAGTTGGCGGTTAGATACAGAACGAGAAATAAGGTATGGCACACAAGTCTGGCGATGTACCGCACATACTCAAATGAACTGCAAATACTCAATCTATGCTGTAATTTGTGAACTGTGTAAATTTTCCAGTATCTACTGTCGACTGAGTTTTAGTTAATTGTGTTGACTTGATAATTTACTCTGTGACTGTCATTTAGCCACACGCAAATACCTGTGAACGCCGCTGTTAAAGTGTTAAAATACTGCACTAGCATCACATTATTAATGTCACCTACTTTAGTGCAGTTTGTACTATACCGTTCTTCCCGTAAAGACGATGATGAGAACCGAACTGGCCACTTTTATTAATCGTTTATACGTATGGTGCTGAATAAAAGACTTACAGTTAAAACATTGTGTTGCAAACTTCAGTGGCAGAAAATAGTAGCACCAACAACTTCAGATAAGCCATGGCTTACTGAATAGCTACTGAGTGCGGTAGGCATCGAGACTACTGAAGGGCAGGATAGTTATAACTTGGTTAGTCTAAATTTCTTGTGACGCAACTCATGCGGCCCTTGGAGATGAAAATAAGAGATGAGAAATATATTTTTCTGGATTCGTGGCGTTTGCTGGAGAAGTAATTATTGTAGCTGGCTGGCATGATTCCGAGCAGTTATAGGGTGATGGTAACCTCAATGAAAAATAAGTTGAAAAAATGGCTTAGATCGCGAAAGGTTATTTTATTTTACCGGTTTCGACGTTCTTAGGTATGTACAGAATATATACACAGCCCATGTGGCTGGTGCTGATATCTCCAGGGTTACCATGGCAGCCCGTTAGTAACTGTTATCATCAGAGTGCAGCCCGTTGGTAACTGTTAACAACAGAGTGCAGCCACGGCACCGCAAGCCACATGGGCTGTGTATACAGGGTGACCCATTTATCTTGAGCATCCAAAATTTATCAACAGCTATTGTAAAACGACTTTCACCGGTATCAATGTAAAGCATGGGCTCATGAATGTAAATATTTTGAAACCTTCTAAAACGAAAGCATATTTTTTAACACAAACTTATGTGTTTTTAAATGGAAACCATATATTACTTCACCAGTAATCAAAAGCATGATAAATCACATAAATAATGGCATTGACTGTATCGCAAATTACATCCCGAGATATTGCGAAACGAAGTGTCAACATCGCTTCGCAATATCTCGGGATGTAACTGGCACATTGCTATGCAATCAACGCCATTGTTTATGTGATTTGTCATGCTATAGATTTCTGATGAAATAACACAGAGTGTCCGTTTAAAAACATGTAAGTTTGTATTAAAAAACACATGTGCCATCGTTTTAGAATGTTTCAAAATATTTACATTCATGCTTTACATTGATACCGGTGAAAGTCGTTTTAAAATAGCTGTTGTTCTTACAGAGATATTTTGGGTGGTCAAGATAAATGGGACGCTCTGTATATTCCGAAGATTACCTAAGATAACTTCGAAACCAAAAAATAAATTAACCTTTTGCGATCAAATATTTTTTCAATTTAAATACCTTGAAAGAAAATCGATGTTCCTCCTATGGATAATGTTGTCGAAATTAATGAAAGTATGACATCATTGTAATTGCCAAATATTAATTATCTGTTGAAATTATGTACACAAATAGTCATGTTTGATGACAAGGTGTGGCAGTGTAGTATATTGAACTCTGGCCTAATTCAATAAACGTTGGCTAACTAACCTAACATTGATAGTACGGGCCGCTAAAGGAAATTGTAAAGAAATATTGTACAAATAAAACGAAATAATCCAGAAACTTTTACAGATGACAAGCATCCAGAGGAAATAATAATTAGGTGAAACCCAGATCTTCCTGTTCGTGCAAGAGACCCAGAAAGCAGCAGATACAGGATACCAGGTGGGTGCAATGTTTCTTGACTTGCGGACAGCCGATTTCGGTTTATTAGCAGAATTTTGGGAAGATGTACTTCATCTGTAAAGAAGGCCGCGTATAAAACGCTCGTACGACCATGTCTTGAGTCTTGCTCAAGTGTTTGGGACCCGCAGCAGATCAGTTTAAAGGAAGACATAGAAGCAGTTCAGATGCGAGCAGCTAGGTTCGTTACTGGTAAGTTCGACCAATGCGCGAGTGTCACGGAAATGTTCCGGGAACTCAAATGGGGATCGCTGGAGAAAAGACGACGTTCTTTCCGAGAAATTCTGTTGAGAAAATTTAGAGGGCCGGAATTTGAAGCTGAGTATAGAACAATCTTCCTGCCGCCTACTTACATTTCGCGTAATGACCAAAAAGACAAGATAAGAGAAATTAGGGGTCGTACGGAGGCATATAGGCATTTCTTTTTTTCTCGTTTTATTTGGGAGTGGAATGGGAAAGGAAATGCCGAGTAGTGGTACAGTGTACCTTCCGCCACGCACGGTGGATTGCGGAGTATATCTGTAGATGAAGTAATTCAACACGGTCCCGTACTGACGCTTAATGAACAATGTCCGAGTCTACGGAATATCACACCATCTATGTTACTGGATTTAAAAGTGTCTAGCGAACATAACACAGCATGTCATTCTAAACAGGAGGAAATCTTCTGACATTAATTGCTGGCGTATCCCAAGTACGTGTTACAGGATCATTATGTTTCTCAATATTCAGGGTGTTCGTAAATTCCCATTAAAATCTTCGGAAACTTGCAGCGGATAGTGAGTACATAATATTGTGATATGGACCCTGTAATGTAACGGCAAACGTATAGTGAGGCACCCGATTCCCACTTCTTATTTATCCCCTCGATACCCCAACCTTTATTCAAGACTCCGATACCCTATTCTATTCTGATAATTCAATTACAGCTTATTTATAGCTCAAACTAAGACGTCTGGTGTAGTTTCAATACTTCTCACATCTTTTTATCATGAATCTAATCACTGTAGCTTAAATATGTAGACTTCTGATTTGTAATTATTTGTAACTATTTATCTATCAGTTGCTAATTGTTTATATAAAGCAAAATAATGAAACTAATTCACGCTAATTGTAACAAATGTATAAATACAGGATGCGCAGGGCCTATCAAGTTAGTTAGTGGTTGGAGTAATTATTGTAGTTGTTGTTGCTATTATTGCTAGTGTATCGTATTTAAACCAATAAATGTGAACAATATATAAAAATTAAATTGTGTTCTCTCTGAAGTTACGCACCCTACTGCAAATTAAAAATCAAGAAGAATAAGTATTTCTGCTAAAATAAGCGGTTTTCATTCTACGAAATAAGGTAGAGTTGAACTTTTCTAACTCAGGACAGGAGGGTTAAAACCCCAGACACAGAAATGTCATCCAGTGACGTTATGAGCTTTTCTTTGTATTCGTCATTGTGAAAGAAATCTCTTTTACACCTTTTCTTTGCTCTCCATATTTTGGAAGGAGGCAGTACGGACTAAAACAAGAAAAAAGTGTCTGGTACCCATGGATTCTAAAATGCACAGCTGAAGGGCTATGAGCACTTCAACAATAGGAGAGACGTGTTCACAATAAGAAGACGAAGATCTGCTCATAATGCTTAAGGTACATATGTTTACTAGATATTTTTTATTGTTTTGTTATGCTCCATACTACCTACTTCCAATCTATGGAAAGCTAATATCTTCAAGTGGAAGAGATTTGTTTCACAGTGTCAAAGATGAAGATGTGCTCATGGTGTTCAAATGTTCAAATGTTTGTAAGGCTTATTGGACTTAACTACGGGGTCATCAGTCCCTAAACTTACAAACTACTTATGAACTACTTACGAACTAGGACGGCACAAATATCCATGCCCGAGGGGGGATTCGAACCCCCGACCGTAGTGGCTCATGGTGTCACTGGATAATATTTACGGACGTGTGTTGTTTACCTAAATATTATGTACTCATTCCCCTTACTCCGGATACCTATGCATGTTAATAACCTCGTTGGTGAAGTCGGAAGTTTAATGAGGCATTTTATAGATGATGCTGTGGTATGCAGAAAGTCGTTACTTTGGAAAGTAGTAGCGAAATGTAGGAGATTCTTCAACATGTTGTTGATGGACGTAGGGAGTAAAGTTTAATGTTTTGAGAGTTTAATGTTTTGAGAAAATATCAACAAGAAAGATTCTTTATTACGCATATGAAGCACTCTGAGGTGAAACGACCACATCAAATTAATTTTGGGTAATGCAGACAGTAGACTGAGGTTCACTGGAAGAATCCTCAGGAATTTCATTTCATGAGCAAAGGATGTAGCTTACAAACAAATTTTTTAGCATTATTTTTACTTATTATTCCGTTAGTTCTTAATATAACACCATCATATAGAATTAAAAACACAATTTGTCTATTATTTTTATTTAGCTAACCGGTCTTCGGCTTATGAGGCCATTATTCAAACTTTAAGTGTTTTTTCAAAGTGGATACATTACTTTTTACTGCCCTGGAAAAGATGTTGTTCGTCGACTTTTAGAAGCAAACACATAGTAAAATGACGTCTTTGACCGAAATGTGGTTGTAGGGAAAGTCAAACCAGTAATGAACTTTAATTTTAAACTGAAAACTGTACCTGTATAATAACATTTTAAATAATTTACCATTCCGATAAATTAAATTACTCGACAATACTGTTGAAGAATATTTTGAATAAATGTTACATCTTGAAATTGTAAGCACAGAACATATGGGGCTACTTACAAAACATCAAAGGAAAATAAAAAATTTCGCAAATACATCTCGTAACAAATAACGCCTTCCTTTTAATGAATCCAACCCCAACTCGTGCATTTCTTTCGTGACACTCTCCCCCCTTTATCTAGACAATACAAAACGAGCTGCCCTTCTCTGAACTTTCTCTAAATCGTCCGTCAGTTCCACCTGGTGTCAATCCCACAATGCGCAGCAATACTTGAAAATAGAACGCACAAATGTAGTGTAGGCAATTTCTTTAGTAGAACTGTTGGATCTTCTTAGTGTTCTGGTAGTGAAACGTAGTCTTGGTTTGCCGTCCCTACAATATTTTCTATGTGTTATTTACAATTTCAGTTGTTCGTAATTGTTACTCCTAGGTATTCAGTTGAATTTACGGCCTCTAGGTTTGACTGATTTGTTGTGTAACTGAAGTTTAACGGATTTCTTTTAGTGATCATATGGATGACGTCACACTTATCATTATTAAGGGCCAATTTTTACACTATGTAAAATGCGATATTCCATAAGCATGCAATTTGATTGGAAGACGCTTGTGTGGTACACTGACAAAAGCCTTCCGTAAATCTAGAAATACGGAATCTATTTGACATCTCTTATCGATAGCACTCATCACATCATGTGAGTAAAGAGCTAGCTAGCTGTGTTTCACAAGAACTATAGTTTCTGAATCCGTCTTGACTATGGGACAATAGGTCGTTCTTTTCGAGGTAGTTCATAACATTTGAGGAAAGTATATGTTCTAAAATTCTGCTGCCAACCCACATCATTGATATAGGCCCGTTATTTTGCGGGCAATACTATTGCCTTTCTTGAATATTGGAGTGACCTCTGATACTTTCCAGTCTTTGGGTACGCAACGTTCGCTAAGCGAGCGATTGTATATGATAGGTGTGGAACTTTTGCATCAGCATACTCTGAAAGGAACCTAACTGGAATACTGTCGGGACCGAGGGACCTATTTTTTAAGTGATGTAAGTTGTTTTAATACTCCAAATTACTTCCAAATTACTCAAGGTGGAAGCTCTTCTTGATAGGAATTCTGGAATATTTGCTTCATATTCTCTAGTGAAAGAATTTCGGAATGCTGTGTTAAGCAATTCTGCTTTAGCACAACTGTCATCAGAAGCACCACCATTTCTATCGTGTAATGAAGGTATTGTTTGTGTTTTGCCGCTTCGGTTCTTCTATTGAAGGTACGCTGCAGATGTCTTCTTTAACAATTCCATAGCATTAGCCTATGAATTACTTAGCTGGTATCTATCCTAAAATTTGGGCGTTAGAATATTGGTTTTGTCATAATTCATGGCATGTCTAGTTCTAGTCTATGTTCAGCAATGTCTGATGTTCAAATGTTCAAATGGGACTTAACTACGGGGTCATCAGTCCCTAAACTTACTAACTACTTATGAACTAGCTACAACTAAGGACGGCACAAATATCCATGCCCGAGGGGGGATTCGAACCCCCGACCGTAGTGGCCGTGCAGACCGTGACTGAAGCGCCTCAGTCCCCTCGGCCACCGCGGCCGGCAGCAATGTCTGATTTCGTCACTGTCTTAATCGGGTGTGCCTACCACAGAACACGCCAGACCAAAGAGGCACATCCAAGAGTGGTTCTGGAAGGTACGGACCACAAAGGGAGCCCCTACAACCATTGGCGGAGGGGAAAGGTCACAGACATCAATACTGAACCTGATCCAATATGAAGATCAGTATCAGGTCGTAACCGGAATGTCATGGGACACTGATATCTGGCAGACACCTGACAACACAGATGTCATTAGATTGCTTGAAAGCATGAAGAGTTACAGAAATAGTGTTTGAGGTCATTGAAAAAAAAAAGGGATGTTTAATGAAACTCGGAAGAGGGGAAGTTTTGTGTTTGGTCATTTAGTATTAAATCACGGCTTCTAACATGCTGAGCGTTCGGCCTTTGTTTGACAAATGAAGGATACAGGAATATTGCTAGTAGTTGCATTACATAAACAGCAAAAGTGGAGTCATGATTCTGCAACCTCGAGCAGTGTTGATGCTATCTAGCTGCTATGTTTCTGTCTTACTGATCAATATAAAACTTATCACATAACGTCTAAGTAATTTCATATATCCTACAACCTTGGAACTATCTTTTCTATTGAAAATACATTGGGTAATGGGGATCTTCATATAGTAGGAACTTTGTAATTGCAGGATTTAGCCGCGCGGGAGTAGCCGAGCGGTCTGGAGCGCCACGTTTCGAAACGCGCGGCCTCGCGCGTCGTTTGTTCGAATCCTCCCTCGGGCATGGATGTGTGTGTTGTACTTAGGTTAGTTTAAGATGTGAGGTGTAATTTTCTTTTTCTGTGCAAGATGTGGTCAATCAGGGCAGGGTAGACATTTTGGTGACGTAAATAATCTAATTGTGTTTAACTCAGCTTTGAAATCCTATTTTCACAAGGAAACAGATATGAAATGGTGAACTATGGAGTGGAAAGCTACATGTTTGTATGTAAATGGGTGTTGCGAGTAAGAAGGTATTACTGTGCCTGAAACAGTAGTTTTTCTTTAAATTTTGAGATAATATCCAGAATGAAACTTTCACTCTGCAGCGGAGTGTGCGCTGATATGAAACTTCCTGACAGATTAAAATTTCGTGCCGGAACCGGGACTCGAACCTGGGACCCTTGCCATTCGCGGGCAAGCGCACTACAGACTGTGCTATACCGACACGATTCACGATGCCGCCTTACAACTTTACTTCCGCCAGTACCTCGCCCCCTACTTTCCAAACTTCACAGAAGCTCTCCTGGAAGACTAGCACTCCTGGAAGAAAGGATATGGTCATGTCTCCACCATGATGATCTAAAACGGCGCATCGAGGACGCATGTCGCTCTGTCACACCGGCGTTGTTACATCTCGTCCGCAGATCCTTTCGACGGCGCACTGCATTATGCATTGAGGAACATGGACACACATTTGAACATCTCATCTAAATCAACTTCCCACCGCCATAACATCCATCACCCACCACACAGCTATATATTATGTACAGCGTGTGGTATCTGCCCCTGAAACGTTGAAGGGTTGTAGCTCCCAAACTAACAGTGATAGGAATGTAGTTTAAATTGATTTGGACTCAGCTGGTTTCAACGAATCCAATGCACGATAGAAAAAAACTATTGTTCCATTTAAAAAATTATATCTTTGTGCTGTAACTCTTTGAAAATGATACAATAAACTATGTTCATAGCTCCGCAGAAAGTGTAACATTTCTTGAGTTGACCTACCGCATTAAAATTTCTCGTCACTTATTATAAGTTACAGAGGCAAACACACTTAGTGAAACACCCTGTATATATATATATATATATATATATATATATATATATATATATAATCTTGTTTGGACCCCAAATATTCAATATATTCTTTAGTAGTCTCATCAAGTAGCCCTAATTTATTTATTGAAATTTTTATTCAATTTAAAATGTCATACAGGTAAAGCTTTTCAGTTTATAGTTGATTTTTAAACAGTTAAAGAGGCCTTGTAAGCCGAAAATATAGACTTAGTTTTTGATTTTATTGTTCAATAGTCAGTTTTTATTTGTGTCCATCAGATAGACTTCTGGGCATTAAAATTGCAACACCATGATGCCGACTTCCGACGAATATAAAATGGTCATGAAGTGTTCAGCATACTTGGAGTGACAAATGATTTGCATTTCAAAGTAACTATACAAACGAGGTAGGAATCATACCTTTTACATTCTCCATCAGAGGATTGCTCTTTCAGAAATCCCATTTAACCGTTCGTAGTTTCAGAGAAGTTGAAATTATACCTTCTGTAAGAACAAAGAACGGTTACCAGCGTATATAGAAAAATGTCGGCAAGACTGCGGGCTTCTGGGACTGGGATTCATCGTTTAGTGATGCTCTGCATCCGATGATTGTCATTCGAGTGTGGAATCAGTGGGTTCATGTGGCCGACAGTACGGTTTCCAATAAACAGGTCACGAAGGGTCTTGCAAGACAGGAAGGGTCTCGCAACCTTAAGATTACGCGTTCAATCCTTTACCATTGCGCTAATTTTTCATGTAGACAGTTTTAAATGTTTGCGAAGCTTATGGGACTTAACTGCGGGGTCATCAAACTATTTCAATATATAATTACGTAGGCTTCCGCGGCCAGTCATATGACATAAACTTTTTCTGGGTGTTGTACCGCGTCATAATTTAAGATGGCTATTCCTTTAATAACCGGTACAACACCCAGAAAACTTTTATGTCGTATTTCAATATGATTGTTGCATTTCACGTATAGTAGCATAGGTTGAAAGTCTGCTGGACGTAAAGGATCACACGATTAATTTTCCACTGTTAGCACTCTGAATTAATTGCACTAGCTGTCTTAATTACGAAATACATAATATCTATAACCACGTAAAGCAGCTTAATGTCACTACAAGATGTGAAAGAACAGAAGTGATCAAACATTCAAACATTTTCTTTATGATTACTTGATGGAAACTGTGAATCTTAGAAATATTTTTGTACAGAAACTAAAATGTTTACGAAAGCACTACCCTCGGCCTTAGATGCATAAAAATATGTGTATAGCAGTACAACAGAAGATGCAGAAATCAGTTTGTGTATTTCGATCCACTCACCCCCCCCCTCCTTCCCCACCACACACACCTTTTCCTCCTTCTGCGTATGCTGCTTTGCACTGTCACTTCCAAACTCTTGCAGCCGCACGACATGACAGAGCTTGTGCCAGCCAGAGCCGTGCAGAGCGCCACTTTTACCCGCCCGAGCTCGCCTGCGTGCGGCCGCTGCGCTCTGCTGCCCGCACCGCGGGTAGTCGAGCCCCACTGCACCGCTGTACACAGCGAGCGAGCTGCGATGCGCCCTAGAGTCCCGACACTTGCCGGGCGAGCGGGTACCCGCCGGGCCCGTGCAACAGCGCTACAGGCGGCGTTGCGAGCGGGTCAGTGCAGACAGTTCTGAGCAAAACGTTGTAACAATCACAGCGTAGGCTTCACGCACCTTGTATGTTATCTACATAGCAATATATAAGTTATCTATCGTTATGTCTGAAATAAATAACAAAAAGGACAGATCGTAACAACGTGCAAGGAATAGACGATCCAAGGAAAAAAAAATCTGTGGGGATTTGGAGAGTGTAATGGCTGCCGTAAATTATTGTCGTTCCTTGATGGCAGTACCACTACGCTGTTACGGCACCTGAATAGCTGCAAAGTTTATCTGAATACTGATTTGAACGGTTGTAGCAATATTCAAGGATCAGCAAAATGTTTTATGCTGGAGAAATGTGTAAGAATGTGTGCAATAGATTTGCCGCCCTTCACCATAGTTGTGGGAGAAGGATTTCGAGACCTCGCACAGACTCTGATGGTGATATTAGCACAGTACCTCACTGCAAGTGCCAAAGACGTTCTTCCTCATCCTTCAACAGTTTCTAGGAACGTAAAAAGAATAGCAGACGAATACCGTGTTCGCAAACTACTGGCTTTTTAAAGATTTCCTGTTCACCTTGGCAGAATTTTAGCTAGATAATTAGTTGGACAACCTTGAACATAATTAAATATCACATCATCGTAGGGCATACAATTTTTTGTTACATACATGAAATATGTAGACTTACTAGCAACAAGGAACCCAATATATTTTTCTATTGAACCCAATATCTTAGACAAGTACACTTTATTTCTAAGCTACATCACATTTTAAATTTTATTCTTGACAATTGTGTTTTTAGACTGACATAACCTTTTTGGTTAATATATTTGTGTGTATCATAATGACAAATTTCAAATGCATGTTTACAAAAGATTGTTTACTTAAGTGAATGATGTAATAAACTTACCTTAATTCCCTATGGCTGTAACTTTGTTATGTTAATATCAAAACAAGGTTTTGTTGTCAATGTTTTCTCTCCATGTATTCATATCAAACAATAGTATAATAAGCACCAGAATGTTACTGTGGTTCACACATTTATTTTCCATGTTGGGCAGTTAAATTAATATGCTACTTCAGATTATTATGTTCAGATTATTAGAAAAAACATTTCCATATCACTTTTAATGACATAATCTGTACTGCTTGAAAATTAACTCGAAAGGTCTTTGTAATTACGTTATTCTTGACTTCAGTATCCGAAATTACGTTTCCTTTCCCATAGCTAAATAGGCACTTGTCATTTCATTGATGTAATGTATAGCTACAAATTGTAGAATATATTAGCATCACAGCTGCATAGCATTGAATATGTACATCTCAAACTTCCACTTCATCATATTATATAGCACTTGTTTATAAACATAAGTCACATTGTTTACATCATAGATCCTAAGGACCAAAGACAGTTATAGACATAGCATAACTGTATGCCCTATAATCTTTTTGCAGTGAAATTTAATGTAAACATGTTCTTATCTTTGGGTTTTTTAAAATAATGTTACTTCATACTCATCAATGTATCCTTCATTCTATAGCAGTCAGCTACTGTGACAATAACTTGAACAATGACAACGAATACTTGTGGTATAATTTTGTATTTTTATATTCCGACATGTTAAGCTATTAGCTAATCTCTGTAAGTACTTGACATGTATCTTGCTGTAATTTTGTTAACGTTTTATGTTTGTTGACTAATACTTTAATAACTTTTTATGTACTTCAGGCTAACGCTTGACAATGGTACAAAACCGAAACCGGTAGCATTGAGTATTAATAAACAGCTATGGTCAACATGTCGTTTTGTAATTAACTCAAGAGATTTGAGGAATAATCGTGTTCTTAATGTTAGAGGCATCACTTGGTTTAATATGAAGTGAAACATTGTGTAAGTAAATACTGAGCAAAGTATAAAACTACCTACAAATTTGCTGGAGCCGGCTAACGCGAAGCCAACGACTTTCAACATGTTTAATATTTCCGGCGCGAGCCGATTCGGCTACCGTTTTGCTTCTGCACCACAAAAATTGAACGTTCTACTTTTACCAGGTGCATTACTGCGCACGTCATTTTTTTCCCCTCGCAACTGATAGTACACTGACAATTCCGTCAGTGAGAAAAAATCCCAAGTGTTTTCAAGATACATGAATGAGTGTCCAGCGATACAAAACTGATAACTGCGACCTTGAATGTCACTTCTCGAATAGTGGTGACTCCCTTGGGGTTTCAGCTACCCCCAGCCAGAGGGAAAAGGGGGAAATACAAAATAAAACAACAATGGTCCACACACCTGTATCGATGAACAGTAATTAGTTTACTTACCTTGGAGTGGTTAAGCGTAAGCTGTACCTTCCAACATTCTACCAGTTAATCGTTTCTAATGATCTCGATTGCAACTGAACGTTTATTCTTATTTATATTTATTTACTTATTTTTTCTTAGCAGCTAGGAAACATTAAGCAATTTAGCGAAATGTCCACAGAAACGCTCGCGTTAATGTGTGTTCTAAAATGCATCGGTCAGTACGCTGCCCGCTACCTAACTTTTTCAGTAAATGATTTGTAAATGAAAAGTTGAATGCTTTGTTAGAAAGCTAAGTTGCTGTACTATCAGATGTCCAATAATCAGATTTTTTAACCCCTTAGTTTCTTCAGAATCGAATGGAATAAACTGATGTGGGATTGTCGTTTGTAACGTGAAAATCGGAACAGTGTATTTGCCGCTAAGAGTGTAGCGGCTGGCGGGCGCGTGCCCCGGCTACTGGCTAGCAGCAGAGCGGCACGGGCGGCCGGGCGGACCGGCACTCGGCGGGTAGTTGGGGTACCCGCGCTGCCCGCCGCCGTCCGGTGGGGCTGGTGCCGGCAGGCCGGGCAGCGCGTGGCCAGGCCCGCCCGGGAGGCGCGGCTACGGGCCCGGGCGAGCAGTGCAGGCCCGCTGCACGCCTCTGGTGCCAGCACAGCAAGCGACTCAGCTAGTACATGCTCAGCCAACACCATTGAAAGAGAAGGCCACCGAGAAGTTTGCTATCGCTTAGCTGAGTGGCTTGCTGGTGGGGCACAACCAACACCGCCTAGAGACAAGGCCTCATAACAGCCCGTGACTCGTCACACCGACCAGGCCGTGACAGCCAGCTTACTGGCTGGCCAATGTGAGGCATTGGGCTGTGCCCTGTCGGCCAATCAGTAAGCTGTCGGTCGCGGCTTGGTTGGTGTGACGTGGCACGGGCTGTTGTGAGGCCTTTTCTCTAGGAGGTGTTGGTTGTGCTCCACTAGTCAGCCACTCAGCTAAGCGATAGCAACTTGCTCAATGTGACGTGGTATGAGCGCGCCACGGCCTTCTCTTTCGGTGCTGTTGACTCAGCCCCTAACAGTCGGTTGACTGAAACAAACAGAGCAATTTTATTGTAATAGTTGTAGGATATTGGCACAGGCAAGGATTTAGAGACGCGAAACCTCCGCAAGACCTCGTTAAAGCAAACATGGGTAGGAGGAGAGGTTTTTCAGCAGCTCTGTCAGACGTCCCACGATGGCAGTAATGCGAGAAACTTGGCTAGGTAGCAGGCAGCGCGTACTGAACATAACCACTACTGTTTTCCCTCAAACGCTCATAGAACAATGTGTAACACCTCACATAATTCATCCTTCTGCATCTCCACTGTGCTACCATCAGATATCTGCATAAACGCCTCTTCTGTAGTCGACTGCAAACTGGCTGACATCTGCTGGCGTCTGACGGAACTTCAACCGAGTGGAGGTGGCTTAAGTGCGGAAGTGGGGCGGACGAGGAGAAGTTGATTTTCTTTCTGTACATGAGGGCAGGAAGAGTGTGCCAAAAGTGCACAATGATGATTTGTATCAGTTTCACTGCTCATATTCAGAGGATAAAGTGCACTGAAGCCAATTTACTTGACTTACATCAAGCTCCTCTATTGTTAACATAAAATGATAAAAATATAGATTCTTTTTCTTTATATTCATTAATTAGGCCCCCTGCCCCCCCCCCTTATATACGCCCCTGGCTAAAGTTTTTCGTATTTTCTAACACGGCTTACAAGGAGAGGGTGTGACATATGGGGCCATCGTGTTCTATCAGATTTTACCTGGACGTTCTATATTGAATATAAAGAGAGGTGTTTCGGGTTTTTGCTAGACACTTAGTAGTTTTTGAGAAAAAAAGCAAGGTCAAAGTTGATGATGTAAAATCTCGTTATCAATGCTATACTTGGAAAAGTCGTCTGAAGTTGAGCATTTTTTTACTAACATATCTGGGGTCAAAGTTAATGACGTTCAAGTAATTAAGTTTTTTTTTGTTTTCATGTTAATAGTTTTTCAGTTTATTTTATTTATTTCTTTTTTTATTGTTTTTGCACTACATACATAACAAATAAAACGGCTGTGAACAGATAATACACTTGATTGAATATTAATCACACTTCCCGATGCTCTACTTCAAGATAACGCTGGAAAAGGAATTACAAATATAATAATATCATCAACTATTTTTGTTTGCTACGAGCACGAAAGCTACAGCATGAAAACAGAAAAACTTTAATTACTCCAACGTCATTAACTTTCAATCCCATAGACGAGGGTCGTCCACAATGTAAGTTCCGTTTCTACTTCTATCCGCGGCAGCGCTCCGATCGCAGTTCCGAACATTCACGGCACTTACTCTGACTCAAAAAGAAGACATGTACGCCATTGTCAGTTCTCTGCTGGCAACGTGTGCTTTGTAGTGTTTCTTTATAATGGCAGGCACAATTGAAAATGTCACCGCGTCTGAAATCAGTTCTGTGAATCGTTTTCTAAATGAAAGAAAGTTAACCCAAAAGAAATTCATAGGCCAATCTGCGCGGTCTACGGACAAAATGCTATGAGTGATTTGATGGTTAGAAGATGAGTCAGACCAACGGAGGACGTGATCAAGTGCACGATGAAGAAAGAAGTAGACGTCCGTCTGTGGTTATTGATGAACTGGTTCAAACAACTGATGAGAAGGTTAAGCACAACCGTAAGATACACTTAGTGCCCTTGCTATGGAAGTTTCGCAAATCTCAATATCACTAAATCCTGAAATCGTTACTGTAGAAGTGAAAGTTTGAAAACTTTGCTCATGTTGGGTACCCAAAATAATTTTACGGGAATTTACTGGAACGCGTTTTATCACCCTCCGTACAGCCCGGACCTCGCTCGTAGCGGCTTTCATCTCTTGTTAAACCTAAAATCTGTCCTTGGTGATTAAAACTGCAACGATGATGACGGGTTGAAAGAACATGTCACCACATGGTTGAATACACAGACGGCAACCTTATATGAAGGAGGTGTACAAAAATTTATGCCACGTTACGACAAGTGTCTACAAAATTTCGAAAGCTATGTAGAAACGTAGTTTAACAGTCGTAGATTTTTGTACAATAAATATTGTTTTGTGTTTGTAAACGTTTATTTTATATAACGAAATGAAACTTACTTTGTGGACATGCCTCTTATATTAGTAAAAAAAAAAAAAAAATGCAAAATGCTCATCCTTAGACAATCTTTCGTTGTATAGTATTGGAAACCCTCTATTCCTTTCAGTTTGACCTTGATTTTTTCAACAACTACTGTCAATGAAAAAGCCGAAACACGTGTCTCTTTATTTTCAACATTCAACTTGTAAGATGTATCGTAGGCCCAACGTGTCTTTATAATGGCCAAGTACGCTTGATCGCCATATATCTAATTTATTACATATGCAAATCATACGAGATAGAATAAACTATATATTTATAGATATGATGAATTGGGTCACCACTATATTTTACAAAACACAGAAAATATATTCCTGACCTAACTGAACAGTGGCGTACCAGAGCAAGGCCAAGAAATAATAATAATAAAATTCTATGATGAATCAATTTATGAAACAAAAAATCAAATGTTTGTATAGTCTATGGGACTTTACTACGGGGTCATCAGTCCCTAAACTTACAAACTGCTTATGAACTACTTACGAACTAGGACGGCACAAATATCCATGCCCGAGGGGGGATTCGAACCCCCGACCGTCGTGGCCGTGCAGACCGTGACTGGAGCGCCTTAGTCTCCTCGGCCACCGCGGCCGGCAATTTATGAAAAGATAATCAGATCATTCCCCATACTGCCAATAGAAACAAACTATTTTCCCTCCAAAAAGGAGACTCTGGAGTTACAGAAATAAGGTTATACAAAACTGATAAAAATGACGTGTCCAACTTGACAACGATACGATGCGTGCAAGAGTGGAGGCTACTGTTCTCGGCGGCGGAGCCTCACCGAGTCCTCGTTCACCCAACTACTCACTTCATCTCCACAACCCAGATCCACCCGAACACGCGGCCACGCCTTGCTCGTCCGAGCCAATCTCATCGACCCGCTAATGGCCTTCCCAATCATAACGCATGGCCAGGAGTTGCATACAACAAAAATTAGAAAAAGTAACAACGACAGCCAATCGCGGAGTTTGCCACCAATGGCTCTTTAACGTCCTCCCAACAAACACAGCATTCTCATGCCAAGTCACGTACACCCGTGCAATACTAGGAAATTCTTTGCGAACTATCACTAGTTGGCATCTTGGCGGCTATTTTTACTGCTGCTAGCGACACTGTCCTGCTGTGCCAGACAGATTTCACTTAAGAGAGACGTGAACTTGAAGCGTCCTTCCATTTATTAAATCGTAAACTATGCTACCTGCTACTGACAGTTTAGGAACGGGAAGAAAGCAGGGCGTCCAGCAACCATCAAACGTTTTTTCCTCTCCTGCTCGCCCAGCAAAAGAAACACCGCGGCGCCAAACAGGCTCCGGTCGCCTTAAGCAGCTAACGCATTGTGCAAGCTCACAGACAAATATATACAGACGGGAAACCTCCGTAAGGGCTCGGTCACACGCTCAGGGGTGCAGGGAGGGAAGGTTTCGTAAGATGTCCCATGATGGCGCTGCGGTCAAAAGCAGCCCTTTAAACTGGCCAGAGCAGGCGGCAGGTAGCGGCTACCCCCACACCACATCCCCTCAAACGCCGACACACCGAGCACAGCCGTGGCCTCGTGGTAGGCGGCACGAGCTCTCCCTCAGCTTCCCCCACACGCTACCCTCAGAAGCGCCTCTAGTGTCGTCTACGGTACTAAGCTGGGGAACCGCCTGACACCTGCTAGCATCTTACGGAACTACGAGGGGAGCGTAGGACAGTGGTTTAGGGGGGGCTTCTCCTCTGTATGTGTTACTCTGTGCCGGCGGTCAGTTGTGTCGCCGTGTGAAACCAGCAGGCCCACCCCAATGCAGTATAGGGACCCTCAGGTAGCCAGATTTCTCCGAAATCTTGAAAGGAGCTGGCACCACACCGACCGCCCAAGAGCTCTGACCCATGCTGCTCTACAGTACCGACTCGAGAGTAATGAAAGAATTTGAAATCAGAAGCACTACATCAAAAAGAATAACTAAATGAACCAATACACCTGAATCCTAACGCAATTCTCCCAACCCATAGTAGAATATAGAAGTCAGGAAAAATGTAAAAATAAATTAATTTCATGCAACGAAAATCAAAATTAAGCAATTAAAATAATAGAGAGACGCATGAAGCGAGAAATAAGAAAATTGAGAGACAAGAAAGACCACCACCTTTCAAACTTCCGTGCAAAATTCGATCGAAATCGATGAGTAACATGTCAGACGCTCTTCTTTTTAGGAAACCTAGCCTCATACAAGCCGGTCCCGTTCCGTGCGCGATGTTTCTGCCGTCTAACGGCGTGTTGGGGGCAAGCCGAGAGAAGGAATGCGTTGCAACGGACCGCTCGCGGGCCCAATCCGTGGCCGCCCCTACAGCACAGGCACACGTCGCTCTGCAGTGCTGGGAAGCGCAAGTGACGCCCCTTCCTCTCACTACAGCCGCCGCCTCCTCCCTCCGAGCCTCCCCCGACTGCCACCTTCGCGGCACGTCGCCACCCCCTGACGAGCGCAGCCGCCTCGATCGCGACGTAATCCCCGCTGCCGGCGGCGTTATCCGCTCGACGCAAACACTCTTTCGGCGTAGCGCCTGCGGAATATGATTATCTTGTATTCCCTAACTGCCGGGCGCGCCGCTGTGCCCGGCGCCGCCGCGTCGGGAGATATTCTAATTGGGCGCATTATCCGCGCATTATGGAAATGCCGGGCGCGGACTGCAGCCGGCGCTGGTCCGCAGCCCGCGCTTCATGAAAATTCAGCCGCCAGCCTTGTCTGGCCGCCTGCCGCTAATCTCCGCAGCAGGCACTCCGGCCCACTCTGCTGACGGCTGCTCGAGGTTAACACGCCATGCGCGCTCTGCCCTCTGCCAGCTCCGTGTCTGTACTGAGGAGCTGCCGCCGCGTTCTTTATGACACACCAGATCACGTAGGGGATGGCGAACTTTCTGACACGGGAGCGGGAGACCCTATACACTTACGCTGCTTGCGAACACTTCCACCTACACCTCTCCGTTATCATAGTGGTACAAGGATTTAGGAGTATGTAATAACATAAAGTGTAAATTGGAGTGTAGATAATTTAGCGTAAAAGAATGGGTGACTGGCTGTTCCAGTATCCGGCACATTGCCACAACCAGAGCGGCTGACAGAAGAGGTGTGTCGCCTAGCAGTGTCAGCATCCTACTTAACAGAAGCTCCAGTCACGCGACGAAACTGCGCGCTGTCACCAACCGAGAAGGCATCGAACCGAGGCAGAAGGTTCGGAAACATGACGAAGCAGCCCGCGGACATGAGCCCTGAGGCACTGACCCGATGTGGAAGGTTCCAGCGCCGAATTCAGCACCGGAGTGTTGTATTTAAAGAGCACCAGCCAGCTAGTCATCGGTCAGTCACAGCTGGGCAGCCATCGGCGGCCTAGGCTGTGCCACACGTCGTAATCGTCGTCATAGGAAGGACTGCGGTGGTCAGCGGCAGCGTGCACTGTCTGTGCCGCCTCGCCGCGACATCTCAACAACGGCCGACACAGTGCCCGGAGCCCCGGAGTCCTACGTCATCGCTGGCCGACTGTCCACGCTGCCGTCGTAAGGCGAGAGGCCCCCCGGACCTCGCATGAGGTACGGAGCTTTTCAGGAGGCTCGCCGACGCCTGACGTCACGCCATCGTCGCACACAACCGGGCCCCGGGACACGCGCTACGGTGCTCTGACACCGGACCTGCCGCTCGCTGCAGTGGCGCGTCACACCCCACGCCTGAGTCAGCGCAGACGCCGCTGGCATGTCCGGCGTACGGCTGGCCTAGCTCGGAGTATTACAGGCACCAGAAGACGCAGTTAAAAGCCAACCTGACATGTTTTAGTGTTGAATAAAGACAATTTCTTTGTTGTAGAGGAAACGCTGTGTAACACAAAGCCACCACCTTCCAGCAGCCGAATCCCATAGTCCACAAAACAAGGAAAGTACATACCTCTTTCTTCTACACTTGTACGTCAATCAGCTGCGTGTAGCACGATCACGATGGCAGTGCAGACTACGCCTATCGCTGTCTCTGGGGCGACAAAACAAAACACCCCCCCCCCCCTCCCTCATCCGCACAAATACCGACTTGTCGACAATAGTAACTGTTCGCATTCAGTTACGATTACTTCTGCCTGTCGTGTAAAGAAAACTACGGAAAGTTCCTAAACGTAAATGCCTGAGACAAATATACGAGCTTCATAAAAGTTTAGAGAAATATGGAACTGCAAGCAAGTAATGTAGTAAGTACACAGGTCGAAACAATTAGGTGATCAGGTGTCCTATCATATACAATATACCTACGGTAACGTATTTCATTTAGATATTGGTTACAATACTAATTTGATACAATAACACATTTTGCTGACTCAACTCTTTACTTGAGGTTTACATGGCATTTACTTAGAGCGAGGCACCATGGGCCTACCATAGTGTGAAAATGTCATTCTCTTACATGGTGTGCGACCATCTCGCACAGCCATTAGAGATGCCTACCTACGTGGCACAGACAGTATGAGGTTTTCAATCAGCTCTTTAGGGATATTTGGCCATTGCTCCATGAGTGCAATATGCAGCTCTGCAACTTCTTGGAGGTGCTGGTCTGGCTGGAATGCGTCTGTCAAGTGCATCTCAGACATGCTCAATCGGGTTTAAGTCCTGTGAACGAGCTGACCGCTCCATTTGGTCAGTTCCCTCCCCTTCAAGCATGTTGACCAACAGTGCATCTCTGTGGGGATGAAAGTTATCTTCTTCTATGGCACCAGCGTAAGGCACAACAAAAAGTCAACGGATCCCGTCTCTATAGATATGAGCAGTGAAAGGGCCATCCCGAACGACATAGAGGTGCGTACATCCACCATTACTGACTCTTGCACACACAATTCGTCCACCACCATAATGTATGGTTCTTTGTTGCACATAAGCAGGATTGTTCCACGTTCTCTCCTAATGAGGCTCAACGATTTTCCGCCTAAACTCAAAATCTTGACTCCTCTGTGGACAGAACCCGACGCCTTTCGTTATGACTTCAATCCTGCTGTTCCTCCGCCCAGTTTCTGCGTGCTAAACGATGTCGTGGTTTTGATGGAACACATACCATAGGTCTTCGGGCTGCTGTTGTTGATATTGCACGACCTATTGCTGCCTGGAGGGTGCGTTGCAGCTGTTATATTCATCCTCCTGTCTCAATAAGCTGTTAATCGGAGTAAACCGTCATATGTAAGAAAACATGTATGACATATATAATCAATGTCATGTAACCATAAAATATCATTCACTTCTGTCAAATATTTCTCGAAATTATACGAAATGAAAATAACAAAAAGAACATGTAATGTTGCGTAAATAGCGATTAATCTAGTTAAAATATCAAACACATATATTTGACAGAAATTTCGTCAAAAATGAATTATTAACCTAAGTATTAATCAGAATGTAATAAAATTAACAAGTATATTGTACGAATTCGCTAATGGCAGGCCCAGAAGAACATAAATAGAATGACGTGAAACCATTTCAGTTCATTCTTACCGATAACCGTACTTAAGAACCTAGATATTTCAACTGATCCCCTAATTGTTTCGACCAGTGTACAAGTTTGTTAAGTCATAAAATACGCGGTTTGGAACTTAAATAGTGGCAACACTACTGTGGAGCACTATCCATGGAATCTACCATTGTCGCTGGTAGCACACATTGTTGACATACGTAACTTACCTCCGAGCAAATGGACTCACCTGTCCCACGTCACCAGCGTGCGCACAGTCAAGGGAAACACAGTCACTTGTGAGCGAGCGGTCTAACTTAACGGTGTCTACGTTTTCGAAACAAGAACAACGGGGTTGGATCAAGATTGAATGTGCCAGAGGTCGTACAGCACGACAGTGTCATCAAGGTCTTCAAGAGGCGTACGGGGAATCGGCATTTACAGAACAGCGGTACGTTGAGTGAAAAGCCTTCAACGAAGGTCGGCAAACTGTGGCCGACATGCGTCGGGCAGATCGTCCTAGCGTCTCTGAAAAAGAAGTTGCCGCGTTAGTGGACAGTGATCGACGCCAAACGATTCGTGAGCTCGCCCATGAATCGGATTAGGGTATACGACTGAACTTCGTATCGTGAATGAACGCCTGGGCATGCAAAAAATTGAATCAAGATGGGTTCCGCATGAATTGACGGAAATGCAGAAATGGATGCGTTACGACGTTGCTCAGAAGCACTTGGAGCGCTATGAGCGCGAAGGAGAGGGTTTCTTTCGGCGTATCGTAACACTGGAATAGATATGGGCCACATCGTACGAGTCAAAACTGAACACCAATCCAACGAATGGCGTCATTATGGGTCACCGCGAAAGTCCAAAGTGCGTCAGAGCCGCAGTATGCTGAAAACTATGACAGCCGTAGTGTACGACTGTGATGGTGTTATTCTAACGCATTACGTTCCTCCACGGCATACCGTCAATACACAGTATTACTGTTCGTTTTTGGAGCATACTTGTGACTAGCTTCGCGAAAGAAGCGGCTACACTTTCTGAGTAACCCACCCATCATTTTGTAAGACTATGTCCGGGCGCATACAGCGCAAGCTGTGCCGGTCTGTTCGGTCGATGGGACTTTGATTTGATTCTGAAGTTGAAGGAATCACTTCGAGGCATTCGATTCAGAACTGTTCCAGAGATTCGACAGGCAGTAGACCGCTCCATTCGCACCATCAACTGAACAGACTCTACAAACGGTATACTACGCCTTCCACATCGCTGGCAACGGATTCTGCACTATGCAGGACAGTAACTGATGCAAACATGTAACGCTTTTGTATCGGTTATGAATAAATAGTTGCCATTTTTTAAGTTCCAACCCTTATATGTATTGATACACCAAGAAGAAATGCAGGTGATAAACGGGTATTCATTAAACAAATATATTGTACTAAAACTGACAAGTGATTACATTTTCACGCCGCGCGGGAGTAGCCGAGCGGTTTGGAGCGCTACGTCACGGATCGCGCGGCCTCCCGCGTCGGAGGTTCGAATCATCCCTCGGGCATGGGTGTGTGTGTTGTGTTTGACTAAGTTTAAGTAGTTTGTAAGACCAGGGACTGATGACCAACGTAGTTTGGTTCCAAAGGATTACAAACATTTGAACATTTTCACGCAATTTAGGTGCATAGATACTGAGAAATCAGTACCCAGAACAATCACCTCTGGCCGTAATAACGCCCTTGAAACGCCTGAGCATTGAGTCAAACATAGCTTGGATGGCGTGTGCAGGTACATATGCCCATGCATCTTCAACACGATACCACAGTTCATCAAGAGTAATGACTGGCGTATTGTGACGAGCCAGTTGCACGGCCACCATTGACCAGACGTTTTCAGTTGGTGAGAGATCTGGAGAATGTGCTGGCCAGGGCTGCAGTCGAACATTTTCCGTATCCAGAAAGGCCCGTACAGGACCTGCAACACGCGGTCGTGCATTATCCTGCTGAAATGTAGCGTTTCGCAGGGATCGAATGAAGGGTGGAGCTACGGGTCGTAACACATCTGAAATGTAGCGGCCACTGCTCAAAGTGCCGTTGATGCGAACAAGAGGTGACCGAGACATGTAACCAGTGGCACACTCTACCATCACGCCAGGTGATACGCCAGTATGGCGATGACAAATACACGCTTCCAATGGGCGTTCACTGCGATGTCGTCAAAACGAATGCAATCTTCATGATGCTCCAAACAGAACCTGGATTCATCCGAAAAAATGACGTTTTGCCATTCGTGCACCCAGGTTCGTCGTTGCGTACTGTGAGATTACCGCCCAATAGAAATATTGATAATTAATAGCATTTGATAATTACACAGTATGAAGTTCACTGCAAACATTGGCCATGCACTAAATGTTACACAATTTTAATCTTATTAATTATGGTAGCAATGTATGTACGCAGTTGGGTGACAACATTTATAGTTAGGCCATAGGTAGAAATTCTCCACGTTGAGATTTGTGTGTGATTGTAGCTGACTGGAGGCCAGCGAGCAGGCCAACGTTGGTGGCTTGTTCCAGCTTAGGATTTTCCAGGTTCGTTTCCGGTGAGGGGAGAGAGGGACAATGGCGAGTGCCAGGCACAGTGCAGTGCACAGCGTGAAATAAAATATTCTAATACTACTTGCATTTGAAGTAATACGATGCAGTTAGGAACCTTTAAGGCCCTCATTACAAAATAACCTGTTGACAAATAAACAATACATTAGCCGATATAGTCACATCTGGCGTGATATGTTTAATTGACAATGAAAAGTAATAAATTACCAATGAATACAAAACAGTTACACAACTAGCATGGCAATGTTTGTTTATAAAAATAATATATTAACTATTTCTCATTTTATTTTCAATTAATCTTGTCTATTTTATCTTGAAATATTCAGTTAAATCACTTATCTGTGATATAAGAAATTGCACGATTATAATAAATAGTACAAAGGATGTTTATACCAATATAAAAACCTAAGAAGACATTTGTTTAATGTGTAGTGTAATTATTTTGATTTTAAGTAAAGTTTTAGAAATGTATTGGCTGAGCGCTGTACGTTGGCAAGTCGGTTAGAACGGCTCACATGGGGAAGTTGATGACGTAGGGAAAAAACCCGGCAGTTGGGCTTTTGGCGCGCTCGCGGCCCAAGGAGTCAGGAGTCGGGAGCGAGTGGTGTAGCTGGCCGGGCGCGGTGTCGCTCTGCACGGTCGGCATGTGGATCTCCAGGTGGAGACTATAGATTTTTGTGTGGCAATTGCCAGGTGTGGTTGCTCGTTGTAGACTGCACCAAGTTGAATCGAGTGCTACTGTGTGTTGTGAATATTTAGCCGGTGGAACAAGGGGTGCATCGCACTGGATTAAAGTGACTGTGTTTTGTTAATGTAACACGTGTCGTCACATAGGCATGAACATAAACGGTGTTTGAGACAGGCACATACAGACACTAGGTAGAAAACTAAGCAGGATTGTAGGATAGGCCATCTGAAGCATCACTCTTGGGGCAGCTAAGTGCCATTATCAGGAATTTTGTTTGTGTATAGACAAACTGAGATAAAACAAGGCGAAACATTTTTTTCATACACGAAATATTTGTCGTTTCATCAGTTTGATTTGTGCAATTCAATGCTAAATATACTTACGGCATATTTTTGCTGCACTAAATACAGCACTTCAAGTTCAACAACAACAAACGATATGACAAACAACTGACTAGTGTACTGGCTACCGTCAATAAGGCGGCCGAGTTTACATAGGTCTCAAGGAGTGCTGTACCTAGTGTGTTGGTCACTCAACGAGCTTAACTTTCATAGAGTGGCTAACCCACGAGCAACAGCGCTGTATGCGGCAACCTACGTAAACTCAGCCGCCATATTTTGCTGGTCAGTAGACTTCAGAGTATTCTGTCTTTTGTATGTTGTTGTTGATCTTTTAAGTGTTGTATTTAGTACATATTGTATTTAGTGTGTATTGCCTGTACGATTTTTGGTGCAAAATATGCCTAAAGTGTGTTCAGAATTTAAATGCACAAATCGAAGTGATAAAACGACAAGTACTTCGTGCAAGAACACCAAATTTTTTGCCTTGTTTGATCTCAGTCTGTCTATACTCAAACAAAATTCCTGACTAATGGCATTTAGCTGCCCCAAGAGTGAAGCTTTAGAAGTCCTATCCTGCAATTCCCTTGAAGTACACACCACAAAAATTGTTTAGTTTTCTACCTAATGTTGGTCTTTTTTTGAGATATTTGTTCATTTGTCGCTCCTGTGGTTGATGAAACCACACTTTTGAGTGTCTACACATTCTTTAGAATTATTTTCATTAGTTGTTGACAATACTTGATCGAGCATGGTTGACAGCCAACCAGTGCAAAGTGTGGAAGCAGTAATGACAGCCAGAATTTTTTTACTTTTATATGTCTGTGTTCTTTGCAACAAATATGTACTTATTTCAACGTAGCAGTGAACGAAAGTAATTAATGAAACGTTATTTCGGTGTGGAATGCTTCTGTGGCAACTGACCCAGGCATATTTTTTATTGCAGTATTCTGTTGTCACTTTCGTATTTGTACTGAAATTTCACGTACCATACATTACTTGTTTCAGTTTGGCAACAAGGGAAGTTATTAATGACACCTTATTTCGAGGAGGAATGTTTTTGAGGCAGATGACCTAGGCGCATTTTTAGCTGCAGTATTCTGTCACGTTCGTCTTTGTACTCAAATGTCGTCCATCAAAGTTTACAACCAGCATTTTTACAAGTTTGTATACTTGATAGGTTTAGTAAACACAAGATAAGTGTCTACTATATTAAAGCAGTTGTTACAACACATTAACAGCAGATGAAGATCCATGGTGATGATTGTTCGTCACAACAATTACTGTTCACTGTATGATTAACAGCTCGTTTACACCACGTACTTGAATTAAAATCAACACAGGTGTATCCGCAGCGGTATTTTCGTTGTTATCGCAATTCTCACCTGTTATACTTCGAAATGGAACTGTAATACCGACAGGTTGGCGATATTTCATTACCGCATGTTTAGGATATTTACTACCAGGCTCGTCAATTCGCAGCTTCGAAAAAGTCTGACGGAACTTGTTGCACAGCTGTAATCAACAGTCAATCTTTATGTAAAACGTGGAAATGTAAATAGGTAAAATGCTCTAGTCGGTGTGGCATACCAGCTGTCAGCGGATACCTCAAATATCATGGCGGACGCTAGTTCGGTTTGCCTCAAACATGCCGGACCTATCGCCACTCTATGACATTTAAGCTCTGTACAGGATGACCAGCCATTCTAAAATAGTTTACGGAAATAATTCAAAAATTTTATTTCAAAACTTCGCCTAAGTTTTACAAGTGATCTTCCACCGCGACGTACGCAGTGACAACGTGACCAAGCCTGTCCACCTTGCAGGACAGAGCCGGCCAGAACCAGTATGGAATGCTGATTCTAAAATCACGCCACCCTTCTGGCTTCCGTGCTGAAACTACTAACGTTTCCATGCTACCGCGGAGCCAATAGCAGACACCCACATTTGATCACGTGTGCTACTGCATTAGGACTCAGAGGTGCGAGAATGAGTTCCTTCGCTCTCTTCAGTTTGAGTTCTCGTACAGAACAGACGCACGCGAGAGGCCCAGCCTCGTTGCGGGGCGAACGGCCGCATGCCGTCCGCTCCCGCCTAGCGGCTGTTCGGTATCAGCCACCAACTGTGTGAGCCATTACTGTAACCTTTACCTTTCCCGTTTTGTAATCCGCTAACTTAGACTGGCACTCATTCATTGCATCCGACCCCAGGGCGAGTCCCACCATGTATTCCGTATGTCAAGAATATACCCAATATTAACTTTAATCCTATCTTTTATTTGCCAATCAGCCACCCTTTCCTAGGGTGCCCACAAGCCTTCACCGCTTCGCCATCCAGACAACGCCTCCAACCCATCTTATTTGTACAGCAGTGGGATGGGTTGTACAGTGTTCCTATCATCCGTGGGATAAAGATTAAGTGTTGTACAGCTCGTTGTAGCCACTGCATGAAGTTTAAGCTCGTCGGTCGATGAGGACACCGGCGCTGTAGGAGCCCGCCCCCTGCATCTCGTCTCGTCTGGTGCCGTCGCCACAGCAGAGGACAGCTCCGGCCGGCGACTCAATCTCGGTTTCATTTCCTGGTGGCCCGCGGACGCAGAAGTTTTCTATTTGAGTGCGGCGCGGCGCGGCGCGGCGGCCGGCAGTGGCCGGTCTGTGTGCGAGGCGCCTATCTCACCCTCCAGGCAGCCGCCTGCCACTCGACCACCTGACGACTGCGTCTGCTGAGTGTTCAAAACGAGATGCATTCCACCAAAATACTACCTCAGTACTGCAGGCTTTGCACGCTGATGCAAGAAACTCGTCATATTTCTGGCTTTCAGCCATCATATTATCTCAGAGCAAGTCAGAACCTACAACTAACACTGCCCGAGTGCTACTCGCAGATCCCGTTACACTTCGAATATATATTGCAGTCTGGGGTGGTGATAAAAGACAACAAAATGAAGGCCAAGTTATACATTTAAGTCTCGAAGAAATAGAAATGAAGTAGGCAATGAATTAAAACTTGTGCCGCGGCCGAGATTCGAACTCGGGACCTCCTGCTTATTACACAGACAATATAAGCACTAAGCCTACCTAATGCAGATAGCGATTGCACGGACTGTCTTTGTCTCCCTCCACAACACAAACTTCAATTCTGCTGTAGAATCGCTGTGTCTATTAGGTGGCGTAGTGATTATAGTGTCTGTTTGCTACGCAGGAGCTTCCAGATCTGAAACGCGGCCGTGCCGCAGATTTTAATTTATTGCCTCTCCTTCATGTTTATATCTTTGCTATATATCGAGACAAAATATGTATCTGGACATTGATTTATTATTTCAGAAATCATTCACGCAGGAAGACGATGGAAACATAGCTTCGTTTGGCGGTCTCCTCCATCCTACTACAGTCAGTCCCGTACACCACAGCAACATCAGCAAGCAGCTGCAGATTGCTACTCATTCTGTCATTCGGATCATTTATGTAAATAGAAACTAATAACACTAGTATCACATTTTCCTGGCCACTCCTGAGGATACCCTTTGGCTTTGACGAACACTCGCCGTCGTGGACAACACACTGGTTTCTATTACTTAAGAAAGCTTCAATCCACTCACAACTGGGAACCTATTGCTAATACTTGTATCTCCTTTAGTAGTCTGCAGTGCGGCTTCGGCATCATTGAGACGCCTGAGGTCTGTTCGGATGGAGTTTTATTCAGTTTTCACTTTACCTGATGAAAGATGCAACGAATTATTAGAATCCATTGGACGATCAAATGACCTATTTGCAGTTCTTTACACAACAATAAATCCGAGAGATAATATTTGTAAGGCTACAATTAAAAGCTTGCCGTTCGCAAAGGAACTGACTCCGTAGCCAAGATCTGTGATGTTTGTGTGTTATTGTGAACGACCCGGTACGTACGCTAACGTAAATCTGCTGCAGTAATCAGATGAGTTACTAATGTAATAAAGTGTTGGAAGCAAAATAACCCAAATAAATTATAAAAAAAGCTGATATCTTAAATATTTGCTGTAACATTCGCGTGAGATTTTCCTTGCTCAACACCGCAGAATATGCTGGAAATGTCGATGAAGCGCTGTGCTCGATTTAATGGAATAAATCGGAGAAACGCATAGCAGCTCTACCTGAAAGATACCAGCAACAGTCATTTCAGTGTTCTTCTATAACTGTTGCGTTGTGGATTATTTGAATACACATTAGCTTCAATTTAACTCACAGGTAAAAATGTCGCCGAAAGAGTTGTAAACAATTTGTGGATTATTTGAATACACATTAGCTTCAATTTAACTCACAGGTAAAAATGTCGCCGAAAGAGTTGTAAACAATTTGACTACGAGATTACACTGCCTCAGCAAATTGTTATCCCGTCTCCATTGACGGGCAGTTCGGATCATTTCATTGTTTCGAAACATACGGATCATCTGAGTCTAGTGAGTCGACTCACTGTTTCGGCACACGAAACACCTGACGTGCTGCATGAGTCGTGTGCCGCGCTACCTTCCCTGATTCACGTGAGCCGCGGCAGCTGCAGGGCGCCGCAGTGACTCGACTCACTGCTTCGCCACTCAAAACACTTGACGTGCCGCAGCCCTGCGTCCTGCCACCTCCGCTGATTCACGTGAGCCGAGAAAGCTGCAGTCGGGGATACAGCAAATAGGAAACATCTATGGAATATCAACATGGTTTTAATACGTTATTCACTAGACTTAATTGAACGGCACAGGATTTGTTTGCTAACACGATGTTAAAGCATAAACGTTTCCTAAGTTACTCGTATTTTCATACAAACAAATATTGTAACAAATTGTTCAAATTCCAAAGTCATGAAACTTTTCCCAACCTACAAAATTCCATAATTAAGTTTAAATAAAACAAATATTTAATGCAATCAACAGATATTACTTCAAGTATTAACACAAGGAAACAAATTTCACAATTTACGTGACGAAACAACAAAACTGAACTAAAATTTCTCAATGTCCAGCTAGGTATTCTAATAATCAGATTTATCTTCAGTCAGTCAAATAAAAGAGAATCTGTTACAGTTTCTTTAAAATGAAAAAAAAAAGAAAAAAAAAACAAACACGTTATTTTTGACAGCTTACTGAGAATGCGGTTTCGTCTCACTGAAATTATTTGCCCTTGCTTCGTAAAGATGCGTTCACCTGACACAGATGTAGCAACAATGCATAACAACGCTTAGTTCACGCGAAACTACCTAAAAACATCGAAGGGCTTCACAACTTTTCTCGGTGGTATCCCAGTTTTCAAACCTCAGTTGAAGGGTACCGGTAGCAAAATTCAAAAACTCGCGTTGCGCGTTAGGGGAACAACATCAAACGCGTTGCACGCTTGGGCGCTGTGTCGAACTCACCCAAGCAGACGGACAGCAAAACGCGTCCGATACATGGATCACAAGATTCGTTGTTTCGAAACAGTGCCGATTCAAGTTTCGACTCAGTCGAGCAGTTCGCTGACTCGATTCACTGAGTCGAAACATCAACCAGTAGTACACCTCAGGTACTAGTCTCGTAGATGTCCAGCAGGCGCGTGCTGCTGCTCCGCTTTGCTAAAAGATATCTACATAGTCGTTAATCTTCTACCAACTAATCCACATACGGATTATACATTTTCTAGATATACCGGTTAGCATCAACGGCTCGAGAAAAATATCGTGTTCCGATGAAGCCACGACATATTGTGCACAAGGGGTAAAAAGTATGCATCGGCTCTTCAAAGTACTGATGAGGATTTTCTTATGCCTAATGATTCATGTTTTACGAGTACACATACATTGAAATGCATAAACATTCCACGTCCGATACAGATACAGTTCGTTTCTGATAATGTTTCGTCACGGTCATCTCTTAATACAGATGAGCCCCGTTGATATTCTATAACATTGTTTCGGGGCTTGCTTCACTCTTTGAATATCTTCTAGTTTTCGATGTCTTTGAAGATAGTTACTGTTTCTATTCACCACAGAGGGACTTTGCACGTTGCCGACGTTGGGTGGAGGTTCTACAAAACTACTGCCACAGGTTTATCATGAATTGTACTTTGCACAATGTTCGCCAATTAACTCATACTGTTCTATCGCCAGTACTCTTTAATGTTCCATTCATCTGCACATTACATTACGTCTGCTTCTCTCAGTTACTCAAATGTAATGACCCCCGAGTTACAGAGCATGCAGGAGACGGAGATCTGACGCCAACAGTTTCCCAATCACGGTTTGCCACATATTTTGCGAATAGCAATTCTCCTGTTCATTAATAAGGCTCTATTACTCGTATAACTCATAAATATTTTGTTTGGTGAGCCTCGTCTCTCCATCCTATATAAATATATACATGGACGACTGAGTTTTATCATTAATGGTCATCTGTGTGGGCTGCTTACAATTAAAATACGTCTTTCCAAAAATGTGCTTTGCAGGAAGTTCAGTGACTACAGACAGATATAAAAAATCCGTATCTTTTTGCTGTCTTTTGGCATTACCACGAACAGGAATTAATTCAGTTGAAAAAACAAAAGGTATTCCTTTGATTTTATTAAAAGAGCTTCTGATTTGTGCTAACAAGCTTTGCTAGTGCTAGTAAATTAACCTCAAAAGTTATGAAAAAAGCAAAAGACAACTAATTACACGCTATTTTAAGCCCCAATTAACAATTCGTGTTATATTTTAATTGGTGTCCGGAAATTTAATGGCACCATGTATTTTTGTGCATCAAGCGATTCTGAAGTCTCTGAAAATATTTTGTGTCCGTTACCTTGCAGTATGACCTGCCAATGCAAATGATCTGACTTTTCTCAGAACTGCAAATGCTTTGCTCTTTAGTATCTAAAACGATTAATAGCATCTGAAATTCTTCCATTAATAAGATTACTCTTTCGACGTAGTGCTACTAATAGTAAGTTCCCTCCACTGTTTCCCGAAACGAGTAAGGAGACAAATAGGTCAATTAAAACGAATAACCTTACCTACTACGCAAAGGGCGTAAGAAACGGATCACGATCTTTGATAGTACTTTTCTGAGAGACAAAATGAGCCGTATCCTTCGCAAAGAACAATCGCGGCATTCATCTTAACAGATGCAAGGAAATCTCTGGTTAAAGGACAAACCTTTGACAAAATGTTTTATTCCATTCTAGCTTATGATTACCCGCTTCGCTGGGTTAAAATTTTATATCAGTAGTTTTATAAATGTAATAATGAAGGGGAAAAAACTGACTTTGGGGTTAGTTTTTTATTTTTTAAATGCTTTTTATTATTACTTTTTTATTTGTACACATGTCTTACATGCAAAATTTTTACGTTAAATTACATTCGTATAAACTATATTTGATGTTTGGTAGTGTGGCGCATACATATATATATTTTGTGCTACTCCGATACGTGAAAATTCAACGTAGAGTTGACCATGTGAGAAACAGTCTTCCTTCAAAGTGCGAAATGTATGGCCGTGAGCCTTATTGACTGTCAGCTGTAAGCTAATTTAACAGGAACTTGTAATCTTCTAAAACAAACCGGCATCGGAATTAATGGAATTCGTGGTACGTACACTGGTTTTCCTTTTTGTTTACCAGTTAAAATTATTGCTTCAATAACGTTATGAAGTAGTTGTTTGACACACAATCTTGTGCTATTACATAATTTCGGCGAGTTAATATTTTGTAATAGTATTGTTGGCGAACCAATTTTTAGTTCCAATGCATGCAGAGGAATACCAAATGGATGTAATGAGTATAAAAATTCGGTTGGAAAGTTTACACTTTCTTCTTGATCCATAATTGTATCTATCGATTTATATATTGTTTCTGCTCCTGGAATCATCATCTGTATTTGTTTATTTATTTGTTGTACTACGTCATTCGTTGCTGCTAAAATTGTTCGCTCACACAACCAGTCTTTATTTAGGTAGTTAACTTCTGTCGACGAATAGACTTTATGAATAAGTTGTTACTCGGTTTCAACGACATTGCATAATTCTTCTATTAAAATCAGCTTTCCAGAGTACGGATCAAGAGGGTAAGTACCGCCTCCAATTTTCATTAAATTTTCGGAAAACATGTGAGCTCTTGTATCTCCTGTCATTACTGCACGCATATTTTCTTTCAAATATCACTTTTCAACTCTATCCCAAAATGAGAATCTCATTAATCATGGATTTATTTCGTCTGCCTGTGTTGATTTTGGAATACCGGTGATGTTGCTCCACATTTTACGGATTTGTGTTCGCCACACTCACCCACCGCCATTCACAGTTAATTATTTAGCCCATCAAGTGCCTCACAAAGAAAAGAAAATATATCATTATCAGTCATTAAACCACTTCTGAAACCAAACTGTTCATTTGAAGCTCTCTCTCTCTCTCTCTCTCTCTATTTATAATCTTATTTTCTCGGCTCAACCAGAACATTATGATCACTTACCTAGACTCGATGTGAATCTGTCTAGACGACAGCAGCGGTACCTCACAGGAAATTATTGCTATTGAAATACACGCACAATGCATGTAGTATCAGCAAGCGTGCTATCCGAGTATTGATTGAGGAAGGAGTGAGCTCTACCTGTTTGATCAAGGGTAGACGGTGACGGCCCGGAGGCTCGGCATGTGCATTTGGAAAACTGCACGCCTTTACGAATGTTCGCGAAGTGCTGCACTGAGGGTCTACACGTCCAGACCTCGAGGGGTTGGCCTGCCACCTCTTGTATATACAGCGTAGGCCATTTATAGTGACCGGGCCAAATATCTCATGAAATAAGCATCAAACGAAAAAGTACAAAGAACAAAACTTCTCTAGATTGATGGCGCTATGGTTGGCCCGCTAGATGGCGCTGCCATAGGTCAGATTGATAGCAATAGGTACCCTCATTTTTATTACAAATTCGTCTAGTACGTAAATAAATATGAATGTTTTATTTGGAACACTTTTTTCACTTTGTGATAGACGGCGCTGTAATAGTCAAAAACGTATAAATACGTGGTATCGCGTAACATTTTGCCAGTGCGGACGGTATTTGCTTCTTGATACATTACTCGTGTAAAAATGGACCGTTCACCAATTGCAGAAAAGGTCGATATGGTATTTATGTATGGCTATTGTGATCAAAATGCCCAACGGTCCTGTGCTATGTCGATCGTTATCCTGGAAGACATCGTCAAAGTGACCGGACCTTTCGTCGGATAGTTACGTTATTTGGAGAGACAGGAAGTGTACAACCACAAGTAAAACGTCAACCACGACTTGCAACAAATGATGATGCCCAAGTAAGTGTTTTAGCTGCAGTTGCGGCTAATCCGCACATCAGTAGCAGACAAACTGAGCGAGAATCGGGAATCTCAGAAACGT